>SNVD02011758.1:0-581731 GCA_013180625.2 Boswellia sacra | reverse complement strand
CGTAAGCTACTCTTATAATAATGATATTTAAAAAACGCTAGCTATTCTGATTGATAGCACTTACATTGAGTAAAGTAAATGCGTCCATTATCTATTTTAGTTAGGTAACTTCATTGAATTTGTGACAAGATCATGTACCGTTCAACTTGTCACTTAAATATACGAGGGCATGCAGAAATGCATTACTGAAAAACAAGTTTCTTCCTAAACTTACGTGTAGAGCACCTTGTACGTAGCATCCTCAATCTCCTACTTCTTCACAGGATGATGCATGACGAACCAATTGACTGTGAGGTAATGATCATGATATAGGCTCAAAATGCCAGCATGCATCACCTTCTCCACCATGTTAGCCATTCCCACCAGCAATCTATCTATTCTTGGTCAACAAATCCCGGAAGATCAGAAGTTCAGTAACACTCAAGGAGCAGTGTCAAGCAATTGGGCCATATAGAGATGAAAATTGGACGCAATTTTATTATTATGCCCTATAAGCCGTATTTAGGTATTTTAATCATTTTAAACGTTTTTCGTGGTCTGAAAATTGAGCTCCTGGTATATATGCATATGTCATCAAATCACACGACTAGCCAGCAAAAGAGATGTTCTAGCTCTTAGTTTAGATTGTCTGTGTGCACTTTCATTAATTTCTTAATCTTCAATTTGGTACAACAAATGAATATGTAGTTATGATTCTGAATGCTACACTAATTCTGAATATGCAAGCTGTGAAAGTAGTGCTTCAACCATGCATGCATGGCACAAAATTGAAGTTTTTGCTAACAAAATAATAATATCAAAAAGCGTACAATCCCCTCCTTTTTCAGTTTAATTATCAGCATAGCAAGCTGAAAGAGGGGATGGATCGAGACTCCAGACTGTAGAGTCAAAAATTTTGGAGCCCAAATTGAGAATCCCAGAAATTAGATGTGGGATTATTGACTAAATAGTGTAATTTTTGAGGTACGAAATACTTTAAGAATAATGCTACGTACATGTTATGCCCAATGATAATGGTTTCCTTAATATATAACATTGTAAAGCATTATCCTATTAGTCATCAATTATGGCATTACTCTTCTGTTAATTAATACTGATTTGTTGACAAATTTCATAATAAGTAAAAACATGTTTATAATTTATAAGCAAAACTTTAAGACTCATGAAATCTTTTCATAGAATATGATTATTGATTATAGGTCTTTTAAGTTCTATAACTGCCCCACAAAATGAACATGCATCCTTATGCTAATTAGAATCACATATAGAGTGATTCTCCACACATATTCTTTTCAAAACCAACAATCTTTGTAGAGCCACATGGGCATGTGAAGTACACTGAAACCCAGTTTCAAGTTTCATATATATATATATATTAGTACTACAGAAAACCTACAAGAGCAAAAGATGTTATTCCAATGGCTAGCTACGTATGAATGAACATAAAAAATATTAAGGTTACAAATCTATATATCTAGAGTTAGTAAACCCCCAACTGACCCATGCATCTTAATGGTCAATCGTCAAGATCACCTTCTTCATCGTGGAATTGAAGACTATCCCTACTGCAGCGGTATGGTTAAACAAAACAAAGAAAATGAAGGCCGGGCTGTGATGATCAATGAAGTTGGCTTAATTCGATATCGACACGCGTCAAAGCGTGTCTGGATACCTCATTTTATTGGTCCAGCCTGATTTCCCCTCTCTTGCAATCAGTTTCGCTACAGCACAGTTGCAGATGCATCAGCGCATGTTGTCATGCTACCATTTCAAATCTCAGCACCTGATTGTTGGATGAGAACGGAGCACAAATGTACCATGGTGATACTATTGCATCAACTATATACTCCGTGATTGAACCACCAATGCCCCAAAAAACTTAAGTTGATAGATATAGGCTAAATAATACTATTTAACCTCTAATAAAAGTGCAGCAAAAGTTTAAATGAACCTTTTGAGGATTTATTGATAAAAGCTGTAAAGCGTGAGACACGAGGACAAAGGCTTGTTTTCAGCTGGACTATTTTGTATTTTTCTTTCTTTTTATAAAAAAATACATAAATAAAGGAAAATCAAGCTAAAGGACGCTTTTAACGGTATTTATGCCAAGTTTTTGGAACAAATCAACAATCTAAATTAATAAAAAGATTCAGCTGACTTCTTCTCTTTTTTAAAATAATATATATATATATATATTATTTTTATCAAATTTTCAGACCAGGAAGGTTTTTGGAGAACACCCAAAAAAAAAAAATTAAAGATAGAGAGATCTCCATGGGCTCACCAAGATTGACAACATGGCTAGAACTGCAGCTACCCTAAACACAACTGCAAATGACCAAAACGAGAATCGATCTGGGGAAGCCTTGGCCTTCGTAATCTCTCTCTTCATTAACATGGTGCTCTTTGATTTTCTGTCTGCCCTATCATTTGTAATTAGCTCTTCAGAAATGCTACTGTTCTCACTTGACTCCAAGGGGGACACAGCAATTGTAGCAGACTGACCAGTACCACCAACAGCAATTTCCTTTTCTGGAGCTTTTAGTTCCTGCACAAATATTGAAATTTAATCAAGTTCACAATCCACATGCATACATGTCATAAGAAGAGCAGTGACATAACTTCCATTTGAAAACTTCTAACCTCTGTGAGGGTGGATTTTTGTTTATTTTCCTTTGGCATGAAGTTCCCCTCTCCTGATTCCTTCTTAACTGGCCCGACCTGAAGTCTAGTCTGAAGACGTGATCTTCCAGGAGCTTTGCCCTGTTTCAGAGAGCCCTTAGTTTGTGGACTAATCCTGATCCCAGGTCCATCATTATTAATTTTGTCAATTGCATTGTGTAATTTATGGTGACCATCATAGAATTGGCATGTGGTGGGACCAGCTGAGAAAGTGGAAGTTTTGTGATCTTCTGGATTTCTTTCCATCTGCAAAGGAGCCTCCTCGCCCTCTTGTTGAGGCTGTTGCAGAGGAGAAGAAGCATATACGTGAGAAGAATAGTAAAGTAACAACTAAGGAAAGCTCAAGCTGTAATGGTAATACAACTACACAGGTTTGGTGACAAAATCAGTGGCTTCCACTCACCAGTGCTTTAGCTACTTCTGCATCTGACCCTTGGCCTGATTCATTTTCCTTAATAGGGGTCCCACTTTCAAAGGTGGAAACTCCCCCGTCCCCATTCAAATATGACTTCCAGGCTTCTGATTCATGTTGAAACTCCCCCACCTGGCTCATTTGGCTCAACTCATAATTGTAATTGGGAGATGGTGGGTTTGAGTACATTGGACAACGGAGATAATCATCTTGTGGCAGATCCTCTAACTTGAAGTCATTTATCTTCTGATTCTGAAACAATGCATTAATTACTCATTGTGAAACTGACAGAAAAGAAAAGTATAAAAATTGAGATTCAGTTGATCGTTCTAACCTCAGAAATGGAAAATGGTGTACATACATTTATGCTTTGACACTCGACAGCAGGTAGCGTATTACTATGAGCAGCATCCTCCAAAATCGGAGTTGGAGTCGGAGATGGAGAGTACTCTTGAGTCAATTCCGAATTGGCAGGTTTATGTTGTTTGTCAAACACACGACAAAGGACAAAGTGACTCTGCACAATTAAAATTAAAGTCAAGACGAGAATTTGAATCATTTTTAGAACCACGCAAGGCAATTTAATTAAAGAAATAAACAATTTGAAGCATGTTACACATAGATATACCTGGGCAGTGGCACGGTACTCATGCATAACCCAGTTGGTCCTTTCAGCATTAGCAACACGACCCTTATAGAAAACAAGGGTTTTCTTCATACCAATCAAGTCATCCCCAGATGTGATTTTGCGATCTCTCCCAGTTGATTTCCAGTAGCCAGACTCTGTTGCTCTGTTCAATCGTTGGGCATTTGGGTACTTGCTATCCACAGCACAGAAAAAGAACCATTGTGGGTCGCTTGTTTTCAGAGCTGATAAAGCTACAAATTAAGTAAAACAATTAATACAATACAATACAATCTGCAGAGATTAGATTGGATTCTGAATGAAGCCAATTTGTAATAAATGTGTATGCGCTTTTAGAAGAAATATCAATTACCGGGTAATTGAGTAGGTTCTTGTTTAAACACATCAATCTCAGCAATGACATCCACATGATGTTTATCATTGCCATTGTTCTTATTTCTCAAGTAGTAATTCACCAATTCCTCGTCTGTGGGTCTGAATCCGAACCCTGGAGGTGACCTTTCCATAATTTTCAGCGAGTTCAAGTTTTAATTCCAGCCAGCCAGGGAGAGCTTGATGAGCTTCATCACGGTTATACATAAATCCTTTTTGTCGTTTTCTTCTCAGTGATTGACGCCCACTTCCGCCGCACGAATAAATTGGATTGGATTGGCTTCTTCTCCTTTTCCATCTTTAATTTCTTTTGACTACCAAATCACTTTTTTGCCTATATAGCGTAGCATTATAATATTTTTATTTCCAACAAAATTATAATATTGTTTGTGAGACGAGACACCAATCAATCTGGAGTGAGTGGAGGGTTATTTTAAAGGCAAATATAATAAAAATTTTAATTTCTTTTAATGGTAATAGTATAGTAATATTTAAATCTTTTAAGCTGTTATACGCCATGAAAAATGAAGTCTTAATCGGATCTAACCGACTGATATTCATGATGAGCTAAACAAACAAGCAAACATGTTCCTCATCCTCAGCAATGCATAGCAATGATAAGTTCATCAGCACCACTTGTCTACTTTATCAAAATACCATACTTTATTGCTTTCTTGCTTTCTTGCTTGCTTCTAACAACTTATATAATTCAAATATTTATTTTTTCACTCAAAATATTGACTACTTTGAATAGACCATCAAACAAATATTAAACTTGTTAAATATCAAACATTTCTCCCCACTGAACCCCATCATTATCATAGTTAAATCCATTTTCTAATTCTATGGTTTAATTTCTTGTGTTGTGTTGGAGATAATAAGTTATTTTCTTACCAAAAATACTACGAATATCATGGGTTAATCATTTATTTTATTCTAATAGTAACTGTATAACATAAACAAACCATTCAAAGGATAAAGTTATTAATTTAACTGTGCATATCCATTCAGCTTCCACCACCAAATTGTATTGCATCACAACAATGAATCCACTTTGCTTTTACTCCATCAAATTGTGCATATCCATTTAGCTATGCTTAATTAACTTTTAATGAGAAAAAGTGTAACCGTGCCCCAATCCGATTTCTCAATAATATAAATACTTACTTAATGTTACTCATCTTTTATTACAATATAATTATAAACTACTTTTCCCTTCCTTTTAATCTGGCACGGATGAAACCATAAAGTCTACAATATTATTGGTAACTATCAATAATTGTTTGTATTATTAATAGTTAAAACAAGTATCAATAATTTTCGCTTCTTCTAATATACAGTAACCGGAAAGAAATTGTTGAATTGAATTTGATTTATATAATTTTCAACATAAAATAATACTGAGATAGATTAATAAATTAGAAATTATATTTATAAAATGAACTTTCATTTAAATTATTGAGTTAAAAAAATTCATCCACTTCCAAGACTTGCATATTAAGTTTGTTCACAAGATTATTTAATTGAGTGTGCATTCATGAATCGTATGTATAATTAAGTTATTTAATCGTATATATTAGATTATTCTAAGAAAATCATTTAGATTATATTAGATATTAGAGTTATATGCTAAAGTGCTTACTTATATATTGGTTAACTAGTAATTGTGGTGATTGCCTCAGTAGTTAAAAGAAAGTCAAAAGAAGAAATTAAAGTTAAGCAAGCTTAAGCTTTTGTAGAAAAGTGATAAGGAAACCAGAAGGGGTAGGTTCCTTGAGGTGATATCGATAATCATGAAGAGATCTAGAAAAAGAAAAGGTCAAAGAGAAGCCATTTCTTGCCTGAGAACTATAATATAATATTAGTTTTTGATTAAACATGTAGATTAGGACCTAAACACTAGTCATTTCTCTTGCCTGAGTGGTCTTTTGAGGACTTCACAAATTCTTGTACAATGATTATGTGAGTGGGGCGTCCATCCCACCCAAAGCGCTTACGACCTCAGCACTGTTTTTATAAGTTCCTTTCAAGACTTAGAGGGTTAAGCGAGACAAGTCACGAAGATCAGTCCTACAAAAATAACGGAATCACCACCCCAATAATTTTGAGTGACGATAGTCGATCCTCACTTTTGGACTTAACTATCTTCACCCCTTTCAGAGTCGTATTCAAAAAATTAGGTATAAACCTTCGGTCCACCCTGACCCCATTCAGAGTTGGGTTCGAGAAGTTAGGTATAAACCTTCGGTCCACCCAACAAAGTTCAGCGTCCACTCAGGTTTACTAAGTTCAATTTTCTTAAGTCAATAATCACTATCCATCTTGATCCTAGATTCATCTTTATCTTATTTATTACATGTTGGGTTTTGACAATTTATAAACATTTATAGAAAGGAGGGTGGAGAATAGGTACATAACCCTTCAAACATGGGGGATTTGGGGAATGGGATTACAATTTTTCTCTTTGAATCAAAATAAAGCACGAAATAAATGGTGCAAAATAAACAACATAAAAAAACAAAGAAATAAGGTAATAGGCATAATAGTGTACAGCATAGACATAATCTTAAACTAACACTTCTAAGAATTAAAACAATAAAGCAACTAATAACAAGGAAACAACATAAATTAAAACTATAGGATGAGAGCAGCAAGGTATAATAATAAATGAAACATGGCATTAAAAATAAAAATGAACGAAGGAAATGAGTCATCCTCTTAGTGATACTCACTTCATCATGCCATTAAAGAAATTATTTGAAATGTACCAATACCACTTATGAAACCAAATGTGAAGAAAGTAAAAGATGAAAAGGAAATAAACTGTGAAACATGAAGATGAACAAAAGAGAATTAAAGATGCATGACGTAGTATAATGAAAATAAGGGAACCACAAAAGGTTCTCATCTAAGTGTGGCTTATTCCATCATGCCATTAAGGCAATTATTTGGAATGAGACTCCATCACTCATCAAACCAACATTAAAAGGGAATAAGATATGGGAGGAGGAATAAACAACACATCATGAACAAGAAAATTAAGAAATATATGAATATGTGGCATAATGAAAATCAAGAAACTAACAAAGAAAATGAAAGAACTATTAAAAGAGTTCTCATCTAAGTGAGATTCACTCCATCATGCCATTAAGGCAATTGTTTGGAGTGACATTCCATCACTTATCAAACTCACCAAAAGGAACTAAGAGAAGACAAGAGGATAAACAATACAGCATGAGTATGAATATAAACAAGGAAATTAAAGGCTGCATATAACATAATATTTATATATATATATAAAGAAACCAAAATAGTTCGCATTTGAGAGAGGATCACTCGATCATGCCATTAAGGCAATTATTTGGAGTGATAATCCATGACTCATCAAACTAAAAGAGAAGAAGAGAAGAAGAAGAGGAAAGAGCACCTCTAAATAGCATAACTAAAAAGACAAAAAATAAAAGATACAAAAATTAAATGCATAATTAAAAATCAAGCATAATTAACTAATTAATTAAACTACTAATTAACTAATAATAAAAGACAATGAATAAACAAAACAATAAATAAATCAAAAATAAAATTAAATGGAAGAAGTTAAAGAATTGCCCTCAATTCTTATCCTTCTCAAGAGTGATTTCTTCCTCAAAACACTTCTAAATCTCTCCTAAAACACTAATTACTCTTTTTTCCTAATTTTTATATTTTTTCTCGATTTTCATGAATTATGCTTTTTGCTTGAACAGTAAATGCTTGTATAGGTGACCTATGGGTGAATAGATGAGCATCTGTCCTAGACAGTCGTGAGCTACCTTGGATAAACAATTTTTCTAGCTAGTGGAATAGAGAATATAATTAAAATTAAATTGTATTGATTTTCTCTAAGATATTATTGATATACATGTAAAGCTTTTTAGTTTATTTATTAGATGTTTTTGTAAAGTTTGCTGAATTGTAATATTTCTTAAAAGGAAGAAGCGTCATGTCTATAAAATAATAAACAAACAAAAGCAAAATCATGTTGACGTTCCGTGTTTTAACTAACTTCATCCAAGTCTAACATATGAAACGATCGAAGTGGAGCACCAGCAACAACGCCACCATCAACCTTTGCCACTGACTAAATGGGATGATTGAATCAGAAAAAAGCATTAATTATTATATAAACAAGCTTTTCTTTTGTATCGATATATATATTGTATATTTACAAGGATTCGGCTGATCAGCCGAAACTAAAGGCAAGCATTTAAAAATAAAAAATGAAAGCTTTTTCCAAGGGATCATAGAAATTTAGTGACTTAGTTTAAGCTTTCTTTCTTTCTTTCTTTCTTTCTTTGTTTGTTTTTTTTTTTTTTTGGAAGAATTATGAGCTTAATTAATATTTCTGAATGAAGTACACATCTTTAATACTATAATTTTTCCCAAATTTAGCACTCAACTCATTTGGTTTTCAACTTGCTATTGTTTTTTTACCCCTTCTATGAATGAATGGGCTTATATATTTTCTTGTGTTGGATTGAATTGGCAAAATTCACATTCCAATTCCTACACTTACAGATTAAGTTTGAGGAGATTACTTGTGCATGAATCACTATCAATTAGCTAGCTGTTGTTGTTTGTCGTCGGTCATGTCAGCCTTTCACTACTAGTCGTGATCTTATTGCATCCCAATTCTACGACTAAGAATACTATCCCCCACTAACATATATATACATATATGTACGTAACATTAAAAGTTATGCATTTTAATGTTTTTTGATTGTTGCTTTAAATTTTAATTTTTATATTGAGCGTACGATCCTTCAATATCAATACTTATTCAACGTTAGACAAGGTAGTCCCATTAACTTTGTGTTCAAAGAAAAAAATATATAAGGCAATGAATTGAAGTCGGTCAAAGTTTCTATCGATCTTATTACAATAACCACTAGCTTATGTGGCTTTACGGCTTTACCTTTGAGCTTTTTTGTTTTCTTTACGAGATTTGGTTTTATGAAAGAACAATATTAATCCCACAAGTGAATGTAATGTACACCTATAATGATATTAAAACGCTACTTTAATTTTAACACTGAGTTAAGCAAAGAAGCTACTTTGATTGATATAGCATTTTGTTGAAGGCATATATTTCTTGAATGATCGACTCTTTCTTCTTTTATTTTTTCGTTTGTAATAATTTTATTTATTGTATGCTTAATGTAGAAAAATGTTGAAAATTTTGAGTGCACATGTAGCAGCATTGTTAAAGATTCAACTTCCAATGAGAATGAATAATGCATTAATGAAAATGTAAATCAAGAACATCAAGGAAATGAAAATAATGATCTTGAAGACTTACTGTAATTCAAAGATGGAGTGCATGTGGATGATTATGAACATGTTGATTACCAATTTTATTGTTATTGTCGAAGAGTGAATAACACCTCACTTCCCAAGGTACAATGGCATAACCAGAAAATTTTATCATAACAAAAGGTCTACATATATAATAAATATGTAAGGTAAGCAAATATATATATATATATATATATATATTGATTATATGCGTTAAATTAAAAATTTAAAGGAAAAGATATGAGAATAATATAAAGTTATAATTTGGTAAATTGAGATTTAAGTGATTGCATTTTATGAAAAAAATAATAAAAAGAGAATAAATATTATATAAAAAATTTTATTTTAAATATAATATAAAGTTTAAAATAGATCTTTTCCATATAATTTTTTTTTTTGTTTTTCGCAAGTTTGGGTTGGGTATATGAAAATAATTTTGTTTAAAGTAACGATAAAAAGTGTTGTAATTGGAATTTTTTTTTTATATTAGAGTAAAATCTTTCCAAAAACTTGGCTTAGCTGCAGCCCACTCCAGCCACCTGTTGGTTCTGCCGGTGCCAAGGTAAGAAGAGGATAAGAAAGCACACAGAAATTTCACAACCCTCGCCCCCTTTAATCCATATAAAGGCACGACCATGAAGGTATGTTTTTTATTTTTCAATTATCTTTTTTATTTTTTTAATTTGTTTTGTTATTAATTAACTTTTCTTCTTCTTAAAATAAAGAGCACCACAACATTGGTCTCCTGGTAGTTAATTTAATTATTAATCTTTCTCGGTTTTTTTTTTAAATTCAATTTAGTTGTACTAACTAAATTGCTTCTGCTAACTAGCAATTAACTATTATTAAATACATAATTATATGGGTCATTATATAACATTTATCACGTATTATGTTACTATCATATATATTTTGTATTTTATATATATTTTTATTTCTTGATTTATATATATTATTCTAATTTTTAACTATTCATTTGTAGGATTATTGGCACTTCAACTATGTGGCATTTTGATTCAAATACCTCTAATTCAATGAAGCTTTGATTAGCAATTGAGGATAAACAATAAGGTACTAAAAAACTTTTTTATTTTTTTGATCCTACTTAGTTTAGTTTTTAATGTGTATCTTGTGTTATGCCATTGTTAGCTTTGCCATGTTGCGCACATATTTACTTTTTCTTTTTGTTTTATTAGTTTCATTAGAATTAGTCCATAGATTACGTAGCAACAACAAAACCAGGCCACTAATGAGACCAAGAACAATTGGCTAGCCTACTAATGAATCCAGCCCTCCAAACCCAGCCCACTAACGAAAGAAGCCCAAAGAATCAGCCGACTGAACCAGCACACTAATAAAATCAGTCCACTAAATCTAAGCCCATTAATGAAACCAGTCCACTACCTAACTAATGTTAAAGAGAGATGAATTAGATTTAATTTCAAATCACTACGTAAACTAATTAATTAATTGAAATATAAAACCCTAACGATAACAAACAAATACAAAACAAAAGAAGTTCTTGTTCTTATTATTAATTAAGTGCAGGTGAAAAAAAAGTGTTTCGGCACCACCATGACAACAACCACACGTCCTGGGCCACATTGCAGTGTGTGTTCTTGTTCCTCTTACGATGCAATGACAGCAAGAATAAGTGTTTACTGGAGGTTTTAATGCTACAGTTTATTTATGGGCTAAATATTAGAGTTAAAGTCCATACGAATAGTAATCTTTAATTTTTTTTAAAAAGTAGGAAACTTAGTATGTAGCATTATAAAACATCATCCTATTATATGTCATTTATTCTTCTCTTCATGCTGATTTCTTGGCAAATTTCAAACATGTTTATAATTTATTAGCAGAACTAAAAACTACATATTTCAAACCATCATCTTTGTGTTGAGCCACATGGGCATGTGAAGCCTAATATAATATAATAGCTGTTTGTTGATCAAATATTAATAAGGCATTTAATTCGCACCCGCTTGTTTCAATAGTATCTTCGAAATTAATCAACGCTGTGAAAGGTTTCTCTTCTAATCAGACATGTTTGATCATCTTTAATTTTGACTTGCACGTGGGACATGTATGGGATTGAATTGTATAACATTAGCATAAAATGCCGAAAGATAGGCTGTGTCAAATCCATTCCAATCTTGATTTCTCATTGTCAAGAGTACATTCTCGAGTTTAGTTTAGATTTTAGAAGCTCTTTTCCTTCTCAATTAAGTTCTCACCTCCTCCTCCATCGCACGCAGACAAGAAGAAGATTAATTGGGGCCAATTGAATGCCTAAAAAATTGTGTAAAAGAAAACAGGTATATTTCTTGAATGATTAGCTCTTTCTTTCTTTTTCTTCTTCAAGTTTAATGTATAATTATTTTATTTATTGTTTGTTTAATGTAGAAAAATGCTGTATATTTTGCGTGCGCATGTAGCAGCAAAGTTTATGTGTACATTGTTAAATATTCAACTCCCAATGAGAATGAACAATGTATTAATTAAAATGTAAAGAAATACCATCAGGAAAATGAAAATATTGTTCTTGAAGACTATTGTAATTCAAGATGAAGTGGATGTGCATATTTGGTACTTTATTTTTTAAACACAATACAGATGATTACATAATATTTATTACGTATGGTGCTACTATTGTGCATATTTAGTATTTTTATTTTTTATATACAATTTTATTTTATGTTTTATATAGATTATTTTAATTTTGTAATATTCCCTCTTGACACCTTTATGTTGAAAGAAAAAAAATATATGAGACAATGAATTGAAGTTGGTCAAAATTTTTATCATTACAACCACTGTAATAGTTATAGTAGCTTTACCTTTGAGTTTTTTTGTTTTCTTTACGAGATTTAGTTTTGTGAAAGAAAAATATTAATTCCATAAGTGTACGTAATCTACTCTTGATCTAATGACATTAAAAAATGCTACTTTTATATTAGCATTATTGAGTTAACCTAGAAAAAATGTTACTCTGATTGATAGCACTATATATTATAAAGTAAATGCGTCCATTATCTATTTTAGTCGGTAACATCATTGAATTTGTGACAAGATCATAAACCGTTCAACTTGTCACTTAAATTAAACATGAGCATGCAAAAATGCATTAGTGAAAAAGAAGTTTCTTCCTAAACGTCTGTGTGAAGCACTTTGCAACATCCTCTCAATCACGTACTTCTTGACAGGATGATGCATGATGAACCCATGATTATGAGGGAATGATCATATATAGGCTCAATATGCCAACTATTAGAATATATCAAAGTGATTCAATTAATGACATGGTGACATGTAGGTTAATATATGTGGCTAGGTAAACCATAAATATCATGCAGTATATTGTATAGAATAGTTATGACTCTTATAAAGAGTCATATAGTTGGTTATTACAAGTAACTGTTGTGGCAGTTATAGTTGGTTATGTATCAAACAGTCTATTGGTCTGGATTGTTATATTGTTTCACTCTTTATAAATAACCTGATCTGGTTCACTGTATTCACATTTGCATGTATACAAACTACATAGCCATATAACCTAAAGCATACCTGAATCCAATAGCCTAACAGTAGTTGGTTTAATATCATTCAAAATTCTTCACCAACATGCAAGCATGCATCACCATCTCCACCATAATAGCCATGCCCACCAGCAATCTATCTATTATTATTCAACAAATCCTAGAAGAGAAGTCTGATAACATTCAAGAACCAGTCTCAAGCAATTGGACCATAAGCCTATAAGCCTATTATGGGGTATTTAGGTACTTTTATCATTTTGTCGATGGGTGGAAGCAGTTACGGAAGATTGTTGGGCAAGAGGTGAAGGGGAGAACGGTGATGTATGAAAAAAAAAAATTTTTATGTGAATAAATTTTATTAATTATATATGAGGGTAAAAAAGTATTTTTGCATTTTTGTTGTTGATTTAAGTAATAGAAAATGTTAGATGATGATTTTAATATAAGTTTAGGGGTGTGATTGATTAAAAATATGTAGTCGTTCTTCACTTAAAACTAAGTCAAAACTTGAGGGTTCTTATTGATATTGTCTACGATATATATTGTATTGGATTGTATAATACAATATATGAGGAGAGGCTTAGACTTTGTGTTGTCAAATAAATTCCAAATTTCTCTCATTGTAAACAATAATTCTTTCGTTGATTCTTCAGTTTAGTTTAGCAACTCTTTCCTTCTTAGTGCAATTCTCACTTCTCACCCTCCTCCATGGCTTCTCCACGGTCGAAAAAGAAGAAGGATAAATGGGGGCCAATTACATGCCCATGCATGTATGTGTAATAGTTGCGGCCTTATATACGATTTAAAAAAGATGGTTATCATGTAATTCGACGAACAGGAATATTATATTATATTATAATATGAATATGAATATTATTTCTTGATTGTTTCTTTGTTTCCTTTTTCTTAATTGCTCAAGTTTAATCTAGAAAAATGCAGAATTCTTTTAGTGTTCATGCACAAAAAAAGTTCATGTGTACAGAAGTGAAAGTTCTTCTTCGGTTCTATTCACATTGAACAAGAACACGAGATTTCTCCTATTGTAAATGGACGAGGCCAAGCAGTTCTAAATGAAGATCAAAATCAAGAAGAAGAAGAAGAAGTAATGGATGATGAAGAGGCTGAGGCATACAATGAAAACGAATGTGCTTGTTATCAAAGTAAATAAAACTTCAATTCCTCAGAGGAAGGTAGACTCTTCAAACCTTCACTCAATATGTTGGTATTTTTCATAATATATAACTAATCTTTTTCTTTTCTCATTTTTTGAGGTACAAACTTGGTTGTATTCGTTGCCCTAGAAACCAACTAGTTAAATGGAACCACAATCAAGTCCTCTTTATGAATAATCAAGAAATGGTCTCTGTGGCACGTATGAAATGGTTGGCAAAAAATGGAAAGAAAACGAAACGAGCAAGGGAGATGTTAATACCATCGCCCCCATTGACCTACCTTATTGCAAGACCAAAGGTTATTCTTTTTGTTTTTTAATATATAAGATTTTTTAATTTTTAGTTTAATTTTAGAATATCAACTACCAATGTTTCTTGACAGGTTGTCAAGTGACATAAATAGTCAAACTAGAGTTTTCAATCTAATTCTTTCCTTCAAGAAATACTTTCGTCATTCAATGATTTTTGTACCAATGGATCCTGCAAAACACATTTGCCTGCCTTGTAATAGAAGTCAGAATTGAAAAAGAGGAAATATGAGAGGATGCTAGATAAGGTAAACCTGAGTGACTTCAAACCCGGTCAACTTGGGAAAAAAGCATATAATTTGGTTGCTAGAATTTGGAGTAATATAGGTTATAATAGTGTAGTTGAAGAGTCTATAACTGAGGAGAAGTTCATTGGAGAAGGGCAATTGTCAAGTGCTTATCCTTATTTTTATGAGTCATTGAAGCTTCAAAGGTTAATTTAAGTGACAGAAATTCAAAGGGTTTATGATTGATCGAAAACTTAGGAGTTGGATAAGAAATGGAAGAGTTTTATGAACAACAGATGGCATTACTTTGAAGTAGAAGTAAATTAAATTAGTTATATGAAATTATTATTCATATGGATGCAAAATTATGTTTTTTTTCTTATTGTGCCACTATAGTAATTGTTTCATATTTATACTGCACATTTTTATTTTATATTATGTTTAATTTATTAAAAATTATACCATTTTAATTATATGATCCAATATGGTGACACTAGACTTGTAACTCGGGAGCAAAACAAAGTCAACATTATTCTGAGAAAAGCTTCTCCAGCGAGATTTAGATTGCTAGCTAAGAATAAAGAGAGGATAAGAAAGTGGACTGAAATCTTAAAACCCACATCTCCTTTAACCCATGTAGAATGGGTGTGCAAATAAATTCAACCAAATCCGAGTGGGTTGAGGTCGGGTTGCTATATTAAAAAGAAAAAAAAAACCAAGATTGAGTGGGAAGGAAATGATTTTATCAAGTTTAAGTTTTATTTGGGTTTTCACTTCAAAAGTTTGAACCTGACCTGACATGTTAATTATAAAAAAATTATAAAAAGTTCCAAATGTTTACGTTTCATTAGTTATTGTATACTAATCAGATGAAAAAAAATAAAAGATGAAGTCAAGATATTAGGTTTTCTTGTAACTGAAGTATTATTGACTCTACCACAAGACATATTTCTCGATCTGTACAATACAAGCTATTAAGTTATGGTTAGAGATGTCAAATGGATCAGATAAATAAAATGGTATAATTTTTAATGAGTTAAACATAACATAAAATAAAAAAAGGTATAATACTATAAATACAAAAAAATCACTATAATAGCACGATAATAGAACGATGATAAAAAGGCATATTGAAACTTCACAGTCCTCTGTCCATTTAACCCGTATAAGGGCACAACCCTAAGGTATATTTTATTTTATTTTCAATCTTTTTATTCTTTTGTTTAATTTGTTATGTTATTAACTTTTCTCTTTTTCCTCTTAAAGAAATAGCACCAAAATAGCACCGGAACCAGAGCCATTGCTCCCCTATCAAGGTGCGTAATTAATTTTATCATTCATCATTCTCGTTATTGTTTTCTAATTCAGTTTAGGTTATTATTTAAAAATTACTTTATTTTTATTTTCTTTAATCGCAAAAGATTCACCACCCTTCAACTATGAAATGGATGCAGAGCACGAAGAAATTTTGGAACCATCCCCTCTTCAACCCATGCTGGTATGGCAGTTTATGTGTGATTGAAAATTGGTGATGTAGTTTCAATTTTTATGTGTGATATGAAATAGGTGATGGAGTTTGTGCTTATGTGTGTTGGATGAGGTTGTGTGCTTCTCAAAGGCTGTTGGAGTTTGGTTTAATGTGGTTAAAAATGACTGCCTATGAAGCTTTTTGATGAGCCAAATGCAGTGCCACCTTCATATCTCAACAGTCGTGTCCTCTTTGTTTTCCAAATTCAATTTGAACGAAGGGTATTTTTTCTTTTGCTGCCCAATTGTCTTATTTCTTTTTTGAAAATTTTTTATAGTTTATGGATATTTTGATCATTTTCATACAAAGTTTGACTTCCAAATATTCAGATGTACATAAGGATGCAAAAAGAAGGGTATAATAGTCTTTCCATTATTCTGTTAACATTTTAACACATTTTAACTATCGGAAAATGTAACATTTAAAATGTTAACATGATGAATTTATGTAAGTTTAAGGGTGTTATTGATTACTAATACATAGTCTGTCCTATTTTTTAATGATTTTTGTTTTTTTTAATTGGTTTTGTTATTAACTTTTCTTCTCTTCTTAAAAGAAATAGCACCAGAACCATTGGTAACCTATTAGGTTACGTAATTAATTTAATTACAATTTTTCTCATTGTTTTTTTAATTCAATTTCGCTTATTATTTAAAAATTAATTAATTTTTGATTTTTTTAATCACAAAAGATTCAAATGAAGAAGAGGTGGGTGCAGAGCACAAAGAAGAAGAGGTGGATGCAGAGCACAAAGGAAGAATCTAAACTTAGAGATCTTGTTTTGCAAACTTTAGATATGGGATTTTTGTTTATTCGAGGATATTTGTACATGGATTTTATACGGTTAGTTTTTATAGCCAAGAAACAATTGAGAGAAAATTCTAGATGTTAAGTAATTTTGGGGTTTTCAAAGGATGATGCTTGGACTTAAAATTTAGGGCCTGAGTTCTTTTTGTGCAAGATGCTGATGAAAAGGGAGGTCTTGTTTGGTAATCCAATTTGTTTAAGGTATAGCTTAGAAGATCGAGTGATTCCTCGATTTAAAGTCTTTGAAATTTTGAAGTTGAAGAGGTTGTCAAAGAAAGAGCCTAATATTGGTTCTGCGTTGAACCGTACTGAGGAAAATTCTTTTAAGAAGTTTGTGGTGAAGTTTAGAGATGATGTTGAGGAATTTTTGATGGCTTACAAGGGTCAAATGTTGGATTCTTACTCTTCAGCACTGTCAAAAGAAGAAGGGCCGTTTGTTTTGGGCTTTGAAGTTCTAATCTAAACAGTATTTAGAGGTTAAAAATTTGAGTAATGCTACTCATCCAAACTACTTATACAAACTCACTCATACAAATGACGTGGTATAATATGATTTGATAAATAAATACAGTGATTTAATAAATATATATTAATAATAAATGACATTAATTAATATGGATGATGTGGCGATCATGTAAGGATGCCACATCAGTTTGTATGTGTGAGTTTGTATAAATAGTTTGTATAAGTAGCATTACTCTAAAAAATTTTAACCTATTTATTTTGGGCCTGTTTATTTTGAGCTCTAGTCACTTATTTTCAGACATATATGTCTGAATGAAAAAGTAAAATATTACCACTTTTTTTATCTAAAACATCTGCATAAATTAAAATACCTAAAATATCCTTATATATAAAACCCATTTATATTTTTTTTCACTCTCTTTTGACCTAGCCTCCATCGTCACTCTCCATGTCCTCTCCTCTGTGAACCCTAGTTCTCAAAATCTAGCTCTTTCGTTCACTTTCGGCGCCAACAATAATTTTTCGGCGGCCTTACCTGGTAAGAAATGTCTATTTTCCGGCGTTATTTCTTTTTATGCTTTCCAATCGCTTGACGCCTCGGAGCAGATTTCTTTTACTTTCAGTTTTTCTTCGTCGCACTTTCTTTTACTTGCAACTATCGCGTTTTTTATGCTTTGTTACTCATTTCATTATTAATAGATATAAGTTACTTAATCGGAAATGACTTGGATGTCTAATATTTCGGGAAAAACCGATTATTTTTTATTATTTGCCTTCAAGATTTGACGATGTGAATGTTGAACTCGGGTTAGATTGTTATGGGTTTAACCTTGAGTTGATGCAAAAGACTGGGTAGAAATCAGTTTTGTCCCTTCTGCAACAAAAATGAATATTTGCTTTATCAAAAGTAAGCATTAATATATTATTGGTCAACTTGCTAGATCGAATCCAAAAAAAATCTATAATCAAACACAAGTTGCCCCATGTCACTTACACATATGCCCACTTTCTTCTAATAATCCCATGATCACCACCAAACTCTTCTTTAGATTTGCCTTGTCTTTAGAAACCAAATCTTCCTTTAAGACGTCAACCATTTCAATTTGCAAACAAAATTGAGAATAGATTTTGTATGTAAATTAAAAAATAGAAAAGATACAGATTTTGCATGTCTCATTTCTTTCATACCCAGACAATGTGTTTCTGTTTCTGCTTAGATATTTACATACTATTAATCTTGACAACAAAAAATAATTATTATATGTTTCAATATTTATTGTACTTTATGCATGTGACATATACAATATATAGTTAATTAATTTCGTTTTGTTCTTCCAATTTTGAGCTAAAATTAATGGAATTGCAATTGCATTGCTTAATTAATTACCCAACGTAACTGAAGCTTTATTGATCCTTTGTCTGACTAGTACTCAACATCAACACGGGTTCTTTTCATTAGAAATGAAATACAAATTATAGTGACTACCACCACCACTAATGGGGTATCATTCTTGCTAACTTCATACTCATTTCCTTCTTTTTTGTTTTTGTTTTCTGTTTTTTGTTTTTTGTTTTTTGTTTTTTGGGTTCTCTATCTGTCTACACACAGCCATTGAGAATTTGAGATGATCATTTGCTTTATTTCCAAAAGTTTAACAGCCATCTCTTTGAAGTTTTTGGTTCCTTAGGCTTGAAACGAGAGCACCTCCTACTTGAGCTAATTTATTTCTCTATTTTAATGCAGAGGTTGCATACTACTAAAATTTCTGAAGTAGAGGACATAGTAATCTTGGTTGCTGGTGGATTTATGAGGTATTTTGAGCGTACATAGGCTTTGTTTTTTACCTTTTTGTATTTTGGAAAGAAGGGGTAGTGTCATTGTACTTTTTAAATCATTGAATATTCAGATTCTTGTTGACGATTTGGAATGATTGTGTCCTGATTACTTTGAATATATTTGATTTCAAAATATGTTAAGCTTTTGTATGTCTGTGTGAAAGACAACTTGGATATCGCATCAACACAATTGCTCTTTGGGACTAGTTGGTCTGTGATTGATTATTGATTAACAAAAACTCTTCTGTCCTCCTTAACTCCACTTCTCTATGTTTTCTTTCCTTCTCTATCTAATTTTTCCCCTTAAGATATCTCATCCTTTATCTTCAAAACTACTTATAATCTTCAAACTCCCTGTTGGAGACATTAGTAGCAGGAACAAATATCCTATCAGTATGGGAGTAGCATGCATAATTTTGCATGTATTCAATAATCAAACTATAAAGAGTGCCAACAATTTTACCAAAATGTTGCTGAGTGTAATTGCCATAAAGTTTGTTATAGTGATGTGATACTCAGTAAACTCTGACCAATATCTACTAACTCTAAACAGGTCTCTTTGACCATAGTAGTCATAAAGTTCTGTTGTAAATCCAATTAGAGGTTGGATATCTAGTCCTGAAAAACAAACGTTTTCCCTGTAAATTATAAAACCCTTGAAGAGTTTGCATAAGACTTTCAATATTTTCCACTCACCTTCCATGACCATGAGGTTGTACTTAAAAGATTTCATTCCATTCTCGTCTCTATAGAAATGCATTTGTATAATGAAATTTCTTTTCTCTGGTTTTGATCCAGTTTTCCTTTTGCTTGCTTGATTCTGAACTGATTGGTGGTTTTTGTATTCTTGTTTGGTTGGTGTTGTTGGCTTTTAATGAATGTTTTCTTTGGATTTCTATGCCAGTCGTCCCGCTAGTCATATTATGCATATGGAAAACAACTTTTCAAATTCAATTATATTTTCCATTTTCAAACTTTCTATTTGCTTTTTGAAAAATTTAAAACTGTTTTACACTGTTTCGCATAGAAAATGTGCTACTTTATTAAATTGGCATAGAAAAAGGTATATGCTATTAGTACTAAGAATGTGGTATGTTGGAGTTCTAATCTTGAACATAACTCTACTTTATTGGCTTATTCCCATAAAATTTTAAAATACATTATTAAAGCTTTGTATGTTTTTTAAAAAATAAATAGAAGTCCAATAAGTTTAATTACACATGACTAATTATTTTTTTTTTAAACATAAAATCGACCTTATAGAGAAGTACATTCATTCAATTTGAGTTAATTTAAAGTGTTTCTATACCTCGTTTCTTTCATTCTGTATCTTTTCTATTTTTTAATTAAAATTCTTTTCATATATAGATGTCTCAAAATTCTGAGAATAGTAGGGCTAATTAGACCGATCCCATTCAAAGAAAACAATTCATTGATCTTTGTATCCAAGAGGTGAATAATGGATATAGATTTGGAGCTTCATTGAAGTCATGTGCTTGAAATCGAATCGGAGAAGAGTTGAAAAAGTTAACAGGAAAAACTTTTAGCCAAAAACAACTTAAAAATGGGTTGGATTACATGAAAAAACAATATTCTGTTTGGGTTAAATTGACCACCACTATGGGACATGACTACAATTACATGACTCAAGCTATTTAATGGCCTAACGAGAGATGGGAAGATTATTTACAGGCAAAAATCCTTTTCTTATCTTTTTCTTTGTTTTTTAAAATCCCTTATTTGTTCAATTACATATGACTAATTAATTTTTTTTAAAACAGAAATATCCTGAAGCTAAACAATTTCGATATAGGCCTTTAGCAAATCTTAAGGAGTTAGAGGCTTTATTGGGAGAGATATTAGCCATTGGAAATCATAATTGGAGTACCAATATGGAAGGAAGTCTTGGTTTGGAAGAGGGAACCCATCATCCTTTCATTCAAATTCAAAGACTTCTGAAACTTTAATTAATGTGGAGGAGGATGATGCTTTATCAAATGAACCACATGTGAGCTCCAACAATCTAAATGATTCATCTACTAATGAGAAAGAAGACAATGGAAGAAAGAAAAAGAAAAGTAGAGTGGATCAAGCTCAAGAACAAGTAAATAAGTTATTACATATTTTGGAGAATGATGGTGTAGAAGAATCTATGAAGCAGTGTTTGACAATTTTAGAAACACTACTACCATATGAGGACCCATTATTCTATGTGGCTGCTAATGCATTATGCATGAGGAAAGAGCTTTGAGTGTTGTGGTTGAACTTCAAAAATGACCAAGCAACACTTGCATGGATTCGTAGTTTGCCAAGGATTTAGTGACTTTGTTTAGGGTAGTTCAAATGAAAGGGTTGTTACTTTTACTTTTGTTTAGATGGTTTAAATTTCTTTAGTTCATTTTTCCAAGAATGGATGTTTACATTTGAACTAATTGAGCTTGTTTTAGTTATTTAAACTATATGGAACTTGCTTAGTTGAGATTGATATGAGAATGATGTCTACATTTGAACTATATGGAATTTGTGAAGTTGAGATAGATATGAGTATGAGCTTGTTTAATTTCATAGTTGGTTATGTTGCTATAAAGTTGGTGAAATCATTTTTTTGGCACTTGATTGCTTTCTCATTGGTCGACATTGTGGTCAAGTGTTGTATGTGTTATTATGTTTACATTCGAACCAATGCCTATGTGTTTCATTTTAACAATATTATTTCTTATACTAGGTATGGGAAGTTCAAGTATTTTTAATTTATCCATTTGGAGTGAAGATGATGATAAAAAGTTGGAGAAAGAAGCAAAAAGAATTGGTTACATTAGTACTTTATTTGATAAGTCAATCATGTGTTAAAAAGCAACCTATTTACCTCTTCACTTACGGGTGCACAATTTACTCGAGAACTTTTAAATGGTTCGTCTAGTGTAATTTTTGAGTTGATGCGAATAGAGAAAAATGCATTCATTTATTTATGTCATATGTTTCGAGAAAGAGGTTGGCTTGTCAATAGTAAGTATTTAACTGTTGAAGAGAAAATAGCCATGTTCTTAATGACAATAAGCCATAATCTTCGAAACCGATTGATTAAAAATCGATTTCAACACTCGGGTCAAACAGTACACAAATACTTTCATGAGGTACTAAAGGCGATGGTCAAGTTTTCAAAAGAAATGATTACTTCTCCATCATTCAATCACGCTTCGCATGGCATCACTAATCATCGACTAAAGCAAATTTTTTAGGTAATTTATTATTCTTTTTTTTCAATTAGAATTATAATGGAATTTATCTTTTTTATGTGGTTCTTATGTCAATAATAATTGTTATTGTTTAGGGAGTTGTTGGTGCAATTGATGGAACTCTAATTCATGCAATTATTCCAACCAATAATCAAATACCATAAAGAGGTCGTGGGAGAGGAGAATGTTTCCAGAATGTATTAGCAATTTGTGACTTTGACATGATGTTTAATTATGTTGTTGTTCGATGGGAAGGAACAGTGCATGATTCAAGAATTTTGACTGAAACTATTAATGACCCGAGACATAATTTTCCAATTCCATCACCAGGTATATTATTAGTAATTATTTTAGTTCTATAATTTGCATTTTATTCATATTGTTTATTAAAACTAATAATTGTTTTTGTAGATCAATATTATTTAGTTGATGCTGCATATACACATACAAGAGGATTTATGGCACCGTATCGTCATGTTCGATATTGGTTAAAAGACTTTCGTGTCGGTGGTCGAGCAAATGGAAAAGAGAAAACGTTCAATCATTGTCATGCAAAACTACGAAATATCACTGAACGTGCTTTTGGAGTATTAAAGGCTCGTTCCCAAATATTAAAGAAAATGTCACCATACTCATTTGATACACAAAAAGGTATAGTAATAGCATGTTTCGTATTACATAATTTTCTTCGAAAGATGTCAATTGTGGATGTGTTATTTTCTAAATTTGATGATGAAGAAGTTCAACTAGAGTATGAGGAAGCATATCAGAATCAAATACCAACCACAAGCCAATCCGATAGAGCATCAGAGTAAGCTTTTATGCACCAACTTCGAGACCGAATTGCTAATCAATTATTTTAAGGTTATAATTAATTTTTTATGGTCTTGCTACAATGAAGAATTTTAATAATTATGGTTTTGAGATCAGTTTATCTATTACTTTTTTTTGTTATTTTTATTAACATAGTTTAGTTAAAATAACTAATTTAAAGAAAAATTGGTCAATAATTGAGAAGAATAAATTTAAATAAAATATAATTAATTAGAAATTAAAAATAAATTTATTAATTAAAAATATAATTAATAAATATTAAATTTATAGTTATTTATAATTTTGGTTTAAGTTTATTAAATATCTAATTTTTAAAGGATTGTAAAAAATATAATATTAACTATTTAAATGAAAAAAATTTAATTTAATTTTTAAAGGATTGTAACAAATATAATATTAACTATTCAAATGAAAAAGAATTTTTATTTGATTTTAGTAAATATTTATTTTTTAAAGGTTTGTAAGAAAAATAATATTAATTATTTAAATGAAAAAATTTGATTTAATTTTATTAACTATTTAATTTTTAAAGGATTGTAATAAATATAACATAAACATTTTACATTTCTATAAGGGTAAAAAAGTCACATTAAAGTTAAAATATTTCTTTACCACTTTTTTTAAGTAGTATGTAAAAGAGCAAACAAATATCTTATTAAGTGTATAAATTAAGTCATAAAAAGTGTTTAGATCTAAAAAGTGTTAAGTTATGGTTAGAGATGTCAAATGGATCAGATAAATAAAATGGTATAATTTTTAATGAGTTAAACACAACATAAAATAAAAAAAGGTACAGTACTATAAATACAAAAAAAAAAAAAATCACTATAATAGCACGATAATAGAACGATGATAAAAAAATCATGTCCTCTTTGTTTTCCAAATTCAATTTGAATGAAGGGTATTTTTTCTTTTGCTGCCGAATTGTCTTATTTCTTTTTTGAAATTTTTTATATAGTTTATGGGTATTTTGATCATTTTCATACAAAGTTTGACTTCCAAATATTAAGATGTACATAAGGATGCAAAAAGAGGGGTATAATAGTCTTTCCATTATTCTGTTAACGTTTTAACTAACGAAAAATGTAACATGATGAATTTATGTAAGTTTAAGGGTGTTATTGATTACTAATGTATAGTCTGTCCTATTTTTTAATGATTTTTGTTTAATTGGTTTTGTTATTAACTTTTCTTCTCTTCTTAAAACAAATAGCACCAGAACCATTGGTAACCTATTAGGTTACGTAATTAATTTAATTACAATCTTTCTCATTGTTTTTTTAATTCAATTTCGTTTATTATTTAAAAATTAATTAATTTTTGATTTTTTTAATCACAAAAGATTCAGATGAAGAAGAGGTGGGTGCAGAGCACAAAGAAGAAGAGGTGGATGCTGAGTACAAAGGAAGAATCTAAACTTAGAGATCTTGTTTTGTAAACTTTAGATATGGGATTTTCGTTTATTCGAGGATGTTCGTACATGGACTTTATACGGTTAGTTTTTATACCCAAGAAACAATTGAGAGAAAATTCTAGCTGTTAAGTAGTTTTGGGTTTTCAAAGGATGATGCTTGGACTTAAAAGTTAGGGCCTGAGTTCTTTTTGTGCAAGATGCTGATGAAAAGGGAGGTCTTGTTTGGTAATCCAATTTGTTTAAGGTATAGCTTAGAAGATCGAGTGATTCCTCGATTTAAAGTCCTTGAAATTTTGAAGTTGAAGAGGTTGTCAAAGAAAGAGCTAAATATTGGTTCTGCGTTGAGCTGTACTGAGGAAAATTCTTTTGAGAAGTTTTTGGTGAAGTTTAGAGATGATGCTGAGGAATTTTTGGTGGCTTACAAGGGTCACATGTTGGATTCTTCCTCTTCAGCACCGTCAAAAGAAGAAGATTTGGAAGAAAATCAGTCTTGATGCTGTTTTTTTTTAATTTCATTTCTTTATGGGGACACTTGGGCCCTTTTGGAGTTTATATTGCAGCGAAGATCATTGTTTTGAATCACAAAAGTACTTCTGAGCCTTGGGAAAGAAGGATATCAATGCGGTTTAATATTTTATATAAAACTCTTTCTGTGTGAGTATAAGTCATATGTTGTCCACTTAATTTTTCACCACATCAAAATCCTTCTTATGAAATTAAATTAATTAGGGGTCGTGGAGAAGAAGAAGTTGTCCACTCAATTTCTCACCAAATTATAGCTTGCTTTTGGGAAATTAAATGTGTTGATGTTTGGTAGAAGTTTCAATTTGATTGATTTTGGGTCCTTAATAAAAGAAGGGAAAGTAATAATGAGTGATAATTTCTTGAAGGGCATAAAGCACAATTAAATAATATCAGTCAGCTTCAATAGAAGATCACTAAAGATAGAGGGTTTAATGGGGTTTTTGAAAAGTCTTGGGGGTAATTAACGTTGATCTGCCGCGGGGATCCTTGGCCCATTTGGAAACGATATTACAATGGTGATTGTTATTTCGAGTCACAAAAGCACCTCTGAGCCTTGGGAGAAAAGGGTTTGGAGATGGTCCAATGTGAAGCAAAGAGGACAAAAGTCTTACTTTTAAGTAGTCTCTAATACTAACTCTGGGGATTGGAATGATTAGTTCCAAATTTTTGATATCATAGAGTGATTTCAACAGTTAGCTGCAATATGCGTTGCAATATGTGATTGGGAGAAGTAACAGAGAAGTGGAATTTTGTTTCATGTATGGCTAATTGGGTGTTAGTTACTACAGTATATCCCCTAAGCCAGCAAGACAGAAATTAAAAAAAAAAAAAAAACCTTGGTGAGTTCTTAGGTTTCTGTAAGATATAACTAGATAATTACAAAAATATGCAAGAAAAGAAGCTTTGCAACAAAACAATTCTTCGGATCCTCATCGGTTTGTCTTCAAAGACAAAAGGCTATCAAGATACGAACTATTTTAATCTTCATAAAAGGTGGACTAGAGACATCTCAAAAACGAAAGATAAATTTCAATTTTTTTTAGTTTCTGATTTTTAATAAACTATATAATTATTTTTACAGTAAGAGAAACGTTAAAAATGATATTTTAGAAGTTATGTGCAATACAAAATTTATTATCATATTTGCATTAAAAATAAATTACTTAATCAATAATAAATATTCAAATTCTAACTTCATGTCCAATCCAAGGTTACACCAAATGAGAGACAATACTAACCAGGGTGGTTGTATTAACCCCTACTTTTTGGGTCATCAACCCCACATTTTATTTTTATTTCTTTTGAAAAATTTTATCCTAAAATAATTGCTAACGAGAACAAGAACAATTCTAAATATAGATTCATATTATTTTTTGAGCTATATACCCTAATTCTCTACCAAAGACCTAATTTGAATACGAAAGTTTTTGTTTGAATATATTTGAATATTTGATTTTTATATATTTTGCAAGTTATAAAGAAATAACTTTTCGATGTGGGAAGAAAATGATGATTAATAAGTGAGATTCATTTAAGTTTTTATCGGTCTTTTTTTTTTAACAAGATTCATAATATTTTATCAATGTAGTATGATGATCTTCTTCCCCCTCAATTCAAGAGGCATTAACATGAGCGTTCTTACACGAGTTGCCGTACCTCACCTTGCTCGGTCCTTGAATCTCGTGAGAAGATAAAAAACCATGAACTTTGATGAGATTAACGAAAAGAAAAGAAAAACTCTATACCCAAATGACAAATCAATTTGAAAACTCTATTTTATTGAGATGAAATATTTATGGAATCTCATATCTTGTCTATGAAGAAGTAGAATATGATTTGAGTTCTGAAAGACTTACAGATAAATAAAAGGGTAGGTTAGGAATCAATTGCAGTTTAATAAGAAATTAATATTAATTTTAAGTTAGAAAATGAGGATTGAATAGAAGAATTTAGAGATTTAAGTAGAGTTAATTAAGCCCCTTGAAATGTATTAGTAAGCCCATCTCTTTTAGGTAAATTGTGATAATAAAATATAAATTATTCACCATATCCTCTCTCTCCTTTCCTTTGTCTCTTAAAATTTCTATTTCATCGATAAATAGAGATAGAAAGCAGATACAAACGGTGGAATGTCTGCATTAGGCCTGGCAAATTCTATACGACCCATTAACACGACACAAACCCATTCGATAAAAATGTGTTTTGAATCTAATATTATCGGATCGGGTTGTTAATGGATTAACACGGTAAAACCCATTTGATATTGGACTGTGTTTGGATTTATCCTATAAAAAACTGTTTAACCCGTTAATATTAAGGATAATATAGTAAATTTATTTATGATACATAAAAAAATAATAAAATGTAACAAATACTAATTTATAACTATGTTTAACCTAATTAAAATTGTTCTAATACAATTACGTCATCTTTTTCTTAAGTTTGTATAACATTTTGATGGAAAATACAAAGAAGAAACTTATAAAATGTCCTATTTCATTTTTACAAATCATTAAATATACTTTAGATAGATCTTTAAATGATGTCGGATACAAAAGTTTGTTTATATTTTCGTATTATATTAACTTTGGATATTTCAATAGATTTCAAAATATTTGTTAGATTTTAAATTTATAAACTATTGGTTGTATTATATGTTTAGAATTTATACAAATCATGTTACCATATTGTTGTCTAACTTGAATATAAAAAACGGGTTAAATAGGTGGGATTCGAGTAACACGTTAAGTTAACATTCGGATTTGGGTTTATAGATTTAGAACCAATAAGTTAATGGATCGGATTTCGATTAACATAATTTAACACGATACGAATACGAAACGACACGAAACCACTCTAACACGGCCTGTTGCCAGGTCTAGTCTGCATTCTTTGGTTTTATTCATGAATCAAGTTATAAACAATGACAAATTTAGCCATAATTAGCAAGTAAAAGTGACCAAATTCATTAATTCAGTTTGTATATCTAATTAAATTTATGAAGAACATGACATCACTATACGAAAACTTAGATTATATACTGTTCTTATTTTTTGGACGTGGGTATTAACATCATTTTAACTACCCTGTGCGACTTTCAGTCACACTAAACCTTAAAATTTTTAACTTAAAGGGGCGATTGTTTTTTTTTTCGTTTGAAAAGCTGAACGGCTTTAAATTTAACTAAAATCTGGTTATGTCCGACTACAAATGTCTAAATAATATATTTGTTTTAATCTTTTACGATTTGATAATAAACTTAAGTTGTTTGTTTTTAATGACTAAATCATTTGAAAGCTTATAATTTGACATATATACCCTTATTTAGTATTATATGTATTTTACATTTTATATGTCACATAAACATATGTAAATAATGAATACAACAAAATAAAAAATCAGAATGGTATAGTGCTATAAAAAATTATATTCTTAATTAATGTTTCCACAAATAATATGAAATTTTTTTAATTATTATGAAATAAAAAAATAACAAATGAGTATTCAAAAAATTATTTTAACAATAGAATAATTAAAAACAAAAGATTAATTTGATACTTGAAAGAAATAATTTGTAATTTGATTTCGTAAAAGAGTTTAGGATAAAGAAAATGTCATAAAGAATTTACAAGATAGGAATTGATTTAAATTATCAAGGGTATTATAGAATATAAAAAATAGATAATCCATTTAGATCTTTTCCCATTCAGATAAAAGCTAGAAAATATAGCTTTTCCTGTTTAGATATAATTATGTGAGAATAAGTGTTTAATCCCAAAAACAATAACCACAAAAAAGTTCCAAAGTTTGAGATTTAGTAAAATTCAACACTTCAGACGAAAAAACGATCGGCCCCTTGAATATTGGGATGATATTTGTTCGTAATTTGAGTTTTTGTTTTTAAAATTTGGTAAGAGTATGTGATTGATTTTAAATTTTATTGAATTTCAAAAATTCATATTTTGAAGATGGTTTTAAATATATTATTAAATATGCGTGCTTTCTAAAAACAATTTTTAGAATACGCAAACAAACAAGCTCTAAATTTTTTTGACGAACATGTTTTTCTCATATATACCATCTTCAAACTTTAAATACGGAACTGTATAAGCAATAGAACGTAAACTTTCCCTTTCTCTATTTTTTCTATTTTTTTGTTTTTTTTGGTTGAGTTTTCATCATATGATGTTTTTAGTTCTGAAAATAATTACGTGTAGAAGAAGAATAATTTTTTTTTGGTTAAATGGAGTTTCTTATTATGTTTTAGAGGGACTGATTTAAAGAATGCTGAAATGGAAACAAAATAAAGAGATAAGAAAGGGGATTTTTTTGTTGTTCTTATAATTTTCTTTATCATCACTATTTTACGTTTTTATCCCTAATCATGAAAGGAAGGGGAGCTTAGTAATAAATCGTTTGGGTATATCCAACGCTGCTTTAGTTGAATTTGGGAGAGGAGGAACTTCTTGACACATGGGTCTAATGTTTTTCTTTCCTTTCCAAATAAATAGGAGGATATTTTTCCAATAAAAACAACATTTGAAGAACAAAATACTCCTTTTCCATTTTGCTGAAATCTCTTTTATTCTTTTTATTCTTAAAAAATATTTTTAATATTAAATTTATTCTTAGTTTTTAAATTTAAATTTTGTTACTGATTAAAAAATAAAAATTGTCATGTTATCTGTAAAGTGAAAAATAATACTCTTCTTCAAACCTTTCAATTTTTCAAAATCTAATTTTCGATGTATATTACAATTTTACATAATTTTTTATGCAAATAGAAGATTATGCGACTCATTTTCTATGTGTAAGAGTTGACTCTTTCTAAAACGATTGATAGTAGATCATAATTTTATTTTGCAATTTGAGTTTATAAATTAAAAATAAAATCCAATGAATTTTTATTTAATTTTGGATTTTAAAAAATTGTGGTATGCTCAGAGCGTCATCTGTATGATTGTATTTGATGAGAGGATAAATAGTAGGATTTTATTTCTATCTATTTTTACAAGTGAAAATAAATAAATAAATCTATTATGTGGTCATGAATATTAGAATACCTAAAAAACTCCAATTTATGACTTTGAAACTTACCATAAGTGATTTACGAACAAGACACCAAAGCATCACTCACACTTAAATGGACTTCAATATTGGCACAACACCATAATAAGTCGAGCATGATCTGAAAGAGGATATAATTTTCTCGCCATATTCCTTTTTCCATCTCAGGAGGGTAGAAAATTGCATACATCACGCTAAAACCAACTGTTTGCTCCTACTTATCCACTATGGCACCATCTCTAACTTCACTGCATATTTCATCTTTTTGATATGATGATGTAGGATTCCAAATTCGTTGTTGCAAGCCAACCGCAGCATCAACAATCACCATTAAAATTTTAACAAATTCATCTTTTTTTTTACTAAAGTAACTATAATTTAAAAGAATTGATAAAGCGAAGGGTATTGACATCTTAAGTAATTATTTTGGTTTTGTGAAGTCTGTGGTTCAACTTGTGTAATGCAGGCAAAGAAGTTGCGTAGGCGCGCAGTTGGAGTAGCATCGAAATGTCAAATGCGCATCAAATGCAGTGTCAAACATGCAAAGACAATGGCTTGGCGTCGATGTGCAAGAAGTGTTGCATAGGCACGCAACATTAGCGCAGAAGCGTGGGTATTGTTGTGCAGGAGCGCAAGTATGTTTCCTAGTCTAAATAGGATTTTTTGTTACGCAAGTAATTGGCTTATAAGCCTTAGACTATAAATAAGATACGTGTTTTTCAGTGTAAAATAGATCTGAGAGTGCAGAGAAAATAGAAAAAGAAAGAGAGTGAGGGTTTAGACAGATTAGGAGTTTCTTGGAGAGAAAGATACCAAATTTCTTCTAGTTGTCATGTAAACACTCTTGTTTTTCACCATAGCTGATTGATCATCACTAGTAATTGGACGTAGGATCACATATTGTGGTATGAACTTGTATAAATTTTTGTATCATTGTGTTTTTACTTTGTTCTATTTTGCTTGGGTGTGTATTAATTCTTCTAGACTAATTCCTTATTAAGTCTCTTGTGAGTGTGTGTGCCGCTCTTCTTCACAACAAATTAGTATCAGAGTTTGGTTACAGTTGTTTGTTTTGGGATCTTTGGTGGCCAAAGTTCATAGCACAATATATGTTCGATAAAAGTCCTGACTTGTAGTTGCGCAGTATGAGAGGTGTTCGAAGAAATTTCTGTGATGGCTACATCAACTACCAAGCATGAGATTGAGAAGTTTGATGGTAGCAACGACTTTGCTATTTGGAGCATGAAGATGTTGGTTTTGTTAGGCAACCTAGGATTGGATAAGGCACTTAAGGGCGAAAGTAAGATGCTAAAAAGCTACAGCACTAAAAAGAGGAATGATATCATGAAGAAGGCCTACAACACGTTAATTCTCTGTTTGAGTGACAAGGTGTTGAGGTAGGTCTCTGGGATGAAAACTGTGGCTGAAGTATGGTTAAAGCTTGGAAACCTTTATATGACTAAGAATTTGTCTAGTAGGTTGTATTTGAAAGCTAAATTCTTTACATTCAAAATGGATGAGGATAAGAACTTGCAAGACCACATTGATGAATTTAACAAATTCTGTTTGGATCTAGAAAATATACAAATAGAATATGATGATGAGAATAAAGCTTTGGTGCTATTACATTCTCTTCCAAAGTCATATGAGACGTTTGTAGATATTTTGAAGCATCATAGGGAGACATTGTCACTTGATGATGTGATTGGTGCATTGAATTCAAAAGATCTTCAAAGGAAGAATGAGTTAGGTGAACACTCAGGTGAAAGGCTGCTTGTTAGAGGTAGGAGTGACAAACGTGATTATAAAGGCAAGTCACACTTAAGGTCGAAATCAGAGGGGAAGAAAGCTATATAAATGCTTCCACTGTCGTAAGAAGGGGCATATTAGGAGGCTTTGTCCCAAAAGAAAGAAGAACAAAAAGGGAAAAGAACCAGAAAAGGGTGATGTTTCAATTGTAAAAGATGGATATGAGAGTACTGACGTGTTAGTCGTGACCACAAAAAATTTGAAGAAATAATAGGTTTTGGATTCCGGTTGTTCGTTTCATATGATGCCAAATAGAAGCTGGTTTGAATTTTATGAGAAGATTGTCGACAAAAAAGTTTTGTTAGCTGACAATAAAGCGTGTAGCCTGATGGGCATAGGGACAATTTGGATAAAGACTCATGATGGCATGGAAAGAGTTTTGACGACTGTGAGGCACATTCTAGAGCTGAAGCGAAACTTGATTTCACTCGGTACACTTGATTCCATTGACTGCAATTCTAAAGAGGAGAATGGCACCTTGAAAGTTACAAGAGGATCCTTGGTTGTAATGAAAGGTGTGAGGGAGAACAACTTGTATATTCTCAAAGGCAGCACTTTAATTGGAGAAGCGAGTACGGTATCGGGCATGGATGATAAAGCCTACTTATGGCATAAGAGGCCTGACCATGTAAGTGAAAGAGGGCTTCAGGAGCTGTAGAAGCAAGGATTATTGTGTGGAGATAAGTTAGAGAAATTGAAGTTTTATGAGCACTGTGTAATTGGTAAAGCAACAAGGGTAAAATTCGCTTCCTTATCTTATGTAACAAGAGAAACTCTCAGTTGTGTCCATTCTGATCTACGGGGTCTATCTAAGCACGCAACTTTAGGTGAAGGTAGATACTTCATATCCATAATTGATGATTGCTCAAGGAAAGTATGGGTATAAATCTTGAAGGTCGAGGATAAAGCATTCCAAAAATTTACAGATTAGAAAAAGATGGTTGAAGTTTAAATGGGTAGAAAAGTTTAGAAGTTTAGAATTGATAATGGTTTAGAGTTCTTGAATAAAGAGTTCAATCGTTTTTACAACAGTGAAGGAGTGGTGAGGCACAAAACAGTATCTGGGACACTGCAACGAAATATCTTGGTTGAAAGGAAGAATAAAACGCTTTTTAAGAGGGTTCAATGCATGTTATTGAGCGTTGGAATGCCCAAGAAATTTAGGGAGAAATAGTCAACAGGGCAGCACACTTGATCAATAGATGTTCGTCAGCAACTATTGGTTTTAAGAAGCCTGAAGAGGTGTGGACAGGTTTGCCACCGAACTACGGTCATTTGAGGGTATTTGGTTGTGTGGCATATGCACATATCAAACAAGGTGACCTCGGGCCAAGGGCAAGGAAGTGCATGTTTGTTGGATATCCAAAAGTTGTAAAGGGATACAGATTGTGGTGGCAAGAGTTGAATGTTTCGAAGTGTTTCACAAGCAGAGATGTCACTTTTAGAGAGTTAGAGTCCTATTTTAAAGGCTGTTCAAAACCTCAGTCGATACCTAATGATATTGCTATAGATGCAGGTAGTATTAGAACCAAGGTGGAGCTCCATGAGGCTGAAGATTCTCGAAAGGAAAAGGCAGGTGAAACGATAGAACATGATGATATTGAGGAAGTCTTTGATAAGCTTGACAACTTGAAGAACTATTAACTAACAAGAGATCATGCTAAAAGGAGAGTAGCACAACCGATAAGGTATGGTTACACTGATCTTATAGCTTTTGCATTGTTTATATCAGAGGAGATTGATGGTAATGAACCTAAAAGCTATAGGGAGGCAATGGTTAGTAGAGATAGGAGTCATTGACAGTAGGCAATGAGGGAAGCAATAGATTCTTTGAGTAAAAATCATACTTGGATTTTGGTTGACAACACTACTAGACAGAAAATAGTACATTATAAATGGATTTTTAAACGAAAAGAAGATGCTTGTGGTGAAGGAAAGCCTAGGTTGGTGGCAAAAGGATTCACACAAAAAGAGGGCATTGATTTCAATAAGGTTTTCTCTCCTGTTGTAAAACACACGTCTATTAGAGTACTACCGATCCTAGTAACTCAGTATAATATGGAGTTAGAGCAAATGGATGTCAAAACCGCATTACTACCTGGTGATTTGGAGGAGAGGATTGCAATGGTATAACCGGAGGGTTTTGTGAGAGTATGAAGTAAAGACAAGGTGTGTTTGTTGAAGAAATCCTTCTACGGTCTCAAGCAGTCACCAAGGTAGTGGTATTTGAAGTTTGATGATTTCATGATCAAACATGGGTATACCATGAGCAAGTATGATGGTTGCGTATAAGTCAAATGGTTAAAAAATGGAGTTGAGATTTTCTTCTCGTTGTATGTTGATGACATGTTGATTGCATTAACGAACATGGAATTCAGAAATTGAAAATGCAACTGAGCAAGGGATTTGAGATGAAAGATTTGGGTTATGCTAAGAAGATTTTAGGGATGAAGATCATTAGAGATAAGGATAGAGGCTTGTTATTTTTGTCTCAATGTGAATACATTTCAAAATGCTTGAAAAGTTCAACATGGTCAGTGCAAAGACGATGTAGACTTCTTTGGCATCTTATTTTAAACTTCCATCTCCACAGTCTCCTATTACAGATGTTGAAAAGAGGAGATGGTCAAAATTCGTTATGCAAGTGCTGTTGGGAGTTTGATGTACTCCATGGTTTGTACAAGATCTGATTTGGTATACGCATCTAGTTTGGTGAGTCGTTTTATGGTAAATTCGGGTAGAAGGCATTGGGAAGCTATCAAGTGGATATTCAAGTATCTCAACGGTATTTCAAGATACGGGTTATTATATGAGAAAAGCAAAGACATGGATGAGAAGTTGATGGGTTATGTGGATACAGATTTTACGGGTGATCTTGACAAGAGAAGGTCGTTAATCGGCTATGTGTTCACGTTGTTTGGTTGTACCGTTAGTTGGAAAGCAAATTTGTAATCAATCGTGGCTCTTTCGACAACTGAGGTAGTATATATTGCTGCTACAGAGGATATGAAAAAAGCATTGTGGCTGCAAGGGCTTGTTGGTGAGCTTGGTGTGAGACAAGACAAGATAAAAGTGTTTTGTGATAACCAAAGTGCAATACATTTGACCAAAAATCAAATGTATCATGAAAGAACCAAACATATAGACATCATGCTACATTTCATCAGAGATGTCATTGCTGAATGGAAGGTTTCAGTAGTCAAAATTCATACTGAAAGAAATTTGGCGGATATGATCACTAAGCCCGCTACGAGCGTCAAGTTCAACACTTGTTTAGATTTGATATGAGTAATGGATGGACCGTTTTAGCTTGAAGATGGACGTGGCTAGAATCTACTATATATGGTGGTTTATTGTGTGGAAACATAAGCTTGATCCAAGGCGAAGATTTGTGAAGTCTGTAGCTCAACTTGTGTAGTGCAGGCAGAGAAGTTGTGTTGGCACGTAGCTGGAGTAGCGCTAGAGCGCCAAATAGGCATCAGATGCAGTGTTAGACATGCGAAAATAGTGACTTGGCACCGTCGTGCAAGAAGTGTTTCATAAGCCCACAACATTGGCGTAGGAGCGTGGATAATCTTTCACAGGAGCGCGAGTACTGTTACGCATGAGCACGTGTTTCCTCGTGTAAATATGATTTCTTGTTATGCAACTAATTGGCTTATAAGCGTTGGACTATAAATAATAGACGTGGTTTTTCAGTGTAAAATAGATTGAAGAGTGCAGAGAAAAGAGAAAAAGAAAGAGAGTTAGGGTTTAGAGAGAGTAGAAGTTTCTTGGAGAGAAAGATACCAAATTTGTTCTAGTCATTCCTGTAAACACTTTTGTATCTCTTGTTTTTCACCATAGTGGATTGATTAAAAACAACTAGACATAGGATCACATATTGTGGCCTGAACCAGTATAAATTCTTTTGTCCTTGTGTTCTTACTTTATTCTATTTTGCTTGGATGTGTGTTAATTCTACTAGACTAATTCCGCATTAAGTCTCTTCTGAGTGTGTGCGCCACTCTGCAGCATAATAACAAAACACATGGTGAACTCCTCAAACAAAGAATTATGCGTCAGGTCTATTTACCAGGAACCATTAGGTTCCCAACATGAACAACATGAAAAATAGACTTGAATCAGCCAATTACTTTATTACTTAGACTTTAAAGCTCAAACACTTGGACAGCTGATCCTGGTGCAAGAGCCTGCTCCTCATCTGTACTACCGCAAAACAATTAAAGGTGGACAAAATTTGAACAGTTAGGAATCTAGTTTTTGATGATACTTGTATGTGCAAAGTATTAAGGGAATGTCCATATGCTTCACATATATCAAAGCCATGTAAAACAGTTTTAGCTGAAATTACCTTAAATTCTTTGCAATCAACAACACCGTTTCCATCAATGTCTGCTTGGAACCACTAGTCTTTAGTCTCTTCCACATTGAGAACATGGCAGTGACCAATTAAATTAAGCTAAAAATATAACAATAAATTCAGAGGCCAAATCACAAATCATTCAAGAAATAAAGAAAACAAATGAGATGTTCTGTTTTGATGAATATACTATACCTGTTATAGAGCCTCACAGAAACCTAATTACGTAATGTAATCACCATCATTATCGGTCTTCAGAAAGGCAAATCCATCATCTTCTGTAAGAGAAGCCTGCCGTAGTGAAGACTGAAGATAAAAAAGTACATGCTGAGAGAAGAAAGATCAAAGAAGGTTTATATTCGTTAAACATCATTACTAAACCGAGTATTACTCTTCTTCTTGGTAAATAATTAACTCAGTAGTGTTATATTCTATCCAAGGAGATTAGTAATTTATACAATTTGAAGGAAAGATATTTCACTTACGGATCAGCTCCATAAAAAATAAAAATAAAAAAAAGGTAGGGCAAAAGTCATGAAGTTAAATATTGAGGAATTATTTAAACTTGGTAAGTTTGTGCAATAGTTCTTTCCGCTTTCCTGCATGCTTACAGAAATTAAGTTTAGGACACATTATTTTTAATCGACAATTCTAGCAAAAAGAGGCATTTTCCAATTTTTCCTTTTTAATATATATATATATATTTTTTTATCATCAATTTTTTTGGACCAGGAAGGTTTTTGGAGAAAAACCAAAAATATTAAAGATGGAGAGATTTCAATGTACTAACCAAGATTGAGAACCTAACTACAACTGCAGCTACCCTAAACACAGACGCAAATGACCAAAACGAGAATCGATCTAGGGAAGCCTTAGCATTCGTAATCTCTCCCTTTAAAATGGTGCCTACTGATTTTCTGTCTGCCCTATCATTGGTAATTAGTTCTTCAGAAATGCTACAGTTCTCACTTGACTCCGAGGGGGACACAGCAATTGTAGCAGAATGACCAGTACAACCAACAGCAATTTCCTTTTCTGCAGCTTTTAGTTGCTGCACAAATATTGAAATTTAATCAAGTTCACAACCACATTTACACATATCATAAGAAAAGCTGTTACATAATTTCCATTTGAAAACTTCTAACCTCTATAGCAATGGATTTTTGTTCATGTTCCTTTGGCATGAAGCTCCCATCTCCTGATTCCCTCTTACTGGCCAGACCTGAAGTCCAGTCTGAACACTTTATCTTCCACGAGCTTTGCTCTCTTTCACAGAGCCTTTAGTTTGTGGCCCATCTGTTTCACACGCTTCTGATTCATCTTGAGACTACCGCAGCTGGCCCGTCTGGCTCAACCCATAATTGTAATTAGGAGATGGGAGGCTTAAGTACATTGCAAAACGGAGGTAATCTTGTTGCCGCTCCCCTAACTTGAAGTGATTTATCATCTGCCGAAATAAGTACTTATATATATAATTGGATTAATTACTCATTCTGCAACTGACAGAAAAGAAAAGTGGAAAAATTGAGATTCAGTTGATTTGATTGTTCTAACCTCGGAAACAGAAAATGGTGTACACCCATTAATGCTTTGACACCCAACAGGAAGTAGCATATTAGCAGTATCCTCCAAAACTGGAGTTGGAGATGCAGAGTACTCGTCAGTCAATTCCCAATTGGCAGGTTTATGTTGTCTGTCAAACAAACGACAAAGGACAAAGTGACTCTGCACAAATCAAAGTAAAGTCACGACGAGAATTTGAATAATTTTTAGTTCCATAAGCAGAGCCAGGGAAGGCAAGGTAAGAAAAGAAATAAACAATTTGAAGCATGTTACACATATATATACGTGGACAGTGGCACGGTAATTGGTTCTTTCAGCATTAGCACCACGACCCTTATGGAAAACAAGGGTTTTCTTCATACCAATCAAGTCACCCCCAGATGTGATTTTGCGGTCTGTCCCATTTGATTTCCAGTAGCCAGACTCTGTTGCCCTGTTCAATAGTTGGGCATTTGGGTACTCTCTGTCAACAGGACAGAAAAAGAACCATTAGAGCCAATAAAGCTACAAAGGAAAGCAATTAATACAATACAGTACAAATCTGCAGAGATGAGATTAGATTCTGAATGAAGCAAATTTGTAGTAAAGAAAATTAAGAATATTATTACCGGTAATTGAGTAGGCTTTCGTTTAAACACATCAATCTCAGCAATGACATCAACATGATGTTCATCATTGCCATTGATCTTATTTCTCAAGTAGTAATTCACCAATTCCTCGTCTGCGGGTCAGAATCCGAACCCTGGAAGTGACATTTCCATAATCTGAAGGTTTAATTCCAGCTAGACAAGGACAGCTTGATGAGGTTCATCACTGTTACATATAATCCTTTTTGTTGTTTTCTTTTCAGTGACTGACACCCACTTCCGAGACACGAATAAATTGGATTGGATTGGCTCCTCCTTTTCCATCTGTAATTTCTTTTGACTACTAAATTACTTTTTGCACTTCATAGCATAGCATTATAATATTTTTATTTCCAACAAAATTATATTATTGTTTGTGAGACTGAGGCAACAATCAATCAGTGCACGGTTATTCTAAAGGCAAATATAATAGAATTTTTAATTTCTACTAATGGTATCGGTATTAGGGGTGTTCAAAATTATCCGATCCGTTCTGACCCCCGATCGGGTTAAAAATGGGTTAATGTTTTAAAAAACTTGAAATCGGGTTTTCTATAATCGGTTTTGGTTTTTCATCTAATTTTCAACCCGACCCGACCCGATCAAATTTGCCACATGAGATAAGCTAAAAAAAAAAAAAACTGTTAATCAAAATCCGATTTCGACCCAATTAACCCGACCTGATGACTTGGGTTACATCTCGGATTCTATACTTAAAAAACTCGAATACGGGTCAAATTTTTTTCAAACCCGACTATGTATCGAATCGTGTTGGGTTAGGCAAAACCCGAACCGCACCTCTAATCGGTATAGTAATATTTAAATCTTTAAGTTGTTATACGCCGTGAAAAATGAAGTCTTAATCAGATCTAAGTGACTGATACTCATGATGGGCATGTCCACCCACATAACAATGAAAAATAAAAAATAAACATATTGCTTGATAGGTTGGTCATCAGGTACGAGGAAACATGTTCCTCATCCTCGTCAACACCACTTTTCTACTTTATCAAAATACCAAACTTCGTTACTTGTATGCTTGCTTCTAACAACTTATATAATTCAAATAATATAAATATTTTTTACTCAAAATATTGACTACTTTGATTAGACCATCAAACAAATATTGAACTTGTTGAATATCAGACATTTCTCTCAACTCAACTCCATCTTTATCATAGTTAAACCCATTTTCTGATTCTATGCTTTAATTTCTCATGTGTTGTGTTGGAGATAATAATCAGTTATTTTCTTACCTAAAATATTACAAATATCATGGCTTAATTTTTTATTTTATTCTAATACTAACTGGATAAAAAACCATTCAACTTTGAGTTAAATCCAAAATTACTAAGAGACTAAGTTTGTTTAATTGTTTCACAAAATGATTAGTCTAAAATATTCCAGGATAAAGTTATTAATTTAATTGTGCATATCCATTCAGCTTCCACCATCAAATTATATTGCATCACAACAATGAACCCACTTTGTTTTTACTTTCTTTAAACCAATGAATCATTTTAATTATATTCCGTTCCATTTGTTAACTCTCTCACTTCATAATTGAAGTCTAATATCTAAAACCATCTTCCATATATAGCAACCAACTAGATTAATGGATCGATGGTGAAAGGTGGATGCTGTGCCCCAGTCCTTTTCTCAATAATATAATTAATTGCTTAATTTTACTCGTCTTTTATTACAATAAATTATAAACCACTAATTTTTCATTACCCTCGCCGGGTACATTATCACTAATTATTTTAGTTATATAATTTGTATTTTATTCATATTGTTTACCCGAACTATTTTTTTTTTGGTAGATTAATATTATTTAGTTGATGCTGCATATACATACATGAGAGGATTTATGGAACCATATCATTATGTTCCATATTGGTTAAATGACTTTCATGTCGGTGGTCGAGCAGATGAAAAAAAGGAAAAGTTCAACCATTTTCATACTAGAATTCGAAATATCATTAAATGTTCTTTTGGAGCATGGAATGCTCCTTCCCAATATTAAAGAAAATGACACCGTACTCATTTGATACACAAAAAGATATAGTGATAGCATAGTTCACGTTACATAATTTTCTTCGAAAAATGTCAATTGCAAATGTGTTATTTTCTAAATTTGATGATGAAGTTCAACTAGAGGATGAGGAAGCACATCAAAATCAAATACCAATTACAAGCCAATATGATAAAGCATGAGAGCAAGCTTTTATGCACCAACTTCAATACCAAATTGCTAATCAATTGTTTAAAACTTATAATCAAATTTTTATGGTCTTGTTACAATGAAGAATCTTAATAATTATAGTTTTGTATCAGTTATATATTACTTATATCATTTTGTTATTTTTATTAATATATTTTAGTTAAAATAAATAATTTAAAGAAAAGTTCGTTAATAATTGAAAAGGATTAAATTTAAATAAAATAGAATAAATTAGAAATAAATTCATTAATTAAAAATATAATTAATAAATATTAAATTTATAGTTATTGATAATTTTGGTTTATTTTTATTAAATTTTTTATTTTTAAAGGAATATAACAAATATAATATTAAGTATTTAAATGAAAAAAGAATTTTGATTTAATTTTATTAAATATTTATTTTATAAAGGATTGTAACAAATATAATATTAACTATTTAAATTAAAAAGAATTTTTATTAAATTTTATTAAATTTTTTTAAAGGATTGTAACAAATATAATATTAACTATTTAAGTAAAAAAGAATTTTGATTTAATTTTATTAACTATTTAATTTTTAAAGGATTATAATAAATATAATATAAACATTTTACATTTCAACAAGAGTAAAAAAATCACATTAAAGTTAAAATATTCATTTACCACTTTTTTCAAGAGATATGTAAAAGATCAAACAAATATCTTATTAAGTAATATAAATTAAGTTTCATTAAGTGTTAAATTCTACAAGGTCTTAAGTGATACAAACAAACAACCACTTAGTTTAGGAAATAAATTTTGTCCATTTTAGAATAGGATTAGTGTTCATAATCCTAATTAGCTTAGAAGTACTGTTAATAGAAGATTTAATATTCTTAGTTAGTCTTGATTATGATTAATTGTTTGGCTTGTTTTGGAAATATTAGTGTCCATGGTATAGTCTGAGTAGGATTAGGATTGAGTTAAGTATTTTAGAAATATTAATAGTATTTATAGTTTGAATAGAACTAGGATTAAGTCTACTATATAAACATTTATAATATGTCAATTTCATTAAAAAGAATTAAGAGAGTTTACAAAGCAAATTTGTTCTTCAAATTATAATTGTGTTGCTTGAGTCCGGGTAAGTGAAATTCCTAACAGAAGTTATGGAGTCGGTTGGAGCCAAGAACCGTGCTGACAGTGATGGGAGCAGAGCAATCGAAATCAGAAAAAGAAAGAGAGTTCTTCTCGTAAGAGGAAGCAGGAAGCCATGTGGAAAATGCCGAGTTGGATTACTGGGATTGCCAAGAATCCCTGCGATTCTGTTGTTGGTTCGTTACCTGAAAAGTCAACATGGAAGTCTTATGGAAACGATGCGTTGTGGAAGCAAGTTTTATCTTATCGAGAGGCAGTTTTCTTGAAAAGACATATTGATTCCAGTGGTGAACAACCTAGTAGACAGAAAAATCAGAAGATGCGCCCATGCATGTATGATGATCATAGTGGAAGCCCTTACAATCTCAGACAGAGGTTAACCTGCAGCAAGAAGCACCTTTCGGGGAAAGCAACAACTCAGGCACCAACTTGTTATCAGTCATGCTCCACAGGTGGCCAATCTGACTCCAAAAAGGGGGGGATGGGTGATCATGATTACAAAGAATTGCTTCAAACCACTGATTCCTCAATTACATACTCATCAGTGTTTGACTATGATGCCGAAAAGCAAATTCCTGTAGGGCCAGGTTTTCAAGCTGAAGTTCCAAAATGGACTGGTGTACCTTCTGAAAGTGACATTAAGTGGTTGGGGACCCGAGTTTGGCCGCTTGAAAAGGTAGAGAATAAACTTTTAATTGAAAGGGATCGAATTGGAAAGGGAAGACAAGATTCCTGCGGCTGCCAGGTCTGATATTCTATTGAATGTGTTAGATTTCATATTGCTGAGAAAACGCACAGCCTGAAACGTGAATTGGGCTCAGCATTCCACGCATGGAAATTTAATAAGATGGGTGAGGAAGTCATGCTTTCTTGGACTAAGGAAGAAGAGAAGAAATTCAAGATTATAGTGAAATTAAATCCTCCATCTCTTGGAAAGATTTTCTGGGACCAGATATTCCAGTTTTTTCCGCACAAAAGCAGGGAAGAACTTGTGAGCTACTACTTTAATGTCTTCCTTTTGCAACGGCAAGCAGAGCAGAATAAGTTCAATGCAGGTAGCGTTGACACTGAGGATGATTATGAATCAGAGGATGGATCAGAAACTGATAGTTTTGGGCAAGAAACTATGAAGTCTCCATGCTTCATCTTACCTACCCCGAACAAGAAGAATAAAAAGTCCAGATAGAGAACCAGATTGCACTTGCTGAGGATAAGAAGTACAACTACATACAATGTTAAAAAATAAAAATATTATTCTAGACAAATTAATGAAAAGTGCTAAAACATGTAATTGACAAGTTAATGTGGACATGCCTTTTATCGTTCCTTCATCAACTTGTTATTTCTAACTGTTTCGAACTCATTATCTTAAATTACGGCTGTGAAACACATTCTCACTTGAAGTTGTTTTCTTACCATCTCAAGTTGCAGAGTCTCGAACAATTCAAACCCATGTGTAACAAACAACCACAGTCACTTTTCAAACCCAATTATCATCTTTCACCTGATTGCCAACTAATCCCTTCTCTCAGTATCCTCATTTACCTCTTATTATCAAAAGACTTCTACTGATTGTTATCATGTTCTTTTGATAAGCAGAAATCCCTACATACAATCTTTGTCTTCCAGAAGTGGGTAGGTAATGAAGAGGAATCAAACACCAGAGTTTGATTCCTCTAAAGCACAGGCCTAAAAGCAATGGACTAACTTCTCAAAAAGTTTGATTCCTGATAACTTAATTCAATCCAATTTAAAACACAAGAAAACTAGTGCCCAATAGTAATTTATCAATTGAAATAGCTTTCAAGAACCCAAATTCATATTCTCAAATGACTGAGTATCGATAAGTTAAACGTTATATTAGAAGAAACAAGATAAAAGACCTTCCAGAACTCGAAGCGCAAGCCCAACTTCACGCTGTTGAAGGGCTCCGAATCTTCATCGGATCCATGCTGTAAATGTGATCCAAATCCGTCACTCTGCCATCCACCGACTCCTTGAACGAATGATCGAACAGAACGGGAACCACTGAACCGCCAAACACATCACGCTCAAAACCACGTAATTAATAATAATCAAACTGAATTTAAAAACGGAAGAACCTTGAAGATCCGAAAGGGATTGGGACTGGCAGAAGAGGTGGATGGTGGAGTCCGATTGGGCGACGGAGCGGAGGATTTTGAGGAGGGAGCGAAGGCCGCGAACTCGAAGGAAGCCAATTTCATTTCATTTTATATTTATTTCTTAAAAGTGATAGGACCTGACGCCCCTAAAACTTGTAAAACTAACAATTTCATCCTTATATTTTATCAAAAACCATTTAACATTGTCCTACGCTTTATCAGTATTTATTGTGAGGTTTCAGTGCTTTTCATCTCCAGATTTGCTATAAATGCTCTAATATAGCGTCAAAGGGCCGAGGGTTAATGCAACATTAATTGTCCAAAATGTAACTAATCATAATCCATTCAATTGCGGAGATGATAGGAGCACGTTCAGATCATGACTAGGAAAATATTCGCAGTGGAATTGAAATTTCAAAGACAATTAAAGTGCTAAAAAGACAGATATATAAATAATATACTTATATTACAATGATTTCATTCCGCGGTCTCTGACCAGTTTTATTGCAGATTTGACTAAAGAGAAATCTGGGTGCTTCTCTATACCACAAACATGGATCCTGCTCTGCTCTGCTTCCAAAACCAACTCTATTCATCAGTAGAAGAAAAGCCTGAAATATGTTGGTGGTATATAAATGTTTTAGATGTTACTGGGAACATTAAATTAAGGCAACACCCAGTAGTTAAAGCAAAAATAAATCAAGATCAAAATCATAGTATAATAGAAGCAAACATAGATTGCATCCATATATATCAATAATATTCTACCCTAAAAATAGGTGATAAAGCAATTTATGCAATTGTGAGACATTACCGAGGCAATTAGCTTTTTAACTTTCACTACAATATGGCCATATTTACTGCTACTAAGATGTAGAGCTTATCCTTCATGTCGTTTAAAAACTGGGAATAAGCATATAACCATGATTCCTTCAACACCAAAGTACAACAAACTCCCCAGAATCTTATAATAAGTCTAAGAACCATGCTGACATAAAAGCCACGAGTTATAACTCCATCATCTTTATCACTTAACTGTGAAAACCGGATTTTGAGTTGTTCACCTCCCGGATATTTAGTTGGATGGGGAGGCCCACAAAGATGAGGATTTCCCACATATAAAGAGGCACCAAAACTCTGTAGTTTAATGCTTAATGAAATTTTTTCTGACAACTTCTTGCTTGACAAGTTTAAGACACCAAGAGCATTCAATTGAGAAAAGCTTTCAGGAATTTTACTTGTAATTAGGGTCTCTGACAAGTCAAATGAATTCAACAACTTTAACTTACCAATCTCCATAAGGATTGATCCATTTAAATTGTTGCTTGATAGGTTTAAAGAGACTAATTTGACAACACTTGTTACTTCTTTAGGAAATAATTTGTTGCTCGGAAAAATCGGTGCTCTTTACAAGTCCCAATGTGCCCTTATTTTAGGAATATGTTCCTTTCCAGATTAAAAATATATGGCTTTGACAAAAACTTTGATATCCCATTCCTATCACCAGTGTCGTATGTTGTAATTACATGTTCAATTGTGGCACTTGAACTTTCTTCTCGACTAATTGCAGTTATATTTTTGAGACATTTTGGTAACGCTCCTAAGATATTATTTTGAGAGAAGTCCAAAATTTGAACCTTGTTCAAGTCACAAAGTTGGATAGCCATGTTTCCATGGAATTGGTTGGATCGTAGACTGAGAACAATTAAATTTGCTATACTATCTCTAATCCATGTTGGTATTTCCTCAGAAAGTATATCATTTGCTACATCTATAATGGTCAACTCTTTGCAATTCTCCACAGATGATGGCAACTCTCTGGTCAAACTATTGTTGTGTAAAAATAATGCCCATATTCTGCAGTCAGAGTCCATCTTGCTTGAAATTTTTCCAGAAAATTTATCGTTTGCTAAATTTAAGACATCTAAACGTTGCCAATCCATAACACAGTCAGGTATCTCTCCTGATAATTGATTGTTAGGAATTCCTTCCCCAAAATCTGACACAAGAAAGAAATTGGTCCTGAAAACATATTGTTTGAAAGAATTAAAGATTTCACATTGGAAGGCATTGATGATTTTAATCCCCCAAAATAATTATAACTGATATCAGGGTACCGCTCAGTTCTGCGAAAGATTTAAATAAACTAACATCATAGACAGATCCCAAAACCAGTTAGGGAAGGTGTCTATAATCCCAGCATTAGAAATAGAAAGAGAAGAAACTGTATTTTGGGTTTGGAGCCATGTTATGAAATAAGGCCCCAATTTGCAGCCTGCCAATCCAATATATTGAACCTAACTAGTGCTAAAGTTCAAAGTGAGGGAGTTAAAAGATAAGAGCATGCTTGTTAATCTGAAGAGATTTGACATGTCACATGTGGACTTCAGTGATCATAACTTCCAAAGAATTTGAAGAGACATAAAAAGTCTCAAGCTTGAAAAGTTGTCCGATACTTTCAGATATGGTCCCGTTTAACCAATTATTGTTTATAAATAAGATTTTCATTGGCAAAAATCTATAAAATCAGACAATGGACCACTGAGTGAGTTACCTCTTCTTAATGCAAATATTCTAAATTTTCTCTTTAAGCAACCCAAGAAATTGAAGAATCGCATGGAAAGCTGTCCAATGATACTGTTGTTATTTAACCATAATTGTTTTAATCCACACAAATTCCCAAAACACTTAGGAATACCGTTGATTAGATTTGGAGACTGGTAAAGATACATCAGTGAAGTTATGTTACGGAAGCCATCTGGAATAGGACCCTGTACATTGTTGTCATCCAGCCACAATGTCTTTAATACAAATTTTTAAAACGTACCCCGGAATACCATTGATTCGACTTTGGATGAGGGAAAGATACTTCAGTGAAGTCATGTTACACAAATCATCTGGAATGGATCCTTGTAACTTGTTGTTACCAAGTTCAAGATAAGCAAGTCTATAGTGGAGCAGCCACAGGAATACTGAATTAGACAGATTATACAGAAGAGGTCAAGAAAAAGCAAGCGACTTGGAAGAATTAAAAAAGTAGATGAAGGGTTGACCGATGGGAGACTGCAATCTCCCAATATCAAGTCTGTCAAAGAAGGGAGCGCACTAATTACTTGCAGCCAAAATCTATTGCTTCACTAAGACCAACATCATTTAGTCGAAGTTTTCTTAAAGAGGAGAGATGAGAAAGCCACTCATGTTTGGCAGAATAGGTGCCAATGTTAGAGCTGAGATCAAGCGATTGCAGTCTTGATAGGTTCCCAAGTTGATAAGGAATTAGCATAGGAGAGATCAAGGTGCCTTAAATTGGTAAGGAATCCAATGAACTCTGGGGTCTGTTGCCCTCCAAAATCATTAGAATTCAAGTTTAAATGATTCAAGTGCTGTAATTCAACCAAGGAAGAGCTAATGTTACATCTCAAAGGCAAGTAAGGCCTATGATACAGATGTGACGTTGAGATTGATGGCGATAATGTGGCCTGTTTGGTTGCTACATGAGATACCTCTGCAATTGTAGCAATCTTTCTTGTTTTCTTCATTCCCCCATGAAGAGAGATGGCCATGGTCAACAATCAGTTCCTGTTTGATCTTCAAGAGAGCTTGTCTTTCCCTCTCTATGCACTTTACGTTGACATCTACTTCACTTTTTATACTGAAACCAAAACCAGTTTTCATGTATTCAGAAAGCAAAAGAAAAATGGAAAGGGCTCGGAAGAGGAGTGACTTTGCACTCATTACTACTTCCATTCGATCAAAATCAAAGTTTTGGTGATGAATATGAGAACCAGCACAGCTTCAGTCTTATGTATAATTTGTTTGGACTTTTTAGTTATCAAAAGTGGGTAATACAATCAAACCCACAGAGGTATGGTTAAACAACAATAAATCAACTGAGTTTCAAAAAATAACAATAAATCCACCCTCTTGACTAAAATAGTTAACTATTTTAGATTAGACAAAGTAAGGGTAAAATGAGAAATAAATGGGTGCAATATATTGGCAATGAACAAATGATGGTAGTGTGGATGACACTTATTTTATTTTATTTTTATAAATGAAGTTTTTTAGAAAATGGAGATATATTTTATTTTTTATTTTTGGATAGTTAATTCAATTGAAATTTTGTGATCTATTGATGAGTAGGAATCAAATTATAATTATAATATTTTTATAATATTATATTTTTTACAATGATTTTTTATTGTATTTTTCTTAAAAGAGTTAATCTTAATCTTCTTATGATTTATATTGATTAGGAATAGTTTTTATTATAATATAAGGAATATGATTAAATTATTTTTCATGATAAAATATTAAATTATATTTGTGATAATTTTTAATTAAAATGTTTCTAATAATCATTTTTTTAACATAAGGTATGTGTCAATTTTCATGAACAAAAGGAGATTGCTGTTATTTTTGAAATTAGAAGTAGTTTGTGTAACTTCACTAAACATGGGAGGTTGATAGCATGACCCTACAAAAATCTTTTAAATTGACAAAGTAAAAGTTTTTATTTTTGTTTTTGTATGTTGTTTGGAGCATTTTCTATGTATGGTTACATTGTTAAATTTTGTTGTACGCAATTGTCTGGCTGCTGCATGGGAGGCGAACTATAATGTTTATGCAAGATAGCCTACTGTCAATTATTCAATAATAAATTTATTTTAAACAACTAAAAATAACATATGTATCAGATTTTATAAAATTGATTCCAAGTGTTTTGCCTTAAATTTGTTAGGATCAGTTTAAACCTATTCTTTAGGAAGGGGGATTATTACAATTATAGTTAAATTAGTCACTACAAATTAGGGATTAATTCCTATATAATCGTTCAAGTAAGCGGTGGTTAGTAGTGGTCCTACATTTATAGTTAAGTAGTTTGATGTATGCCTATATAAAGGCTATTTCGTATTGTGTAATCTGTGATTTATTTCCCTAATGGAATACTTCCATCATGGGGTACTTCTATAGTGAAGTATGTGCTGTTGCTTATTAAATAAAATATACAATTATTCTCCTTTATTAAGTGTGTCGTAACTACTTCTGTTAAATTACTTGTAACAGTCAATCAGAATTCTATAGATTAGTATCAGAGTGTATAAGAGTGGCATCTGAATTTCTAACAGTGGTATCAAAGCTAGACCAAAGTGCCCAATGTGATGAGAGTGTTGAGTCTCACATTAGATTATCAAGAGAGGGTCTTGGGGTATATTCAAAGCAACATAAGAGAGTTACAAGAGGGGTTCCTCTACTGATACATAGAGCTTGAAGGGCAGAGGAGAAGCCGCTGATTCCTAATAAAATGGGAGGGGTCTTGATGGTCAAAACTCATTAGGACAGACACCAAAGATTATGGACATGGCAAAGATCGAATCGTGATCATCTCAGTTTTGTTATGTTATCTGCAATAGCAACAACAATAACAGTGCAAGCAACAACAATAAAATGTAATAACTTTTATATGTTTTGTCACATTAACAACGACAAATGTGTTACAACATTTGCGACAGATAGTTATGGTAGTAGGTATTCTAACATTCGAGTTGCATTCAAAAGATTTGTGAAGATTATGTTGTTAGCAAACAACATGGAGATACTTTTGCAACAAGGAAGTCAGTCAAGTAGTTGAGAATCAAAAAAGGTCTTGAGTGTTGTGATAAAGAGTTCAATAAGACAGTCCATGGAGTATGGTATAGCTAGATATTTGACAATAAATGTGGAATTACTGTGACGAATCTGATAACCAATTTCTATCAGGTGATCTACTAGAGTGACAGATCAAGGAAGGAGATGCATTCTTTTCAAGGTGTGGTTATGTAGATTAGCTATGAATTGAACTTAAGCCAAGGTCTTTCGTAGATACAATAAGTTGTCATGAAAGTAGACACTGTAGGCTGCAATGAGAAAGAAGACTTAAGAGTTGGTTAACAATACTCAAGATGAAACCGTGTTTTTGCATGACAAAGTTGACATTGGTCTGTTTTACAAAATGAAACAGAAGTCTATTTTATAGATAATAGTTAATGTTCAAGCATCCAATTTGAGGGAGATTATGTATATATTTATTGAACTGAATTTTTGAAAATGTTCAATTTAAAGAAGGGAATGTTATGATAACTTTAGACCTATTCTTTAGGAAGTGAGGTTGTTGCAATTATAGTTAAATTGGTCATTACAAATTAGGTATTAGTTCCTATATAATCTCTCAAGTAAGTGGTAGTTAGTAGTGGTCTTGCATTCATGGTTAAGTGGTTTGATGTAATGCCCATATAAAGGCTATTTCATATTATGTAATCTGTGGGTTATTTCCCTGATGGAATACTTTCATTATGGGGTACTTCTATAGTGAAGTACGTGTTGTTGCTTATTAAATAAAACATATAGTTATTCTCCTTTGTTGAGTGTGTCGTAACTACTTCTGTTAAGCTACTCGTAATAGCCTATGTCAAAATTCTGTAGATTAGTATCAGAGTATGTAATAGTGGCATATGAATTTCTAACAAAATTTTAAATACAATGGTATTAGAACTACTTCATATAGAGGTTGACTCACTTTTTTCCTAAAAAACAGTGCCTGCTGACTCTTTATCTAATTTTAAAATTAAAATTAAAAAAAGAATAAAAGTTTATGAATAGCTGATATGGAAAAAAAAAAGAGATAAGAATAAAATCAATTAGTTTGACTGCTAACCAAGCAAATAGGAAGGTGATATGGCAAGGCATCCGATTTCCTTCCCTTTGCCCACTTCTTGAATTTTTCTGAAAGCCCCGATCAAGATGAATTCTAGAAAAAAATAATTATAGTCTTAAAAACTTTATATACAAACTTTACATACAAATTGATGTATCATAAGATGATTAGAGTAGTGAAAACGTAAAATCAATTCATTTAATGAAGAGTAGCACTACTCATTTAGGTAAGAACCTTGGGAACAAATTGACTAATTCTAGGACAACCAGTTCGTTGACTGGTTCCTGACAAGTTTTATTAAGAGAAATGACGATGCTTCCCCTTACAACTCACATGATCTCCTGCTATGCTTCCAATACCCACTCTATCTTTCATTAATTAGAAGAAAGACCTGAGATTGGTTCCTGGTATGGTAGCTGTTACAGGGAACATTAAATTAAAACAACACCTATTAAATAGTAAAGCTAGCTTAAAAGCATAAAGTTAGAAAACATAGATTTCATCCATAACCAAAACTCTACCCTAAAATAGATGATAATGCAAGTTAACCAAATGGGAGGGATATCACCAACGTAAATAGCTTCTCAGGGTCTACAGCAATTTCGCCATATTTATTGCTACCAAAGGTAAAACTTATCTCTCAATTTGATTATTTTCTTAAAATAAGCATCTCCATGACTTTTTCAATAACGAAGTAATAAAACTCCCCAGGAGCTTATAATAACCAATGCTGAATAAAAGCCTAGAGTTATAAGCCCATTCCTATCGTCCCTCAATGTAACATCTTGACCTTGAGTTGGTTTATCTCTTGGGCATTTTTTTTTTTGGGAAGGAGTGACCTACAAAGGTTAGGATTTCTCATATATGAAGAGAAGTCAAAACTCCGTGGCTTAGTGCTTGATGGAATTTCACCTAACAAGTTGTTTGACAAGTCCAAGACACCAAGGGAATCCAATTGAGAAAATCTTTCAAGAATTTCGCTTGTAAGCAAGTTTCTTTACAAGGCAAGTGTATTCAACTGTTTTAACTTATTAGATGATATTCTTAATTTGTAATATTTGATGATCTAGAGTATCACATAACAATAAAATTAAGCAATGACAATAATTATTGCCTCTTGAAGAATGTGATAGCTTCCTTGTTTTGATGAAATGAAATAATAAAATGTGATACAATTAGTCTGATTGATGGGGGTGAGAGAGAATAATAAAATCTTGAAATGCAACATAATGATGCCCATGTAGAATATTATTCACAACTCTCCACTAATCTTTAATTAGATAATTCTCAATCTTATTCTTTAAAAAACTCAATAACATCATGATTACATGTGAGTGGATGGATGAGCATATTATGTGTTGTAAATTAGTTAAATTATGGGTAGTCTTAACTTGTGCCCTAAAGGCACATGTTAAACCCTTGAAAACTGTTGGGTCCAAGATTGGTCGTGCCATGTGTCCTTGTTGTGTTGGCAACTTTGGAGTAAAACAAGAAAGTTGACGTTTTCCTATTTGACTGATACAGTTCGAAAAGACTTAATTGTTAAATATTTTCAAGATATTATTTTAGTTTTGGAAAGATTTTTATTTGATTTTGCTTTAGCAAAGATTCTTTATTCTGGTGCATTATTGATTGCCTTAAAATATTTATATTTTCCTAAGCATTCGAGATTAGCAGATATACAAAGATTATGGAAATCATTATGCAACAAGAATGTTGACTAATTGTTTTCCTATTTTCCTGAGGATTTATGAAACTGCCTCAGTTAAGAACGATGCTATTGATATGGAAACAAGGCATATTATCCTCATTTGGATTTGGAAAGCCTACTCGAAAAGTCCTCATGCAATATGGAATGATATTAGACGTGCAACTATACATTAATGAATATCCTAAACTAAAGATTGTATTCTAGTTATATGTTGCGTACAGATTTGGAAAGCATTAAAGTAAACCCAAGGCAGCAAGGGGAAGCAACCACTATATATAGATGATGTCAAAGCTTATGGAGAATACGATGCTCAAACATGTAGAAAGAAAATCATTAGTGCATCCATTAGGCTTGTGTTTGTTGAAGCTACAATGCTTTTATGGTGTCTTAGATCGTGTGGAGCTTAAAGGAGTTGATTATTTTAATGTTTATTATTAATGAAGTCTGTAACTGTTATTGTGGTTGTGTCTCTCTTAACTGGCATAGTTAAGTTAGTCGTGATTGATAAAGTACAGACAGTTTTATTGAGTTTTATCTTTATTGAGTATTACTGAGAAGGTGTTTTACAGTCAAGAAAGGTCTTGATCTATTGGGTAGTGAAGTGTAGCAAGGTTAGGAAGTTGGTTTACTAAGATTGAAGTTCTTGGAGGGAGCGTAAGGTTACAAAAAAAGATAAGTGAGAGAAAAAGGGTTTCATCTACTGTAAATATGAATAGTTTGTAATTTAGAACAACTTAGTGAATTGTAGCTTGACTGCCCATGGATGTAGACTGGTTATAGTTGAACCACATAAAATTTTGCTATGCATCTTTCACTTTTCTGTCGGTTACGTTTTATATAATTGTTTGTGTTTTAATTAACGTAATTGAATCCGTAGCTTTAAAACTCACAAAAATTATGCATATTCACTTAAAATTTGAGCATGTAAAGATTTTTACATGTATAGTATTTTTCGAGGGTATATATAGGCCTTCTTTTGTATATTTAAAAACACCCATGCATCATTTGTGCATACTTATTAATTAAACAAGTTAAACTTTAGCCATATTGATAAAATCCATCCCAACCCCCTCATTGGAGGAGTCCAAGATCATCTTATAATTGTATGATCCTAGTCTGCATAAATATAACTAAGTAAATAAGATGCTAAAAAGGATATTTTCTATTTTATATATTTATGACCTCAAGATTCAGTGGCGGACCTAGAAATTTTTTTTAGAGGAGACACCACATAGTTTAGAATTAAGTATGTAGTTAAATATTATAATTAAGATTTAATTATATTTAAAATAATTTTCAGATAAATTAAAAATTAAATTATTTTTTATTTCTGAATATATATATATATATATATATATATATATATGTATGTATACACATATGCACACATATGTAAGACTAAAGTAATATATTATAGTTTGAAAAAGTTTTCTAACCTATGTATAAGTTTTAATGTCTTTTGATTATAATTAAATTAATATGTTTTTAATAATATTGTTTTAACACTTTATATGAGAGCTAAACGTATTTAATATTTGGATTTTGATATTCTATAATTAGACAATTTATTTTTTGTACTATTTAATCATCTAAATTTAAGATTCTATGTAAATTAATATATTGATGATGAATTGAGTTCAAAGAATGCTTATAAAAAATTAGATTGATCGATGTAGTATATATATTGCAATATATATATTGCAATAATCTTTCAAATCTAGTTTGATTATGTATATTCTAAATGACTACCAAATAAATTATATGAGTATATATATCATGACATTTCAATCATGTAATAACATAAAATGGCGACACCATGAATGAATCTATCTAACTATGTAACTCTAAGAGGGTTTGATAGAAACAACACCCAAAGGGTGAATTCAAGGGTAGGAGATATAAATCCGAAGTTAAGAGTGAATTCAAGGGTATGAGATATATTTATTGAATCAGATAATTTTTGATATAAAGATGTATTTGTTAAAATCAAGTAATTTTTATATACGGGTACATCTGTGACTCTTGAAACTTAAGGGGCATCAAGGAACGTCAAATTAACAGTGGGGGCCCGTGGCCCACCTGGTCCAAGCGTAGGTCTGCCTGTGTCAAGATTTACCTCAATATTTAAACGAACTCTGTAACAAACTAAAAGAGTTTTGCTACAGTACAGTGACTGTACCGGTACAGTCACTGTTCATTTTGTGTAAAAATCGTAAACACGTTGTAAAAGTCGTAAACGAATGAATAAAAGTTGTATGTAAAAAGGTGTAAAAAAGTCGTAAATTAAAAAACATGTAAAAGTCGTAAATACAATTTTTTTCAGTTGGATTACGATTTTAATACATGTATTTACAGTTTTTATTTTGCTACAGTAAAGTTGCTGTACGGTACAGCAACAGTACCGTAGCAAAACTCAAACTAAAAGGATAGGAAAAAATACGAGAAGACTGGACACTAAAGCTCAACATATGCATGAACTTTGTACAGTAAAATAAGTTTGAGTTCATACATGAACTAATTTCATGTTAAAATTTTACTTTTAATTCTAAAATAACATACATCACATGCTTTTCATATGATCTTAAGAAATGTTTATTGAAATGTTGCTAATTTGGAAATTGTACATAATACCAATAATAAAACTAATGTATTGTTAATGTGGTACGTACATGTGCTCATAAATCATAATAATTGTTGATATAACAAATATAACTAACATTGAGCTAATATCCATATATCAAAACCACACCAGACTATTATCTAGTATGATGAGGATCATGCTAGAGTATATTGGCAAATTGCTAGTCGTAAGATGTGCATTTTCACATGATAACTTTTCTGAACAATATACAAAAATTATATAAAATTCCAGTAATTTCTAGAACAAGTCATCTATAATTTATTCACAAAAACGTTCTTAATATTGTAATTAAAAGTACTTATATCTGATAAAAGATATAACAAGAATTCAAATACTATAGTTCTAAAAATATAATCAAGATTGAACTTTATATACTCATGAGAATACGATCATTCCACCATGGTTAACCTTCAAATCCTCTGATCCAATTTGCTGTTGGGTTCCTACCCATTACAATAAGTTAATATGTATATGTCAGATATTGTACAAAATAAATATCACCAATGTTGATACAAATTGATTCCTAATTACAAACTGTCAGATATTTTATGCTAGGCATCTAAAATGGATTTATTGATTCCTAATTAGATTTTGCAATATTAAACTTGGATTTGAATTAGTCATTCCTAATTAGATTTGAACTAGGCTTTATTTTTTTAGTATGATTTGGTTAGGCCTAATTAGATTTAAATTATTGATTCCCAACTAGATTTGAATTAGATTTTATTTTTCTTCGGTTATTCCTGACGAGAATTGTTCATTCCTAATCAGATTTGAATTGTTCATACTAAGTAGATTTGAATTAGACTTTATTTTTAGGTTTTTCCTAATTAGAATTATTCATTACAAATTAGATTGGAATTAGACTTCATTAATTCTTTTTAGTATTATTAGGTTTAATTGTTCGATTGGGGTTAAATTTCGCACGCTCTATAATGTTTGTGTTTCATCAATTTTATTATTATTCATTTATATTTTTCTTCGCAGGTCAAGGAAACTGGTGAAAAACAGAAGAAGCGCCGAGTGAATATTGAGAAATGCAATAGAATAAGCTCTCTGCCTGATTCGATCCTTCGTTATATGTTCTCCTTTCTTCCCACAAAAATGGGCGTGCAAACTACAAGAGATGGCAAAAATTTTCGATATCTCTCCCCTATATTGACTCCGAAGAAATATGGGACGACTAAGTATGGTAAGTTTCACGAATTTTCTTGACAATCTTCTTCTCCATCGTGACAAGTCCACTAACATAATCATTTTTCGACTTTCAGGTGAAATTTCAAATGGTATTCTTCCTATTAATGCATGTGATTTTTCTCATATTAATGCGTGGATTGATGCCGCAGTAAGGGCTGGAGTTGAAGAGCTTGATCTCAACTATACAGGCCTATCCTTACCAGGAATAGGAGATACGGGTATTTTAACCTCTTGGTTATTTGGTTGCGATTCGTTGGTGACATTGAAACTGGATTTAGGAGTTGAAATCAGGTTCCCTAATTACTTTTCTTTCCCAAAGATGAAGATAATGCATCTAGAGAGTGTTTATTTTTTCTGACAATTTTATCCATTTGCCGGAGTACAACAGCGCGAATCTTGAGGAATTGTGGTTAGAAGTTTGTTCAATTGACGCTAATTCTCCCCCAAGCTCGCATATCTCGGATGATTAAGTAATTTCACCCATTAAGGGATTTGTTTTTTGTGATCGCCCAAATATTGGTCGTCGCTATGTGGGTAAATTTGTCAGAAGGGTTTATAATGTTCAGGCTTTACACCTAACGTGGGATCCTGTTTGGGGCTTTGGCATCGGAAAGCTACTTATTGGATCGTTTGCCGACTCTTTACAATCTCAAACTTTTGAAGCTTACACTTGATAGAGTGGTGGATCGACTAAATGGGAGTTATGGCTTGTCTGCTCAGCTGCTCTCCTAACCTTGAATCACTTCACATAGAGTATGAGTTTGATGTGAAAAATCTTGAGAGTGAACTGAGGCCTGTCTTTGTCCGCCTGCAACTGCAAGAACTTTGAAATGGATTTGTCTCTATGATTTTGGAGCAACCAAGAACCAACTTGAGCTTGAGAGACTCTTCTTAGCGAGTTCACAATTCTTGGAGATGCTCTTCGTTCAGGACTATCAACGAGATGTCGTTTAAAAGCCTTATTCTTTCCAAGAATTGTCTTTTAGAAGCCTTATTAAATTATATTGTTTATTTATAATGCCATCAAAATACATTCATCAAAAAATTCTTCTACAATAAATTACCTACAGGAAAAAAAAAATTGGAAATTTTCCATGAATTGCTGATAGAAAACAAGGTGAATGTATGCAAATTTGCGCAACCTTACACATTACTTTGAAAACAATCAGCATCTGAGCAAATTACTTTGAAAACAAAACAATGAAAATAATGAATGTTTTGTTTGATTGATTGTTCAACTAAATTCAATTTTAAAAATTAAAAACATTATTCTAGATAATTTATTTGAAAAGTTCTGAAATATATGTAGTTAACAAGTTAATGAACATGTCTTTTATTATTCATTCATCAACTTCTTATTGCTAATTGTTTTGAACTCATTATCTTAAGTTTCAAACAAGGGGGTGGAGGCTGCAGTTCCACGTCTTTCTTTTTCTTTTCTCTTTTTTATTACATTTTAATTCTTTTTAAAATTAGAAAGGGAATTAAGGAAATCAATAGTGGCTGAATAGCACAGGATTGGGATGTTTGGCTGATGATTGATTGCTGGTGATATGGTGCTCATCTAATGATAATGTCAACAAAATAAAAAATGAATTGCACATTTTAAACCTTTTTCCTTCAAAGTCTTGTATTTTGAAATTTACAAGACTCAATTTGGATATCTCCAACTTTTACAGGAAGGATTTGAATTTACCTTACAAGAAGGATTTACAATTTAGATAAATAAGAGGAAGCATTTGGATTTACATTACGAGAAGAATATCAATCAAGGTGATGAGGAACGAGGTGCTTGAAATTAAAGAAAGTGAGGAAGATGTATATAGAGGAAATGAGAGAAAATAATAGAAGAAATTGAGGGAGAAGTAGAGTGAAATTGAGGGAGAAAATATTTTATTAAAAAGATTAAAAAATCCATATTCAAAAAAGTTAAGAAATAAAATTACTAATAACACGTATAAATACTACCAACAAACAACTTGACTAAGAAATGGAATCTAATCCCAACTTAAATATGAAAATACCAAAAATAAATCATAAATATAATAGTACACTATTAATTACAAAAACAACCAAAATTTGGATTAGTCCCAATTTAGGAAGTTAAAATGCCTAATTTACTAAAATCCATAAAATTAAATTGAAAACACTAATTTTCTTCCTAATATGTTCTACATCACAAGGCAGTTCCAAAGTCACTTGTTTTAGAGGATAGCAATTCAAAATCTACCTTTCGTAACATCATGGACAACCCTATTCATGTCAATTTCTCCAATGAAACGACTATTGTTGTTAGGCTTCTTGATGGTGCTGTTTTGATTGTTGAAATGGGTCGATAATAACATGAAATATAAATGAATAGTATAAATATAAAATGAAAAATCACTATCATAGATAGTACAGTGAGCAAGAAACATAATCTTATATCATATTAAACTAGGGAAGAGCAAGAGGGGTTTACAAAACAAAGTGGTGGAGTTGATAGGGCAAAGAAAGAGAAAAAGCTAAAGTCCAAGGAGGTCATCAAAGAAGGTCTCATTAATCAAATTCAACTTCTAAGCCCTAGCCCTACCCCCACTCTATTTACTCTTTTCTTTCACAATTCCACTCTTTGGGTTTTGAACTGGAAATCCAAAATACATGGCAGGCACGTGCAAAATTATAGAAGATCCCCTTTAAGATCAAACAATTCCATCGAATTGAGTATGATTAACCCAAAATGAAAAAGACTCGAGCCAAAGGGATTCTCGATTGATATTGAACTGTCTTCAGAATAGTCTGAATCTTAATGCAGGAAGCTATGATGCCATTTCAATTAATTTCTTCGGTTTTTCCTCAAAGAGACTTGTACCTGACATAGCTTTCAACCTTGTGCAATCTGTTGAATTGGTTAAACTCTTTTTGGTTGTGAGAGAAAAAGGGGATTTGATAAAGTTTTGAATAATAGGTTGTGGGATTGAGTCACTAAAGAGGTTGGATTAGATTGCTACATTTCATCATCTATGGAATTGGTTTATGTTAAGTATTTGCATGCTTTAGAGAGATGGTTAGAAATAATTGTTGATGATATAAAGGACATGAAGAGTAAATCAAGTCATTTTGGCTCAACTTTGAATGCTTGTTTGATGGAGTTAGGAGTAAACTCAAAAGGGTTCTTATTGGGTTCAAAGAAAAAAGATATGATATACGCCCACTTTTGGAAGAATTGAATTCTAAAGATGATGTGAACGTGCACAAAAATGATGTCAGTATGTTGGTCGAGTCTATTGTACACAATTAGGAATTGTTTGGTGCTACATTGTATAGTATAGTATTGTATTGTATTGTATTGTATTGTATTACATCGCATTGGATGGTTTTAAATTTAGTATTATATCAAAATTATATTTTTTTGATATACTCATGTATTGTATTAATTTATAATAAAGAGAAATTATTTTTTTAAAGTTTATCCAAAATAAAAAACTATTTGTTTATATTATAAAATTAATTTTTATTAATTTTTCAAAATATGTCATTGGAGGGTCGAGCACCACCGGTTTCTGATTGCAAAAAAAAAAAAAATTCAGCACATTTAGAGATACTACCAATCTTAAAATAATCGTCAAAAGACTATCTACACAGTGAAGTAGGTTTCACAGGTTGATAATTCATATTTTGGCTGCAAAATGAGTAAGAAAATTCGATTGTTGAAACCTGTATCCCAGTTTGTAGCTAAATCACCAGTCATTTGTTGAAAAACTCCTCACCATCTTGTAGATCGGCCTCTACCGATCATGTTGGTGTTAGAGGTGTCGCAGGATATTCTTCGACAGCCGTTTCTGGCACTGTTTAGGTCGTCGTTCCCGGCAACGTCGAAGCAACCGTCTGATATCACTTTAATAGCTATTTTAAATAAATTTGCTTTTAAATTTTATCTACTAAATAAATATTAATAATTTTTAAAATTTAAAAAATAAAGGGTATTGTTGGAAAAATATAATTTTATAGGGATAATTTTGATTTTTTTTCAAATTAATGCCATAAAATATAACGCTACTTTCATGGATTAAGTCTACATAATTTAATATAATGTGCTTGCATCTAATCGTTGTACTTTGTATAAATTAATACTATGCTAAATTATAATCAAATATATGTATTGCACTATTTAACACAATGTAGTAAAATAATGCTATAAAATGTAACACACTAAACATAGACTAAGTGCATTGATGACAAGGAGTCTATGCACTTTGGTCCAACAAAGATATATCTCGATTTTAGAGAGGTTGCAAAGTTTTGTAATGATGGTGAGCTAAAGAGCACAATTTTGGATTTAGAAGGGGATAAGAATAGCTTTGATGCTGAGGTTGTTTCATGTATGGATGATGTCGATGATGATATTGTTGGAGTTTAAACAAAGCTTAAAGAGTTAATTTAGAAAATAAAATCTATGTTAAAAAAGGATTAGAGTTAATGTTTCTAATTGGGGTAGAAGTCATGTTAACTAGAATTAGCTAACTTTCTTGCCAACTTACCTGCGGAGGAGGAAGCTAATGGTGATTTTACAGATAGCATTTATGCAGTAGAATTATCAATAGATGTGGAGATTAAGAATTAGCCTAGTGTTACATTGCCTTAAACTCAACAAATAAGCTTCATCAGATTATCAGACATATATGCTTAATTCCTCAACTTGTTTCCTACTAATTAGTTAATTTGCTCAAATGAGCTAATTATATATGTTCCTATTGGTGCTTTCAACTTAACATTCACTCGTTTCGATTTATTTACAATGAAATGTTAGTTTCCTTTCAGTCTAATTATCATTATTATTATTGTTAGTAGCAATAGTAGAAGTTTGTATACAAACTTTGATGAATATTAAAAACTTTGATGAATATAAAAGGTCAATATAATAAATATTGATGATTCATATGTCATTGAATGAGTGCTGCCATATCAACTTTGTATATAGACTTTTTAAGTACAGCATTACTCTAATACTGCAATAATGCTACACTTATAAAATCTATATACGGATTTGATGTTGCATTAAGTGAATGGAATGATTGATATAAAAAAAAGTCAATATAATAAATGTTGATGAGTCATATATCATTGAATATATAAAACACCTTTATATATATCGTGCTACTTTAGTGATTGTTTCGTATTATATACTCTATATATTGTTTTTTGTGATTTTTATATTGTATGCTTTTATTTTAAGTTAGGTTTAATTATTAAAAATTGTATCATTTTAATTGTATGACTCATTTGACACCTCTAATCTTTATATTCAATATAAAAAAGGAAAATTTTCACAAATAATCTTAAAGTATAGCATAACATCACCAATGACCTCATTTTTTTGGAAAAAGGAAGAAACGACCCTGACATTAGGTTCTTACTATTATTGTGCGACATTTCAATGGTAAATTAGTGAATGATTAAACAAATTTAAAAGGAAGAGTCAAACTAAGTACATCACCAAGTAACACACATGTCAATTTTGACTATTGTAAACTGTAGGTTTCGAAAGTTAAATTAAGGTTTTATTACATATATTGAACCCTATCTTCAAATTGAGAGAAAAATTTAGCCAAAAATAGTAGACTCTTCTTAAACCACTTAGTGCAAATAATTATTGTTAATCTGTGTCCTTCGGGAAATTTTTTGGCAAAAATAGTAGACTCTTTTTAAAACATAATAACCAAGATAAATCTATAAATATGTCTATGTGTTTCTTATATTTTCTATATTTTATTAAAGAGACGTGAATTAATATTCTTTTGAAATCTTTGAAGAAAAATGAATATGTCATCCGAGACAAAAAATTTTGGATGTTTCAATAAATAGCCTATTTGTTTTGAAATAAGGTTAATGTGCTATAATAATGTAATATTGCTTATAATTAAAATAATAAATCGAATTTATTCTAATCTTTCTTAGCCTCCCTTTATTCTTTTTTTTTTTCATTTTTCAATTTGATCATACAAAAGTCATAGCATTTCATTCTTTAATCCTGTATTGTCGCCCAGACCAAAGCAAATAATCGTTTTTCAAAACTCTCTTAAACTCAAAATGTTAATCTTGGTTGTCACCCCTGTAACTCAAAAAGTAGAACACTTTTGGCGGCTTTATAAATCAAGACCCGAAAAGAAACCATGAGGTAATATCTTAGCAAGGTATTTAGGCGAGGGCTGGCGAATACTTGTGCCCATCAATTTCAAGATTTTTACATACTTGATGTTGCTTTCTATTTGTTCATTCTTGTTTGTATCAATTTGAAAAAAAAACCAAAAAAAAATTGTAAGTTAATGGCATGATGGTCGATTTTAACATGTGGATATGCTTTAGATTTTGGGAAGATTATTAGTTGTCAAAATAATGATTTTATTCCTGAAAGTGATCATTGTGTGGAAGATAATAGTTTCCATGGCTCTCGAGATTACAAGGATAATAGTAATGCTCGGTGATGGGCAGTCGTTGGATTTGTTAAATCTTTTCTGTGTTATGAGAGAGAAGGGTGGTTTCTATATGGTGTCGAGAAATGGTTTGTGGAACTAGGTGATCCAGATTACAAAGCATCCTGACGATCCTTTGATTGGGGAAATTCCAGAGCCATCAAAGTGGGAGGACCATGAAGACAAGTAAGTTTGTCATTAATATTAGAGCTTTTCTAGGGATATTTTTAAAGTTTCCTGATTTGTTTAGGGTTATTTCTGTTATCAAATGTCTTTTTCAAGTTAAACTGAAAAAAATCAAAAATATTTTAGCAATATGGAAGGGGTAAAACAATAATAGCCATTGAACTATCTCACAATAACAAAAGGGAACTAATACCAATGTCATTTCTACCTATTTCCCAAAAAAAACTAGGTTATTTATGATATTTGACCATACCTTAGAGTTATTTTTGAAATTTTCCCTATAAAAAAATTAAAATAGGTCATGTAATTAAAATTACATAAATTTTTTATATTAAATACAAGGATTAAGGATGTCACACGTGTCAAATGATTGAAATGACATAATTTTAATAAATTAAACCTAACATAAAATAGAAGCAATGGTATAAATATAATACAAAATAATATATATAGTAAAAATATAATACGAAACAATCACTAAAATAACACAATAAGCATAAAATATAACTATATATTTACATCTTTTTTTTTTGGTTAGTTCTCGTGGAGTGACGTTCTCGTCTGCATGGGATGCCCTAATAAGAGAATTGTAACTTGGAAGGACAAAACTCGACAAGGTTCGGAAAACGTTCTCTATCGTAGAACTCAAGTCGCTTGCTGCCAATAGAAAGATGATAACAAAGCATATTGAAGCTTCACGACCCTCTGCCCATTTAAGCCATATAAGGACACGACGCCAAGGTATTTTTATTTTCTTTTCAATCTTTTTATTCTTTTGTTTAATTTGTTTTGTATTAACTTTTCTCTTCTTCTTCTTCTTAAAGAAGTCGCACTGAAAACAGAGCCATTGGTCCCCTATCAAGGTAGGCAATTAATTTTATCATTAATCTGGTTATTGTTTTCTAATTCACTTTAGGTTATTGTTTAAAAATTAATTGATTTTTGTTTTCTTTAATCGCAAAGATGCTGGGAATATTTATAATAAATTTAAATAATGTAATCAAATAACAACGCATTGAAGAAATGATAAAATATAAATTAGATTAACATAATAATAAATTAAATAAATATAACAAGTAAAGAGATAGAAAAAGAAATATATGGCTTGAGCAGTTGGGAGGCATGTTAAAGGCATTGTCCTAAAGCCAAAGAGTCATCCCCTCGTGCGGGTCATATTGGTACTCAAAGGCTCCAAGATACAACCCAGTGCTCACAGCCTATCTTCTCAATGAGCACGATCATCGGAAGAAAATAACATGTCTTCATATGTCACGGTTGCTCAAAACTTAGAAAATAGTAAAAGAATATTCATATTCTAATGTTAGAACCATAAGACTCCTTTATATAATAATCTTGTAGCTTAGGTTAACTTACAAATTAATTATTATAACTCCCAAGCCATAAGTTCTTAATAAAAACATGAATGTTACAAATAATAAGTGTCGTAACTCATGTTTTTATTATACTTGTAACGTATGAAATTAATGTCAAAATAAATATTGTAACTTATTATGTAAATGTTTGTTTTAAACCTTTTATCTCCAATAAAAGATTCACCGACCTCCGGCTATGAAGTGGATGCAGAGGAAGAAGAAGTTTCAGAACCATCCCCCTCTTCGATGCATGCAGAGTCACGACCCAAAGGTATATTTTTATTTTTTAAGTAAAACAAAAAAACCCACCCTACATTGTCTTTATTTTTGCTGCATACAAGTTTGGATGCTACAGAAGTCTTTATTTTGCTTGTAAACTGTTATTATAATTGATATTTTTTGGCTTTTATTCCAGGTAAAATGTTGGAAACTATTCCATTTAGTTGCAATATATATGTTATTGACGTATTATATTTCAGTTGTCCTTGTTTTTAGATTGATTTTTATCATTGCAATCTTGTAAATGGCTGCTGGTTTGAGTACTTGTGCTTTTCAAATTTGTTCCTTGGTTTAACTTTGTTGTTTGTGGAGTTGGGTATAAGTGTGATTGATTGATTGTGTCTTTTGTCGAGTTTGTGTAGTTTGTATTGTTGCTGGTAAGGCGGTGTTATTGCTGGTTTGTGGAGTTTGTATTGTTGCTAGTAGCCTAGTAGGTTGCTGGTTTGTGCAGTATGTGTTGTTGCTGGTAGGGCAATTAATGTGTGATTGAAATGGGTGATGGAGTTTCAGTTTTTATGTGATATGAAATAGGTGAGGGAGTTTGTGTTTACTTGTGCTGTATGAGGTTGTGTGCTTCTCAAAGGCTGCTGGACTTTAGTTTGATGTGGTTAAAAATGGCTGCCTATGAAGCTTTTTAATAAGCCAGATGCAGTGCCACCCTCATATCCCAACAGTTATGTCTTCTTTATTTTCCAAATTCAATTTGAATGAAGGGTACTTTTTTCTTTCGCTGCCCAATTGTTTTATTTCTTTTCTTTAAATTTTTTATATAGTTTATGGGTATTTTGATCATTTACATACTAGGTTTGACATCCAAATATCCAGGTGTACATAAGGATGCAAAAAAAAGGGGTATAATAGTCTTTCCATTATTCTGTTAACGTTTTAATTAAAGGAAAATTTAACATGATGAATTTTATGTAAGTTTAAGGGTGTTATTGATTAAAAATATATAGTCTTTATTGATACTATCCCATTTTTTAATGACTTTTGTTTTTTTTTTGTTTAATTTGTTTTGTTATTAACTTTTCTTCTTCTTCTTTAAACATATAGCACCAGAGCCATTGGTCCCCTATCAGGGTACGTAATTATTTTAATTATAATCTTTCTCATTGTTTTTTTAATTCAATTTCATTTATTATTTAAACATTAATTTATTTTTTATTTTTTCAATCACTAAAGATTCAGATGAAAAAGGGGTGGATGCAGAGCACAAAGAGGAGGTGGATGCAGAGCATGGATGATGCTGAGAAATTGTGGGTTCCTTACAAGGGTCACATGTTGGATTCTTCCTCTTCAACATTGTCAAAAAAAAAAAGATTTGGAAGAAAACGAGTCTTGATGCTGTTTTTTCTATTTCATTTCTTTATGGAGACACTTGGACCTTTTGGAATTTTTATTGCAGCTAAGATCATTGTTTTGAATCACAAAAGTACTTCTGAGCCTTGGGAGAGAAGGATTTCAATGTGGTTCAATATTTTATATAAAACTCTCTCTGTGTGAGTATCAGTCACATGTTCACTTAATTTTTCACCACATCAAAATCCTTCTTAAGAAATTAAATTAATTAGGGGTGGTGGAGAAAAAGGAGTTGTCCTCTCAATTTCTCACCAAATAATAGCATGCTTTTGGGAAATTAAATGTATTGATATTTGGTCCTTAATAAAAGAAAGGAAAGTAATAATGAGGGATAACTGCTTGAAGGCCATTAGCACAATTGAATACTATGAGTCAGTTTCAATGGATGATCACTGAAGAAAGATAGGGTGTAATGGGGTTTCTGAAGTCTTGGGCTAATTGCTGTTGGTCTGCCACGGGGACCCTTGGGCCATTTGGAATTGATATTACAATGATGATTGTTGTTTTAATAACAAAAGCACCCCTAAGCCTAGGGAGAGAAGGGTTTGGATATGGTCCAATGTGACAAAAGAGGACAAAATTCTTACTTCAAGGAGACTCTCTAATACTAACAGCCAATGGGGATTGGAGTGATTAGTTTCAAATTTCCAATATCATAAAGTAACTCAACATTCAGCTGCAATATGTGTTAGCAGCTCAGTTTTATCCAGAAAGTTGGACTTACTTATGTGATTGGGAGTAGTAACAAGGATCTATGAAATGAACCTAAATGTATTACCCTGTTAAATTGATCTAGCACAAGACAAAGACAAATTTTAGATACAGGGAAGTGGAATTCTGTTTCATGTATTGCTAATTGGGTGTTAGTTACTAGAGTACATCCCCTAAGCCAGCGAGACAGAAATTATTTAAGGAAAAAAAAAACTTGCTGAGGTCTTAAAATATGCAAGGAAAGAAGCTTTGCAATAAAACAATTCTTCGGATCCTCATCGTCTCATAGGGAATGTCTTCTAAGACAAAAGGTGGACTATTTTAAGATACGAACTATTTTAATCTTCATCAGAAGGTGGACTAAAGATGTCTCAAAAGCGAAAGATAGATAAATTTCAATTTTTTTTAATTTCTGGTTTTTCATAAACTATATAATTATTTTTACAATGAGAGAAATGTTTAAAATTATATTTTAGAAGTTATGTTCAATACAAATATGACAAATTTTATTATCATATTTGTATTAAAAATAAATCACTTAATGAATACTAGATATTCAAATTCTAACTTTATCATGTCCAATGTTACACCAAACAAGAGACAATATTAACCAAGATGGTTTTATTAACTCCTACTTTTTGAGTCATCAACCCCCATTTTTTGTGAATTTCTTTTGAAAATTTTATCCTAAAATAATTGCCAAAGAGGACAAGAACAATTCTAAATATACATTCATATTATTTTCTGAGCTCTATACCCTAATTCTCCACAAAAAGACCTAATTTGAATACGAAAGTTTTGTTTGAATATATTTTAATATTTGATTTTTATATATTTTCTAAGTGATAAAGAAATAACTCTTGATATGGGAAGAAAATGGATAAATAAGTGACATTCATTTAAGTTTTTATCATTATTTTTTTCTTCTTGTTACAAGATTCGTAATATTTGTCAATGTAGTATGATGATCTTCTTCCCCCTGGATTCAAAGAGGCATTAACATGAGCCTTCTTACACAAGTTGCAGTACCTCACCTTGCTCGATCCTTGAATCCCATGAGAAGATAAAAAACCATGAATTTTGATGAGATTAATGGAAAAAAAACTCTATAAAACTCTATTTTTATGGAGATGAAGTACTGATTTGAGTTTTAAGAGACTCATAGATAAATAAAATGGTAGATTAGGAATCAATTGAGGTTCAACGAGAAAATAATATTTGTAAGTTCTGAAAATATGTAGTTATAAGTAATATAACAGTAAACTGTAAAGTAAATCGACACAGGAGAATTTTTACATGGTTCGGTTATAAAATTTACATCCACGGACAACTATAGTGCTGTAATTCACCAAGTTCTTGTTTGTACAATCTTTAGGATCGTTTACACTACTGATTCACTCTCACATACTGACCTAATTTTTATAAAACAAAATCCCGTCAAGATCTTAAACTCTAGTGACACTGCTCACATTTTGTTACAGATAACTTAACAACACATTTTTAAGTTATACATAACCATGATATCTGATATTGAATTACATAAACACTTAACCCACAAGTTCTCTCAAGTGTATACTAACTCATACAGACCTAATCAAAGATTCATGTATGATTACAACCTCTTATACATGAATAAAACACTCATAAAATCAAGTCAAAGAAACATTTCAATTTGTGTTGAAGCTCTACTTTCTATTCATGGAATGTCAAGACATAAACACTCCCAACCAACCGACTATGTTATGCAAATATAACATTGTATATATAGTGGAAAGCCTGAACGAAATCTCCTTAGATTCTTGTAAAAATCCTAATCAAAATCACATTAGGATAAGGAGAAATATAATAAAAAATGATATAATAAACTACTAAAGGAATTAGGATACAAATAAATATTCTCCTATTTTAATTTGGATACAAGAAACAATATCATAATCTAAGAAGATATTTATTATAAATCAAATACTTCCTAAAATATATTTCTAGAAATAGTAAAATAAGAATCAACATAATATTCTAGTTTTATCACAAGTTGTTTCAAAATTCATCATGTGCATGGCACATGCAAGTGTAGTACACGTTGGCACTAAAAATATTAATTTTAAGTTTTTAATATGGTGAACTCAGAAATGGGGATGATGAGTTAGAAAGTGAAGATTGAATAAAAAACTTAATGAGAAATTTAGCCATAATCAACAAGTAAAAGTGACCAAATTCATTAATTCAATTTGTACATCTAATTGAATTTATGGAGGACATGACCTCACTATAACAAAACTTAAAATATATACCTGTTCTTATTTTTTGGACATTGGCATTAACATCATTTTAACTAGCATATGCGATTTTTGGTCACATTAAACCTTAAATTTTTTTAACTTAAATACTTAGATGATGTTTGTTTATGTATTTTGAATTTTTGTTTTCAAAATTTGGTGAAAGTATATGATTGGTTTTAGATTTTTTTAAATTTTAAAAATTAATTTTTTTGAAGATGATTTAAATATATTGTTAAATGTGTGCTTTCTGAAAAAAAAATTCAGAATACATAAACAAACAAGCCCTAAATTTCTTTGACAAATAAGTTTTTCTCATATATATACCATCTTCAAACTTTAAATAAGGAACTTTATAAAGCAATAGAATGTAAGCTTTCTTCCTCTTTTTTTTATTTGTTTGAGTTTTCATCATATGACGTTTTTAGTTCTGAAAATAATTATGTATAGAAGAAGAATAATTTTTTCCTTTAAATGGAGTTTCTTATTATGTTTAAGAGGGACTGATTTAAAGAATGCTGAAATGGAAACAAAATAAAGAGATAATGAAGTGGATAATATTTTTTTCTTCATTATCGCTATTTTAGGTTTTTATCCATATTCATAAAAGCAAGCGTAGCTTACTAATAAATCATTTGGGGCATCTTTAACGCTGCTTTAGTTGAATTTGGGAGAAGAGGAGTTTCTTGATACATGGGTTTAGTGCTTTGTTTCAAACAAAGAGGAGGATATTTTTCCAATAAAAACAACATACTCCTTTTCCATTTTTCTGAAATCTCTCTTATCCTTTCTATTCTTAAAAAATATTTTTTAATATTAAATGTATTCTTATTTTTTAAATCTAATTTTGTTACCTATGAAAAAAAATAAAAATTGTTATGTTATCCATAAAGAAAAAAATAATCCTCTTCTTCAAAGCTTTCAATTTTTCAAAATCCAATTTTCGATATCTATTATAATTTTACATAATCTTTTATGCAAAGAGAAGATTATACAACTCATTTTCTGTGTAAGAGTAAAATCTTTCTAAAATGGTTGATAGAAGTTCCTAATTTTATTTTGCAATTTGAGTTCATAAATTAAAAATAAAATCCAATGAATTTTTATTCAAATTTGGATTTTAAAAAATTATGTAATGCTCAAAACTTCATATGCATGATTAATTGTATTCGATGAGAGGATAAATAGTAGGATTTTATTTCTAGCTATTTCTACGAGCGATTATATATATATATATATATATATATATTCGCTTTATGTGGTCATGAATTAATATAGACCCGAAAACTCCAATTTATGACTTTAAAACACACCATAAGTAAAAGTCATCCGCTTCATCCACCGTCCTCTCTTCGAGATTTAGCTGCCTAGACTACCTTGGGGTATCGATACTTTCACATGTACAAAAATTATAAATATATGTAAAAAAAGTTGTTTGAATATAAAAGTTGTAAATAGGATATATAAAAGTTATATTTGTTATCACAATTTGTTAATTATTTATAAGTTTTATATATGTAGCTACGATTTTTATATAATTTTTACAATTTCATATGCACGAAAATTCTATTACATTAAGGGTAGGTAAACATGACTCAAGATCAAGATAATTAAGTAACCAATTTCAGATTGTTTGAATTCGTGTAATCAGAGGCTTTCTCGCAAAGCACAGATATATATTAATTATTAGCAAGCTTGGGATGAGATGTTTTCATAGTGAGAAAAGGATAGTTAGTTACTTGAATAAACAAGATGTATATATATAGAATGATGTTACTCTTACAAACTACTTATTCCAACTCATCTATATAAATCAAATACATTTATCAAATCAAATCATGTTATGTCAGTTTGCAGGGGTAAGTTTGTAACAGTAGAATTATATATGTGTATGTGTGTGTGTGATTAGAATAGTAGATATTCAAAATCAATTAATTTAATAAAGAGTAATAATATAAAAATATACTAGTGATGTCACATCAATTTGTACATAGAATTTGTAAAAGCAGAGTGTACGTGCGCATGCACGAACACACACATGTATTTATTCACATTTCTTGTTCCTCCAAAGCCGTTGATTCGCCTAGAACCCCCTTCCTCAAATAATGAAATAATTAATTAGCTCTCAGAACACTTTTCAATAAATTGTTTTTAGTACTAAACTTTTTCTACTATATGGGTTATGTATCAACATTTTTTTAGCAATTATGATGCAAGTATTTTGTGTCTCTGTGTGTGTATATATATGTATGTAAGTATGAATGTGTATGCATATATAGACTCTATATACATAGATATAGACTCTTGGAAAAGAGGTAATCAATTAGTTCACTCTAGATATATTCATAATATGCTTCAAAATATGTTACTACGAAACTCTTGAAGTATATGAATTACAATTCACTACAAGAAAATTAGGTTTAGGTATCACTTATTTTGTGTCAGTTTGTAAGAAACTGACAACTCAGTCAAATCCAAGTAAAATAATATGTGTCACTTTTTTAGAAGTTTGTGCAATCATTTGTGTCACAATTTTATTAACTGACAAATATTTACAATAATAAAATAAAAATAAATAAAACATAAAACACTCTAACCCTTTTTCACTCGATCTATCTCTTTCATTCACTCTTTCTCTCCAATGCTAACTCACTCTCCCTATCTCTCACCATCCAACCAGCCATCATCTTCATCTCCTACAGCCTTTGTGCCCACACCATCAGCCTTTGTAACCCCACTTGTGAGCCAATGTTGCTTCACTATAAACCCCTCGAAAACCTCGACCATGACCACTTTCTACTCTCATCGGCCGTAGATTCATAGATCCATCTTCATCTCTATCTTTTTTTTTCTTGGTTCATTTCTCTCACCTTTTTTGCATTGCTCATCTCCTGATTCTTCTCAAACAACTTATGGGTTCTCTCAATTTGAATTATGTTCTTTCATGTCTTATTGGATTGTTGTGCTTTAATCTGGATTTTTTCATGGAATTGACTATCACCGTGATGGTAGATAGGTAAGAGCTTATGGGTCTTATATTGTTTGTTTTTCCAATGTTTTGATTTGTGTTTTAAGGGGAATGAAGTTGATTTTCCCATTAATTTGAGAAATTAAACAAATTATTTAATGGGTTTCTTTTTATCTGTTTATTACATTAATTAAATTAATAAGTGAAAGCTTTTAATTTGAAAATGCTTTTGTTGTCTCTGCTTGGCTTCAATTGGTGAATATGTTCATAGTTGCATTGGGTTTTATTTATTTATTTATTTTATAATAGAATCTCTTAATTATTACGGTGTTATTCTTCATGCGATTATACAATATTTTTTAATTTTTAGTTGTTTTGGAAACTATCAATGATTATATTGAGAATTTTGAAGTGATTTGCTTTGCAAATGAGGTTTGCTTCACGGAATGAAATATTTTTAAAATAAATGTTATATACGTGAAACTTTGCTTGGGTAGAATTTTAGTGCTAATAAATTTGAATTTACAAAGTTTTGTTTGTGAGGAATTTCTAATTGTTAAGATTTTATATGATATTAGAAAGGCTATTACCATTTAATGCCATTTGTGTGCAAAATTGTTTTTGTATTCCACTTAATTTATCTCAATGTCTATAAATTAGAGTATAAATTATTCCAAACAAATCAATTATGGACTCAATGTTAACATGGATAGAATGGAAGATGTTATGTTATATCAATAGCTTCTAGCACTTGCAAATTAAAGGACCCAGAGAAGCGGCCTGTTTATCATATTTGTTTATCCATTGAGGTTCTCAAACAATGTAATTAGGATATTTAAACTATTGTATTTTCTGAACGTAAACAAAAGGTTTAATTGGCTGCTTTGTTTGGGGAACAGAGCTTGTATGGCGATATACAATGTATAGAGCTTGGTTGCTTTGTTTTAAATTGATGAGAAAAGATTGAGTGTTATGTGTGATTAACGTGCACATGCATAGACTTCTCACTTATCTCTTTGTCTTGTTCATGCTTCTCTATACTTTGCTCTCTAAGTGCTTTGTTTTTGTCTTTTATGTATGCAGGTTAGTGTCTGGATGCTCATGAAATTATTTTATTAAGTATATGTAAGATACATCCTTTATATGCCTTTTAATTAGTTGATAATTCTTGACCAATAATTAATTCTTACTGCTTTTGCTATGTAAACACTTTATCTTAATTATTTCTTTGGAGTGTATATCTTATATGAAAAGCTTCCTAGAAATAGAGGATTAGAAATTTTACATTTTATATTTATAACTACTAGTGCCAAGAAATTAAATTAATATAAATATTAAAGCTACCCTTTTTATATGCTAATTATTACATAACAAAATCTGGTTAGCACTTAAGAATAATTTAGTAGGATATTGGCTGATTCAAATAATGGTTCAATTAAAAATAAACTAATAAAAAAGAGAAATAGCAAATTAGTGGAAATATAAATGTAGGAAAAAGTTGCCTACTATTAAGGAGAAAAAATAATTAACAATAAGCAAGAACTATAAAGAACCGCGTGGTGTGCACAGCATGGGTGGTACAACGGTTGTGCATGGCCTTGTAATAAGAAATTTCTTGCAAGTATTTTCTGTTAATTAAACTGAAAGTAGTTTTGCAAATTTCATGCATTGAACTCACCAACTTATCCTTTTTATATTTATTACTTGTTAAAATAATGGATTATGTTTGTGTTTGAACTTTGGAATAGTAAATTACAAATACTACTTCCTACCTTTCTCTTTGAAGTGGAAAAAAATGATAAAACAATTTCAAATTTAGAGATGGAGTTGGCTGCTACAAAGGCTATGTAAAGATAAAAAATTATTAACGGTTCTCTACTATCAAATGATGTATAATTACTCATCATGCTTCCTCCTTTTATTTTATTTATATATAATAATTATTTTAGCTTATCATTAGTATATAATTACTTATTGTTCTTCTGCATTTAATGTTCTTTTATTTATATATAACTCATTGCATTTAATTGATTGGTAAATAGGTTTTCTTTGGCTTCAAAAAGTATAGCTTTTGTTTTAACCTTAGAAAAAGGAAGTTGTTTTCTACCATTTTTGAATACTTATATGCTTCGTATTTTTTTCTTTTTCTGTCTTTGTTTTTTTTTTTTTTTAACAAAGCAAGGAGAATATTTTAGTCTTGAACTTGCTAACTTTTTATAAAAACACAAATTGAGATAAATTAATCATAATCTTCAATTAGAATTCCTACATTCTAATTAGAATTAATAACTTAGTTAGTTAATAATCATATTTTTATCAATTAATTTTTATCATGTAGACAAAAAAGTATAATAATGGCTATTTTTCGTTTGACCATAAATAAATCTATTGCTATCCTAACCATGAATATTTGATCATGATTGCTTCTTCGAATTTCATTTCCAAAGAATATTTAATTTTTTCCCCTAACTTACTCTAATTTGTATCCAATGATTTAAAGAGGAAGCACATGCAAGAGGTCACTATTTGAAGTACTTGAGAAAGTCAAATCTGGTAAGAGGACAAGTTTACATGCTAGTTTATAACTATGCTTGTTACATTTTAATTAGTCATTATTTTAATTAATTCAATGACTCATATATACTACTATTTTATGTGGTAAGGGCTTTTGTTCATCATGATAAATCAAGCACCTAACTCTCTATATATTTAATTTTTTTCATTCTTCTATTCCTTTCCCACTATGTGGTTTAGGAAATTGAAACTAACTCAAGCACAAGAACATTCGCAGAGGCCCTTGGAAAACTTTTTATCAATTTGTCCACTCCCTCCAACAGTGTATAAATAACCATCTTCTCAAGCACCATTGCATTCGCGAGCAAAAACTTCAATATTGAACTAAAGAATTTTAGACGGGTTCCCATCAGTCCAAATCCAGTATCAATTTCTACAGTTTTAAGATGATCAAAACGGATATTTGTCTTCGTTGGCTCCCAACACTCTGTGTCATCATCATACTGCAGGTTGATATAAAAAACATTTATTAGATTTATTACAACTTCTAGGTCATTTACACAGATGGGAGAAAGGAGTCTTTATGTTTCAGCAGTCTTAATAATCTCTCTCCTGATTAAAATTAAAGCAAGTTGGAAGGGCAGAGTAAGTTTGTATCATATACTACACCGTATAATTAATTTGTTCAAGTACTAGACATTAATTAGCAAAACTAATTTATTAATGAAACAAAAACAAGGGAAATTAAGATGTAGGGAAGGACTTACCTTAATCCAGGCGGGGAACATGTTTATTCTTAATTCTTCGAGTTGAGGTGAACTTTGCAGGAGGCTTGCAATCCCTTGAAAATCCCGTTCGTCAAGCGTTGTTTTTAGTGTTAAACTTTTACACTTCAATGGCTTGCATATTGACAGAATCTGAAAAAGAAAGCCAAGCCGAATAACATGTCAAATTGTCAGTAAATTAAGTAGTTAGTTTTCACCATAAACTACGTATATGGTAATACTAGGGTAAACGAAAAGAAAACTGACCCCAGAAAATTCAGATTGGATGGTAAGTTTCTGAACATGATGAAGCTTCTCAAGTAGTCGTGCAAGGGATGGGTATTTGTCTTCCCCTCACCTAAACAGAGCTCAAGTTCCACTAGAGATGATAAATTACCGAACTTGATCGTTTCTATGCACGTTAATAAAGACAAAGAATGAATATTAGGAGCAGAAATCTCCAAGTCCTTCTCTTGTAATGTAGAGTTTACCACTAGTTTTTTCAAATTATAATTCGAAGAAATAACAGCAATCTTGTGCAGATTGAAGCAAAATCCCAATTCCAAATATTCAAGTTCCGGACTACCCAAAAGAATTTTTTCCATATCTTCATTATCTAAGTTGGGAAAATACATGGATAAGACTTTGAGTGAAGTCCAAGAAACGCATCCACTAACCTTAACATAGCACAAATTGGTTTTCAGTATTCGTAAGGATGAATTTGAATAGATGAATTGAGGCAACTGGTAGGCATCAAACTGTAGAAGGAGCTCCTCCACATTGCGTTCCGTGGCGAAACGGATCCACTTGTCTACCCTTGAACTTTCATAATTTTTGTAATTACAAGAAATGTGAAGTTTCTCAATCTTTTTTCTCCTATAATTTGCTAGGGTTTGATCGACGAATGTGTAGAATTTCTCTATGCTGCCGAGGACATTGGACGTATTAAAGAAGTTGAGGACAGGAACGCCGGTCCAAAGGTAACGCCATCTTTTGGACAGAACGCTGGTTTTTATGGCATCTTCAACCTTTAAGAAGGACAATATATGTTCAAGGACTGAATCAGGTAGTTCGCTGATGCGGTCCAGGTCTAGGCCTACGCTCGTGCTGGACTTGGACTTGCACAGATGTTTAACGGGCTGCGGCTTCATCATCATGCCACTTTCTGATTCAGAATCAGAACGGTGGCTCTCCATCATCTCCTCTAAACTAATTTTCCTTCCCTTCCCTTCCCTTCCGCAAGTAATTGGTGAAACTTATATAACTATTATTATTACGCAATTGATTCTGATTCTAATTCTGATTGAAATAAATAATTAAAATACAAGTAAAACAATGAAAGCCTAAACCCCAATCCTAATGCATTGAGATGCTAAATTGTGTGGCTGGGATTGAGACACGCAGCATCAACCCTTGCATTCTTCTGCACCGAACTAATCCGCGCGCGCGCGCACAGATATATGTAAGAGTCATGATTAGTGAGTAAACATGTTAAAAATTACGTCACCAGCAGCGATCTGATCTCCCACGCCCTCCTGCTCTTCCTGTGACATTTATCCCATAGCAAAGTACAAACAGCAGTCCAGATAAGAAATGCTGAATGTTGTTAATTAATTTCATCATCATGTTCTTCCTCTTCCTCGACCAGATGTCAGGTTTTAGGATTTGAATCTTAACTTCCAAACTTAACAATCAAATTGGATCCATTTTACTCACTCTTTCACATATAGATTGGATTTTTTTTTTTTTTACTTTTTTTAATCCCAACGAATGAAACAAATCCTGAAGAGTAGTTGCATTAATTGGAAACAATTAATGCTTACAAAATCTATATACAAAGTTTATTTATAAGATTCATGTGGTATTACATGAATGGAATAATGAATATAAAAAATCAATGTAATAAATGTTAATGATCTATGTGACATTAAATGAATCATGCTACATCAACTTTGTATATATGCAAATTTTGCGTATATATATAGTTTATAAATATAACATTACTTTTATATAATTTCAACTTGAAATTGAAATGCATTAATTAATTGAAAATTTAATGATTAAACTAAATTGACAAAATTCATCCCCTCAACAGGATTATTTAATTTACTGTACATTAATCATGAATCATAATTTGATTATCATAAAACCTGTCTATGCTTATTCAACAAATCCAAGAAGATCAAGAGAAGTCCAACAACATTTGAGAAGCAGCCTCAAGAAATTGGGCCGACCTTTTGGAGGTCCAAATTGGACATTGCTCCATAAAGAGCTCGTAAAATATGCGTTGGTGTGGTCCACGAATCACACAATAAACAATGATAAGTTAATGTACAGCTACCAGCTCTTGATTGCACGTCTGAAAAATCATGTTTTCTCTTGGAGTAATGCTACTCATACAAACTATTTATATAAACTCATACATACAAACTGATGTGGCATCCCTATATGATTGCCACATCGCCCTTGTTAATTCATGTAATTTATTATTAATATATATTTATCAAATCACTGTATTTATTTATCAAATTACATCATGCCACGTCAGTTTGTATGGGTGAGTTTGTATAAGTAGTTTGTAAGAGTAGCATTACTCTTTCTCCTGTCAGCTATTCTCATTCTCTGATTAATCTCTCTCTTCTTTCTTTTTGTTTCAAATAACTTTTTGCATTTTATTTCTAAATTATATAATTTTATTTCAATTATTACATAATAATTTGACATAAGTTTAGTAATTTTTTTTCCAATTGTTATTCATTGTAAAATCAAAAGACAAACATAAGTAAAAATTTCTAGAAAAACCGAAAAACATATTCTATTTTCATTTTGAAACAAAAATTATAACCAAATGGGTAAATTTCAACATTTAATGTTTTCACAGCCTGAAAAATAAAGCTCCTAATATGCATACATCAAATCACACGATTAACAAGCTAAAGAGTTCCTTTTTTAGTTTTGATATATAGTCTGTACACTTTGAACTTCTCAAACCTCCTATTCGGTATAACAAATGTCATGTAAACCCATTACATGATAATCATTCTGCATGCTACACTAATTCTGAGTGTACAAGCTCTAAGAGTAGTGCCTTCCACCATTCCAAAAAAGGTTTTTGCTACCGGACTCCTTATACCAAAAAGGGTACAATCTCCTCCTCCGTTTCCAGTTTATCAGCACAGCAGCCTGAAAAAGGGGAGACCAATCTGCGATTATTGATCTGAACTACTGATGGTCACCTTCACAAATTGGTAAATGGGATGCAAGATAGATATCAACTCCAACGTTGTCAAGTTCCTCAATGAGATTGGTTGCACTCCCGAGTAGTATGAGAGAGTCGAGATATTTTGCCTTGGGATACACGTATGTTGCTTGAAAAATTAGGCTCTCCAAGAAAGAATCCGATGGCTGATTAAGGATCTGCTTTATGAACTCTATAAAGATCTCTTAACTCTTTGCATTTGTTCTTCCATTCTTATTTGGTGCAAATTTCAAACCTGATTATTATTGCATCTGAGCTTCATCAGGACAAGCGAGAGCGTGGCATTCTTATTGGGGATAACACCACAGTAAGTCGGGCATGATCGGAAAGAGAATAATCTTCCGGCCATATTCCTTTCTCCACTTCAGGAGGGAAGAGAACTGCATTCTTCACGCTAAAACCAACCGTCTGCTCCTGTTTATCCTCTATGGCACCATCTCTAACTTCATTGCATATTTCATCTTTTTGATCTGATGATGTAGGATTCCAAATTCGTTGCTGCAAGCCAACCAAAGCATCAGGAATCACCATTAAAACTTTATTTTTACTAAAGTAACTATAATTTAAAAGAATTGATAAAGCCAAGGGTATTGACATCTTATTAAGTAATTATTTTGGTATAACTGCAGCATAATAACAGAACACATGGTGAACTCATCAAACAAAGAATTATGCATCAGGTCTATTTACCGGGAACCACTAGGTTCCCAACGTGAACAAACGTGAAAAATAGACTTAAATCAGCCAATTACTTTATTGCTTGGACTTTAAAGCCCAAACACCTGGGACAGCTGATCCTAGTGCAAGAGCCTGCTCCTCATCTCTACTACCGCAAAACAATTAAAGGTGGACAAATTTTGAGCAGTTAGGAATTTAGCTTGAGATGATACTTGTATCCGCAAAGTATTAAGGAATGTCCAGATGCTTCACATATATCAAAGCCATGTAAAACAGTTTTTGCTGAAATTACCTTAAATTCTTTGTAATCAACAACACCATTTCCATCAATGTCTGCTTGGACCCACAAATCTTTAGTCTCTTCCACATTGAGCCCATGGCAGTGACCAGTTAAATTAAGCTAAAAATATGACAAGAAATTCAGAGGCCAAATCACAAATCATTCGAGAAATAAAGAAAACAAAATGAGTTGTTCTGTTTTGATGAATATGCTATACCTGTTGAAGAGCTTCACAGAAACCGGAGTAGGTAATGTAATCACCATCGTTATCAGCCTTCAGAAATGCAAATGCATCATCTTCTGTAAGAGAAGCCTTCCGTAATGAAGACTGAAGATAAAGAAGTACATGATCAGAGAAGAAAGATCAAGAAGGTGTACGGTCCATTTATATTCATTAAACATCATTACTAAACCAACTATTACTCTTCTTCCAGGTAAATAAATAACTCAATAGTGCTATATTCTATCCAAGGAGATTTGTAATTTATACAATTTGAAGGAAAGATATTTCACTTATGAAACAGCTTCACAAAATATGAAAATAAAAAAAGGTAGGCAGAAGTCGTGAAATTAAATATCGAGGAATTATTTAAACTTGGTAAGTTTGTGCAAAAGGTCTTGCCACTTTCCTGGATGCTCACAGAAATTAAGTTTGGGACAGATTATACAATTCTGGCAAAAAGAGGCATTTGAGGCCTTAATTTATGTCATGTATGCTTGTCTGCTATGAGAAATAATAGTGATGATGTATATATGTCACAACAAGAAAACTACAGAAACTGCCTTGCAGATTCGGGACAGATTCAAGGAATATCTTTGCCATTAAGATTGATTAATAAATAGGAGAACTGTCGGCTAAGGTGGATTAACATCAAATATTCATTTATCTTAACAAATCTTGTTCCAAGATGAGTAGTGAGAGAATAAAAGGTCCACAAAATAGCAGGTGGAGACACCTTAACCATCAAAATAGAGAGATGATGCAGCTCTAAGTCAACCAGAACAACCTGCTTCTCATGATCTCATCATTGAAGGAATGTCTATGGATCAAAAAAGCACAAGAGAAAATCTTCAATGCCCTCTGAAATATTCTTTATTCAATATTTTTCTGCCAGCGGATAACATTCTAACTGTAATTTAATAACAAAGGTCAGATCCAACTCTGAAGGAACGTCGGAAAGAGATTCAATAAGGAGAATCACTTCTCCAAGAACTGGCATCCATTCATTGCCCAAATTAGCTGGTGATGAACTACTTAATTAGAAGCCTAGATATTCTTCAACTTCTTACTCTCATTCCACTAAAACTAGGCTCCAAATTCGATTAGAGAAAATCGATATCCTTTACTTTTGTGCAAGAAATGGGGGTATCAAGCGTAAGTAAAGACCAATGTGATTCTCATCACAGAAAGTCTGACTAAGTGCTAATATAGAGTCGTGGTAGGAGACAGAAAAGAAAAATCTGACCTTGAACATGCCAAATACTGCTTCACTCCAGCTTGCTTTTAGTAATTTTCGGTATTTATTGGGATTGAGAAGCCATATAAAATCCACACCACATATGTTGCCCCGATGATTCAGGTGGCTAACCCACTGTGAAACATAAAAAAGACACGAGGGACATAACAAATAATTATATGCCTTGTCCATATTTTCCAGTAAAAGTATGTAGACTCAAGTTGTGAACATAGAGATCAAGACCTTCTGTGCATCTGCATCTGTGTACTGATGAGCGGTATCATATGATGATACAAACCCTTGCGATCTGAGGAACTTGTAAACATGCCCACGTTTGCTCCCATTCCAGTCACTGTATGAAGTCAAGTTCAGCCACAGAAAGCAAATACAAGGCAGGGAAACCCTTAAATGAAAGTAATGTAATCATAAGACTTACCCACATAGTAGGATGGGAATGGGGTTAAGATTGTATTCTTTCTGATAAGATTCCACATGTTGCAGGATTTTGTACACCTACGTTTAAAATCATGTATCAAGATTAACATGAGAGACAAGGATTAGCAACATGGAGCAATAGCAATCCAGATATATGCCACAAATATTCTGTTAAATAGAAACTAATTTCACCTGATGCAATCGTACAAGGCAGAGACTAGAATCATGAGGAAATAACAAGTGGGTATTCACAATAAGAATTTCTTGCCGAAGATCACCATTTCGACACTGTGAAAAGGGGGCTACCAATTCAACATGCAATAACTGAGCAACTCGATCTCCAAAATCATTGAAGAGCAATTGCCTATAATTGATAACTCTAAAGTGGTCCTTACGCACAGCAGTTAGCAGACCTACGAACAAGCAAAAGATAATCAATAAGGAAGGAACACAACTTAGGCATAGCAATAATTACATTAACAAAGATGACTTCATTTCTGATATTCTCTAAACCAGAACACTAATTATTAACCTCTTCAAAAAATAAACACATGAATGCTAAAACACTCATCCTATCTATCTAGCAATTCATACGATCTTTGATGGATTACCTAAAAGCCATAAATTCATAAAAAAAAATAATCATCGTAATGGAAGGTAAAGAATCTGTTTGAAAGTCCTAAGCTATCTCTCTCTACAAAGAGATGTCTTTGGTTGTTGAAACCCCAAAAAACAGCCAGGCACTTAAAATACCTGTTCTTCAACTGTGGGTACAAAATTATCAAAATCCTTTTAGGAAAAAGATTCTCTTTCTATATCCAGCAGAAATGGCACACACAGATTCAACTGCGGATAAGTTTCTCAATCCAAGTTGAGATATTTTCCATTATTCAAAGTCTGAAACGTCAATAACTTTTACAAGTTGCAAGTTTTATCCCCCTCTCCTTAAGTCCCCAAAGTAACAGAAAAGAAAAAGGGCATTGAAATGAGATGAACAATATTTAACATGGAAAAGGGAACAGGAAATACCATCACCACGGTTATTGGTTCGTCCAAGCTTGAAATGGAGATAGCCAGCATCACTCAATCTTTTCTCATAAACATTAACAAGCTCTTCGTTTCCCACCCAAAATTCCTGTGCCCACACATACAATCAAAACCAGCAAATTCCATGATTTAAGTTTGTATTGTATTGTATTACAAATCCAACAGAAAAAAACAGAGGGGAAAAAACAAAAGAAAACCAAACCTGAAGACAAATGATTGAGGATCTCTCATACAACAACCAATCCAATATTCTATGGTTCCGCGCCAACCAATAAGCCCTGTAGTGACTTTCACGACAACTCGGATCCTGGAATACAAATTGAACTGAATCAATCAAACCCACCAAACCAAAGAACGCCATCAAAACAAAAAGAAAACAAAATCTTTTTAAGAAAAAGAAAAAGACCCTTTTACCTCATTCGAAAGGCGCTTGTAGATGGGAGCAAGAATGTTGAAGGTAGTGCAGGTAATGCATGGTTGTTGATGGTGGTCTCTAATGGAAGACGCAATTGCATAGCTTCCAATTTTGGATATTCTTCCTTTCATTTTTGTTCTCATTCTTATAAACTAAAAAACAAAACCAAAACAAAACAAGTTCTTATTAATTTAATTTAATTAGACGAGGAAGAAAGAATGTGATGGCCGCACCACCATGACAACAACCACAGGTCCAGCCCAGCCCTGCCACCCTGCAGCGTCGTGCGTGTTTGTTATAGTGCAATAACAAAAAAAACAAGTGTTTAATGGAGTTTTTAACATAAATATAATATTGGAAGCAAATGGGTGGTGGAGTTAGTTTATTTATAGTTTGTCTTCTCAAAAGGAATAACAGCAGCGCTTCATTCGCTCTCTTCCGTTTTCGCCGTTTCTACTGTCCTCTTTTCTTCCTAATCTTAACTCCTCCAATTCGCTTTTTCGGGTGGGTCCCTTCCCCAACTCAACTGTGAACTAACATTATTAAATTCTTTCTTGTTACAAAACTATTTTATTATCTGAAATTTCCAAAAACCACATTATAAAATTGCATATAATACTTTATTTTGAATTATTTAATTCTCGTGTTCCGACTATATTAGATATATTTAGATATAGAATAATTACAATAAATATTTTCAAATTTTAGCTTAATTTAAATAAAAAAAGACTATATATTTTTTACCAATTATATCATTAAAGTTATTTTTAAATTATTATTTTTATGAGTATGATTGATAAAAAACGTATAATCATTCTTTACTTAAAATTAAACTGAAACTTAGAAATACTATTTGATATTTTTCATTTTAGATATCTATCTTTTTCATTAAAATTATTATTTTTCTATGAAATTTCTCAATATCCTCGTATGAAAGGTCCTAAATATAAAATTACAAAATTATTTCACATTTGTACGATACAAGGTAGTCTTAACATATTACTTTGGAGATCGTTCGGTGCATCTTGAAGATGGTATAATTTCATTATAAAATTCATATGATATTAAATTATTTTAATCTATAAATAACTTTTTTAATAATATTAATAATTATATATATATATTTAAAAGTATTTCCATATTTTTTAAGATATTAACATATATTTATAGAACAAACATTAATATAAAACTTGAATAGAATATTTATTTTTACACAAAGTAAGAGAATTAACTGAAATTTTATTAATGCTGGGTTTTGATAGAAGTTTCTAAAACCGTGTATATAATTTTAAAAACATATAAATAAATAAGACAACATAAAAATGATTTTTTATTTATAGTCTTAAATAGTTATTTTAACTTATTGATCTGATCCTAATCCTAATTAGCTATTATAATTCTTGAATGTGGTTGTAACTAAAATTGAAAAAAAGAGGAGCAAGTTTATCTTTTTTATTTATAAAAAATATAATTAATTAAGAAAGTAAATGGTCAGCAAGCAACTTTTCCTTCCACTCGTACAAACAAAAAATATTATCATAAAAAATGATTTCTGTCCCTTTACGTCTTTTGTATTAATTTATTTGTCTAAAGAAGATTTATACATACAACTAAGTAATATTGGGTTTTGGTCGGCACTACTCGCCCTATTGAAAATTGAAAATGATGTTGTTGAGCCGAAAGTTGAGAGAAGTTGCCGCATCAACCATCGTATAATTAGCCTTATTATCAGCCCATTATGCAACACTTCAAACGCCCATCATTTTATTTTTATTTACATAAATTTAATTATGTTACTTTTCTCATCATAACCTTAATCATCATCTAATCTAGTCATTAATAATCATTAATTCACGTTAATTTTGTCTATAGGAGCTTCATCTATTTGATGTTGGTTGATTCCAATCCATATTCTATGAAATAATCAAAAGACAATTCTTACAAGTTTCAATATAAATCCCAGTATATAGGCATTTAATAATACTTATTTTTTATTTTCTAAGATGTTACCAAAAAAAAAAAGAGAGAGAATAATTTTTTAAATATTTTCTACGTTTCTTCTACATATAAAAAAGGGATTAAGAAAAGAAAATAGAAAATTTTCCGCAGTTGTAAGAATGAATTTCTTTCTGCATTAGAAAATGTTTAAAAATTATAATTCAATTCAAGCAACAAGGAAATCCACAACTTTTGATTTGGACCTTATATAAAGCAATGGGCGGCTTGTTTTTCTTTGTTAAAATCGCAAATGGTTTTGTGTTGCAGAGGAAACCAAAATATTATTTCTATACGCGCAATAGAAGGGAGATTTGCGACCACAAAAAGAGAGCAAACGTGCGGCGAGTGATTGCTATTTGCAGCCATGAATTTTAAACGATGGGCGTGTGATCTATTGTTGTTTTGTGAGATTGGAATCAATACTATTGAAGTGGATTAAATCGAAATAGATTTATGTCTTTATGGGTTGATAACTATCGTATTCATATATCATTGATATTAAACTAACAAGACAAATTAAGAATGGGACAAGCTTATTGTTGCCTTTTTTTTTTTTAATGAAATCTTAAATCAATTCTAACCATTTTTTTTTATTGGATTTAAATACGGTATAATTGATATATCATATAATAACTTTCAAAAATAGTAAATAATATATAAAAGATCTTTAATATTTAAATAAAATTATAAATAAAATTTTATTTATTTTTTATAATTTTTATATAAATATTTATTATTTTATTTATTATTTTGAAATCACCGTATAATACAACAACTTTACGATAGTGTAGTGGGAACCGTTCTAATAGTGAACTGAGAAACAAAAGAATAATTGCCAGATCTAGAAGCACTATGAAGCCGCCGTAAAGGGGATCTTTTAAAAATTCTATTCTTTTATTTATTTGCTCTGACAATTATTGAGTATGTAAATGTAATGTTCCAAACTTTCATGCTTTATTTATTCAAAGCCTTTAGCTTTATATGTACTCGAGTAAAATGAAAGTCACGTTTGGAAATCGCCAAAAGACACTGAGGCTGAGGCAGCAGGCTTGCTTTTAGATCAAATCACCATCATCGTTACTAGTCCATGTCTTGAAATTAAAATAATAATAATAATAATAATAATAATGGGCAGGCTTGCTAGGTCCCGGGTTCGAATCTTATCTAATCGAAACATTCTTTTTCTTTCCATGATAAGTTTGGGGTAAGATGTTTTGGTAATTCTAGAGATTTTAGATAGAAAAATAATATCATTAAAAAGCTAAACTAATAAAAAGATGGTCCATAATAAATTTAAAAAAAAAATTAAAAATAACATTTGTACTTTATATATAAGTGCAAAAAGCATTTTTAGATGATATTAAAATAAATCATACGGGTGGTTTGTGACATTTTTCCTAATAATAATAATAATAAAAGAACAAGATATTGGTTGGTCTGATAAAACTTAGAAGGCTAAATTATATGGTATTAATACATACCAATGTAACTAATGTATATAATATGCAATCTATAGGATGGTGGAGATAGAAGATTGACACATAAAATAACTGGTTTGATACATAAACTTCGACAAAATGATATGAGCTTAACACTAACTATTGGTAATAATATTTCTTTAATTGTTGCTCAACAAAAAATGGTGGTATTATTGCTCATACTCAACAACATGATATTCCTTTTAGAAACCTCAAATGGAAAATGGAAAATGCCATAATGGAAGTTAATATTTTAAGGTAAAGAAGATTGCATTGGGCAGTTTTGGTGCATAGAAGTTTGAAAAGTGAACAAAGAGAACAAATGAGATGAGGATAATCGACCAGTTTATCACTAATATTACCTTACGTTAACGCATGATTCCTGGGCATCAAGATTCGAGTGGGTCTGTTCCACTAGCTGGCTGTGTTGGTTAACTTATTCAATCATTTTCAATCACTGAAAGAGTAATATTCGTATAAGAAATCTTAACAGATATGTAATTATCAAATCACTTATAATCATAGTTTATTATTATCTTTTACATATTTGATAATATCTTATCACAGTACACTGTATACTCATCTAACCAAAATATTCCTGCTTTAAAATTCGATAGGTCTTGTTTACAGATATGCATTTGGGAAAGTTGAGGCAGAACAACATTATATATGGTCTGGAGAGAAGATTGAAATTATTATAGACTTGTATTTTGATTTTTTTTTTCAATCCTGAAGGGTTCAGAAGCGTGATGTTTACAATGAAGAGTTATCAATTTGACGCCAATGTCTATTAGAAGCCCACTTCCACTGCATGTATTCCTGTACCAACTAAAGTAAAGCATGAGTTAGCCTCACGATAAACCGAGTATGATGACTGTGGAAAAAACACATACGATGCCAATGAAAGTGAGCATAATTTCTGCCGTATCATATTGTTGCTATTTGCAGCCATGAATTTCAAACAATGGGCGTGTAATCGATTGCTTTTTGTGAGATTTGCGTCAATCAATCCTATTGAAGTGGATTAAATCGAATCAGATTCTATTTTATATATCATTGACACTAAAATAATTAGATAAATTAACAAGGGAACAAGCTTATTGATTAACTAATTAAAAGTAGTTATAATTGTTGCTTTCTTACCCTTTTTTTTTTGTTTTCGATGAAATATTAAACCAATACCGACCCTTCAATTGTTCGCACTAACTCAGAGCCAATTAACAAAAGCAAAGAATAATTGCCAGATCTAGATGTACCACAAACCGCCGTAAAGAGGATCTTCTTAATATTCTATTCTTTTATTTATTTAATCCGACAATTATAGCGTATGTTGCTGACTTTTGTGCTTTGTTTATTGATTTATTTATTTAAAGCTTCTAGCTCCATTTATAATCTGATTCTTCGAGTAAAATCAAATTCACGTTTGGAAATCGCCAGAAGACACTGAGGCTGAGGCAGCTTGCTTTTAGATCAAATAACCATCTTGGTTATTAATTATTATCATGAAAATAATAATAATAATAATAATAATAATAATAATAATAATAATGGGTAGGCTTGCAAGGTCTTAGGTTGGAATCTTTTCTAGCCAGAACATCTTTTATTTTTCAGGATAAGTTTGGGTCAAGAGTGTTCTGATAATTTTAAAGGTTTTAAATGGAAAAATAATATTTAATGGTGGTTTATGATGAATTTTAAAAAATTTAGAAACAATATTTATACAAAAGTATAAAAAAACCTTTTTAGATGATATTAAACTAAAATATAAAGGTGGTTTGTGACATTTTTTTTTGATAATAATAATAAAAAGAATAAGACATTGGTTGATTTGGTCAATTATTTAGTATTAATCCATACTAATGTAACTAATATATATAATATGTAATCTCTAGGATGACAGAGATAGAAGATTGACAAATAAATGGTTTGATACGCTAACTTTGACGAAATGATATAGGCTTAACACTAACAAATGGTAAATAATAATAATATTTGTGGAGGTTGAGACTTCTGCAATGGGACAGACAAATGGACAATCAGGGTTGCTAATTAATGCTGCTGGTGTTGTTTAGTTTGGACCTAAAATGAATGTCACAACTCCCTCTTGTTCACGTACGACATTCTATACTATCAATTAATTGTTTATACTCGTTGATTACTTGTTTCTTTGTCACAATAAAATAACCTTTAACATTAATATTAAATACTACTACGTTACAAATTGATGTTGCAAGTGTACATGTCCCTCCAACATCAACATTTTTGTCAACAGTGTCAAAACTTGACTCATTCTTGTTCTGTTCTTGTTGTGTTCATTGGCTGCATAACACAACTTGACAATTTTATTTTATCTTGCTTTGCCTTCTTAATTTTTTCTTTTAAGGATTTTTAATTTTTATTATAATAGTATTTAATTTCTTCCCAAATATATATTAATTAAGTGGCCGGGTGAGTAAGATGATTATACTTCTATTTTGAAATAATAATATTGTGTTAATTGAATCTAAATATCATATCGTGATATATGAAATAATATTCCTATTAATTAATTAATTTGCTCAAATGAAATGAGCGCTTTCAACTTAACATTAACCCGTTTCGATTTGTTTACAATGAAATGTTAATTTCCTTTTGGACCTTTTATTATTATAATTAGTATTGTTTCGATATGGCCGCTCCATAGCTCTTAATTTGGAGTTTCTTTCTTCTTCATTTTTCATTTACAGAACTCAAAAATTGTTGAATGATGTCTTTGGGCTCAGTCTTGAGGATCTCGCTCAAATTTGGGCCTTATCAAGGCTGGTTTATTAACGAGCCGTTGGTTTAGAATTATACTAAGAAATAAATAATCCATGTTGAAAAGATAATTTACATATTTACAGAAGAGGCGGACTGGTGGTGGTGAAGAAAGTGAGAAACAAGATTTGATGGGGTGAAGAGGTGGCTTGACGTGAGTAGGAATGGCAAAAACCAGGGTCAGGCTGAGGACCTCAATCCTCATCCCCAGACCCAGCAACAAAATCAATTCCCCATTCTCGAAAAAGTCTCTGAAAATTCCAGGGTTGGGGAATATCATCCCCGGACCGAGGAATTCAATTTCTTAGATGATTCCCTAGTTTTCAATTTTTCTTTTTCCAGTATGCAAACAACAACAATTATATTAAATTTTGTTACTAATAATCAAAAGTTAGGCTGCGCATGGTGGTGTTTGGGGACGTTCATTCCAACTTGAACCCAGGTTCTAAACACCTCTTCAATGCCTGCCTTCATTATATTTATAATGTTTATTTTCTTGGCTATATTATAATTTATTGTAAAACAAAGGCAGCCCGTTCTTATAAATTAAACAATTAATGATTAAAGCCAGCCAATTAAAAATATTAATAATTAACAAAGGCAGCCAAATGAATTAGCTAGACTATGAGAATTAAAAATATTAGAGATGCATTATAGTTTAATTTTATTATTATTATTATTATTATTATGAATTTATGATTTTTTGTTTAAAGTTATTGGAATTGGGTCTGAACTTTGGGTTGGGTTCACATTGTTTGGCAAAAATTACTTTGACGATTTTAAGAATTGGACTGGATGATAATTGTTTTATTGAACTTAGATTGGGCTTATTACACAATTGCAATTCAATTCTACTTGATTGTATATTATTTATTACTCCGGGCCGGGAGCATGATCTCCGGCTCCTGCCCAGCCCAAGCAGTCTCTGAAAATCTTGTTCCTATCCTAGGCCTAAATCCCTAGAATTTCGGCAATTTCGGAATTCCAAGTTCTCGTTTCTGTGGAAAATGGGTTGACATTTTGTACACCATTCATCCAGTTGTGAATGAGAAAAGTGATGAGATGAATTCGTCACAAGATTACTATGGGCATTTGGAGCATGCAGCTAGCTGTCGCATTATTTGAGGATTATTAAATATGATATCTATTTTACCTGTTTTCCATTTTAATATAAACTAACGTTAATTCTTTATATTTTACTTTCAGAAGGTAGTTTACATGGGTATTTGATAGATCGTATATATATTACCGTTTTATTTGTTGAACACATAACATTCAGGCTCCATACATTAAGCATTTTATCTTTTGGGATTAACAATTTCTCCCAGAAAATCACTTCTAGCCCTCTTAAGCAATAGACATTTATATTGTTGGAGAACGTGATTGTGAAAATTAAGTGTATATATTGGTGAAAAGTATCATGATCATATTCTATCTCATATAAGTTTTTTAATTCATTATATATACCAAATTACCAATTTAATCGCTTGATTCATTCCATTTTACTCCGCAGCAAGCTAAAGCTTTTGTCGGGCGTGGCCCGCTGAAAGTCACGCCATTATTGTTGGGATGTAATAAGAACTCAGAACAGAATTTGGGAGAAAAATTACTTGTATTAACAGAGAAAATTAATGTACAAGAATTATACAAAAACTCCCCTAAAATTTCTGGAGCTCTCCTAGCTCTCTCTCTTGATCCTAAACTCTCTGGTTTAGACTCTGGACTCTCTCTGGAATCTCTGTGATACTTAAACAAGGCAGAATTCGTCCCATATTTATAGGAAAAATTCTGCATACAAATTCAAATCAAATTTGGCTACTTCCTTTGATTTTCAAAATTGGAGGTGCCTAACTAATTTGACTCTCAATGCATTCACATGGGAGGGATTCTGGAAGCCATGCATGTCATGCATGAGCTCAGCAGAATTCTAGAACTCATGCATGTCATGCATGAGCTCATCAATTCTCCCCCTCCATCCCATGTGAAAAGGAGTAACAATAAAAGTAATTAGACAGCTTCTAATCCAACTATGTCTCTGCATAGTTCTAGCTTGTCTCTGGTGACCACTTTTGTTAACATGTCGGCTGGATTCTCTTTAGTATGGATCTTCACTAGTTTCAACAGTTGCTTGTCCATCACCTCTCGTATCCAATGATAGCGGATGTCAATATGCTTCGTTCGAGAATGGTACATTGAATTCTTGCTCAAATCCAGAGCACTTTGACTATCACAGTGTACTTTGTACTCCTTTTGCTCAATCCCAAGTTCTTGGAGAAACCGCTTTAGCCACAACATTTCTTTTCCAGCTTCCGCTGCGGCAATGTATTCTGCCTCTGTCGTGGATAGCGCAACACACTTCTGTAGTCTTGACTGCCATGATACAGCTCCCCCTGCAAAAGTGTAAACAAAACCTGATGTAGATTTCCTACTGTCAGGATCTCCGGCCATATCTGAATCTGTATAGCCTTCCAAGATTGGATCAGCTCCCCCGTAACACAAGCATATCTTCGAAGTACCTTTAAGGTATCTGAGAATCCACTTGACTGCCTCCCAATGTTCTTTCCCTGGATTGGAAAGAAATCTGCTCACGACTCCTACAGCATGAGCAATATCTGGCCTTGTACACACCATGGCATACATCAAACTTCCTACAGCAGAAGAATAGGGTACCGACGCCATGTCCTCTATCTCTTTCTTGGATGAGGGACATGATCTTTTGTTCAACTTGAAGTGATTAGCCAGTGGTACACTAACTGGCTTAGCACTATCCATGTTGAACCTTTGGATCACACGTTCAACATATTTTTCTTGAGACAGCCATAATTTCTTTTGTTTCCTGTCTCGACGAATGTGCATCCCCAAGATTTGCTGAGCTGGTCCCAAGTCCTTCATATCGAAGGTTTTTGATAGTTCATTCTTCAGCTGCTTTATTCTTGTTGCATCTTTTCCGACGATCAACATGTCGTCCACATATAACATTAATGCAACAAAGTCTCCACCTGGAAGTTTCTGAAAGTAGACGCATTGGTCTGCAGCGGTTCTTTTGTACCCATGACTCACCATGAAGGAGTCAAACTTCTTGTACCATTGCCTTGGTGCTTGTTTGAGGCCATACAAGCTCTTTTTGAGCTTGCACACGAGGTGTTCTTTTTCTGGAACCTCGAACCCTTCTGGCTGCTCCATGTAGATTTCTTCATGCAAGTCTCCATGAAGAAATGCTGTCTTCACATCCATCTGTTCAAGCTCCAAATCAAGACTTGCTGTTAATCCGAGGATGACGCGGATTGAGGACATTTTTACTACCGGTGAGAATATTTCATCAAAGTCAATTCCTTTCTTCTGAAGGAATCCTTTTACCACCAATCGGGCTTTGTGCTTTATCACCTTTCCTGTTCCATCTTTCTTGAGCTTGAATACCCACTTGTTCTTCAGTGCCTTCTTTCCGTCTGGGAGTTCGACCAGTTCATAAGTTTTGTTCTTCTCTAGAGAATTCATCTCATCTTGCATTGCATGCAGCCATCGTTCTTTGTCTGGATGAGATAAAGCTTCATGAAAGCTTTCTGGCTCCCCCTCATCAGTAAGCAGTGTGTACTCTGATTCTGGATATCTCCTCGACGGAATCCGACCTCGCTCAGATCGTCGTAGCTGAGGTTCTTCATTTCCAGGAGGTATAGCAGCTTCTATAGGTGATTGTGGCTCCCCCGGCTCAGCAATCTCTTCATTTTCTTCCTCCTGATCTGCTTCTGGAACTTCGTCTGGTACCTCGTTATTTCTTGTAGCATTTGGTGTTGGGGTAGAATCTGCAACAATATCTGGGGCACTGCTAGTGGGATTTGTAGATATTGTTGTCTTTTCAGCGTCTTCATATGTTTGGTCTTCGTGAAATACGACATCTCTGCTCCGGATGACTTTCTTTTCTTTGGGATCCCATAATCTGTATCCGAATTCTTCATCTCCATAACCGATGAAGATACATGGAACAGTTTTTGCGTCGAGCTTCTGTCTGAGCTCCTTGGATACATGTACGAAGGCTAAACAACCAAACACTTTCAAATGATTATAGGAGGGCTTTTTATTAGACCATACCTTTTCTGGAATCTCGAAGTTCAGTGGTGCCGATGGTGCTATGTTGATTAAGTAACAGGCGGTGCGAACTGCCTCCCCCCAGAATGGCTTGGGTAACTTAGCCAATCTGAGCATGCTTCTGACTCGTTTCATGATGGTTCGATTCATCCTCTCGGCCACTCCATTGTGCTGTGGTGTGCGTGGGACTGTTATTTCATGTCGAATGTCATATCTTCGACAGTAGGCATTGAACTCTCTGGAGGTATACTCGCCTCCGTTATCTGATCGAAGGTATTTTAACTTCTTACCTGTTTCACGTTCTACCATGGCGTGAAACTCTTTGAACTTCTCCAGAACTTCATCCTTCGTTCTGAGGAAATACACCCACACTTTCCGAGATGCATCATCAATAAAGGTCAAGAAATACCTTTTACCGCCCAAGGACTCGACTTCAAGAGGTCCGCATACATCACTGTGTACTAGCTCCAACAGCTTTGATTTCTTCACTGATGAGGAGCTGAATGACACCCTCCGTTGTTTTCCGTACAAACAATAGTCACAAGGATGAGACGCTGCATCCTTGGAAACAGTGATCAGCTTCTTTTTCTGAAGGGTTGATAAACACTTTTCACCCATGTGACCGAGCCTTTTATGCCACAAATCTAGAGGTACCATGTGCTCTGCTACATGAAGGCTCTCTCTGTTTATCTTTACATGAGTCCTGTAAAGATTGTCACATAATTTACCTCGAGCAACCACCATGACCCCTTTCAACATCTTCCATGTACCTTTGGTGAAGCAGCTCTCATAACCTTGCTGATCAAAGGCTTTTACCGAGAGCAAGTTGAGTCGAAGATCTGGCACATGACGAACGTCCTTCAAAGTTATATTGCATCCGACGTTCGTTTGGAATTGAATATCACCAATTCCCATGATTTTGGCGGTGCTGTTGTTTCCCATCTTCACTATCCCAAAGTCTCCTGCTTTGTACGTGGTGAAGATTTCTCTGCAAGGAGTGACGTGGCAGGAAACTGCTGTGTCAATGACCCATTCTACTCCTTGATCTGCTGTGTGAAAGCACGTCTCTTCTGTACAAATGGTCACATCTTTTACCACTGTAACTCGTGGTTCTTCGTTGCTTTGTGCCTGTGAACTCTCCTGGTTCTGCTTCCGAAGACTGTGACAATTTCTCTTCAAATGTCCCTCTTTGCCACAGTTGTAGCACTTGTATGTGGGTCTCCGCCCATCTGATGACCTGCCCCTTGATCTGCCTTTGCTTTTGCTTCTACCTCTTCTCCAGTCTTCCCCTCGAGACTGTCTTCCTCGATTCTCTGTGATGTAGGCTTCATCTTGACTGGCGCCTGCATCTTTTCTTCTTGCCTCCTCATTCATTAAGGCATCCTTAACCATTGATAGGGTAAGTTTGCCTCCGAGTGCTGAATTACTGATAGAGACCACTAATGTCTCCCATGAATCTGGAAGGGAACTGAGAAGTAGAAGTGCTTGTTCCTCGTCTCCAAGCTGTAACTCGACTGCTGTCAACTGATTCACCAAGTTCTGGAACTCATTTGTATGTTCTGCTACGGGAGTTCCACTCCGCAACTTCAAGTTTACAAGCCGTCTCATCAGGATGGCTTTGTTCCGTGCTGACTTGGCTTGATACATACTCTCTAATTTTTTTCATAGAGTATATGCATCTGTTTCTTTGGCTACATGGTGGAAGACACTATGATCGATCCATTGTCTGATCTGACCGATGCATTTTCTGTTAATTTTCTTCCACTCTACCTCTTTTTCTGTCTCAGGTCTCTGCCCTTCAAATTCTATAGGGTCATATAGATCCTTACAACTAAGGAGATCCTCCATCCTGGGCCTCCATAGGGTGTAATTTGTAGCAGTCAATTTTATCATGGCTCCGGATGATTCTTCCATTTTAGAATAATTAATTCACTAAAATAGAGATGGAATTTCAAAAATCTGAGCCCACCGTTACGTCCGGAACGGTCAAATTAGGTGGAATAGCCTCTTCCGGGGCTCAAAAATTCCTTTTATACAACAAATACTAAGCTTGGAAACTTTAAGGACTAAACTGAAATTTCTTAAGGGCTAAACTGAAATTTCAGAAACTAAAAGGGGCAAAATGTATTTATCAGAATTACAGGGGCCAAACTGATATTTCCTAAGGACTGAAATGTAAATTTCAGAAATTCAGGGGTCAAAAGGTAATTACCCAGAAATACAGGGGCCAAATGAATTTTCCAATGTTTTGCTGATGTGGTAGGTGGGATCCACTATGCTGACGTGGCTCTGATGTGGCGACACGTGGCACGATGACGTGGCACGCTGACGTGGCGACCTGCTGATGTGGATTGCTGACGTGGTCGTCTTCTTCCTTGGAATGGCGCGTGCAGCACGTGGGGCGAGTGACGCCCACTCGCAGACCAGGTCGGTGGCGTGCGGCGCGTGCGGCTTCTCTGGGCGTCGGATCGGTCGCCGGAAAATTGCAGAATGATCAGGACGACGTCACGAACACACTGGACACTTCAAATTCGAAATTCGATGACTTTCCGAAAAATCGAAATTTTCCAGAAAGAGGGGACAAATTTTCTCTGAATTTTTCCTTTCTGTTCTGACGTTCCAGGAGCTCAACGAGGCTATGATACCACTTGTTGGGATGTAATAAGAACTCAGAACAGAATTTGGGAGAAAAATTACTTGTATTAACAGAGAAAATTAATGTACAAGAATTATACAAAAACTCCCCTAAAATTTCTGGAGCTCTCCTGGCTCTCTCTCTTGATCCTAAACTCTCTGGTTTAGACTCTGAACTCTCTCTGAAATCTCTGTGATACTTAAACAAGGCAGAATTCGTCCCATATTTATAGGGAAAATTCTGCATACAAATTCAAATCAAATTTGGCTACTTCCTTTGATTTTCAAAATTGGAGGTGCCTAACTAATTTGACTCTCAATGCATTCACATAGGAGGTATTCTGAAAGCCATGCATGTCATGTATGAGCTTAGCAGAATTCTAGAACTCATGCATGAGCTCATCAATTATCCTGGCTGTTAATTGCACCGGATCTGAATTTGAGAAGCATTTTTACGATTGTGAATAGCGATTTACACACAAAACACCAAACGACCACTCATACTCAAGGCTTCAATATGAGAATAACACTTTTACGTAACTCATGCACTAAGCTTGTTACAATTTCTTCGCTTGTTTCACTTTAAGTGTGTTTGTTGACTCCGTACATGACTCATCGTTGCTCGCACTTTGCAGCCTTTATTTATACCTGTGCATGTCGGTTATGAATTTGATCAACCTGCTTTCTACAGGAGTTTCATTGGATCCTTCCAGTACCTTGCAATGTCAAGACCTGACATAGCATTTGCTGTTAATAAGTTGAGTCAATTTATGCAGGCTCCTACAAATCTACAATGGCAGGCATGTAAAAGACTATTAAAGGATATTAAAGGGACTTCAAATTATGGTTTGCATTCTTTGCCAATGCAAAGTCTGGAGTTAATTGGCTATAGTGATGCAGACTGCGCCAATTCTCCTGATGACAGAAAGTCCACCTCAGGTTGTTGTGTATACTTTGGGAACAATTTAATTTACTGGTCTTCAAAGAAATAGAAGTAGTACCTAGACCATCAACAGAGTCAAGAGTATAGGGCTTTATCTCAAGAAGTCATTTGGTTGCAAAGTTTGTTAGAAGAGCTGGCGTTCAAGCTATGTGGTGTGATAACAAGGCTGCTGAATCACTAGCAGCAAACCCTACGTTACATGCATGTCCAAAGCACATTGAGGTTGATGTGCATTTCATTAGAGAGAAGGTGTTATCCAAAGAATTGAAGTTGAAGCTAAACATGCGCCAACTGAGTTTCAAGTTGCAGATATAATGACCAAGCCACTGCCAGAAACAAGATGCGAATTACTCAGAACTAAACTCAATATAAAGTCGTATGACAAGTGTGCTGGTTAAATAAACTCAGATACACTTGAGGGGGCGTGTTGAAGCAAGAATTAGTTAAGCAAGAGTGTAGCTGGAAGCCAGTTAGTGGTGTAACTGTAAGCTAGTTGGAAGTTAGCAAATAACTAACTAACAACAGTTTCTAATAAGGCACGTAACTAGTAGTGTGAGTAGCCAGCTCAGCTTTAAGTAGTTACGAATTCTGTTTTGTATTCATGTGAAAATACGGAGTTGATTGTATGTATCGACAAGATAATGAAATAAGAATTTTTCTTCTCTAAAGTTCTTAGAAATTCTATGGACACCTCTTGAGTCTTCTTGATTCAACTGCCTCTCATCCATTCATTGATGACAGTAGCCATCCTCAACAACCGTTGTTGTTGCACCTTCTCCTGATTTGGCGTTTAAACTCCTTTTTGCCCACAAAAATGAGTACAACCCAGCAAATATGATGACCGAGCCCAGCGACCTGATCAGTTCAATAAGTTAATTTTATATCGAATTTAATTTATTAGGAAATTAATCAAACTTTTGGTGATTAATTAATTCATAAACTTACATTCCAAGTGTGAGATCTTCACCAAGTACGAGAGCTCCCAATATGTCCACGAATATGATAGACAAAGGATTGAACATAGGAGGATAAGTTGGACTCTTTTTGCAATTGCCTTTGTCACTAAAAGGAAGCTTGCAGCTGTGGACAGTGCTCCCTGCATGCATGCATGTACAAAGTTAATTAATTATTAACAAATCAAATCTCATTGACATAAATATCGATTTTTTAAATATAAAATAAAAGATAAAATTAAAGCTTACCGAGTAAACTATAGTAAGTAGCTGCAAATTCCAGGCTAATCTCCAGGAAGACTTGTGCCGATCTAGGCATAATCCTACCATCATTGATTGTATGATTGCTATCATACATGTTAACATCGTTGCCGAAAATTTGAATGGAAATACTTTGTGCAATTTTACCTTTGCCAAAAAAAAAAAAAAAACAACAATCATAATATAATAGTGGAGAGAAAAATATGTTGAAATTAATATAAGAAACTTAATTTACCTGAACAATGACTCAAATAGCATCAGACAAGCAACTGCCTACAAACATCAAAGAGCCCCTGGCCCAGTGAGGTTTGGATGCTTTCAAATGATGGCTCAGTTGATCGTGGAATAAATGGAAACTTTTGCTTGTATATAGACTAGCCATCAGTGCGCCTCCTACACATAGTATTGCTCCCAAAGTCTTCATCTTTCCTTAGTATTCAGTCTGCAATTAATTATTCTCTTTGTAATTAATTAATTAATTAGAACTAGAATAATATAATTCTACATATAATGGATGTACCTGACAATAGTGGAGAAAAGAAAAGTGACAATTGGAAGTAAGTTTAAGAAGTTAATAGCATATGTGACAGTTGTATCTCGGAGACCATAATTATATAGTCCCATGCATCCTGTTATCCTCCATTTCCATCCTCCGACAATTATAAAATTGCAACATTACCTCTAATTTTACTATCAACTACCAAAGAGTGGTTTGAAGTCAAATTCTATCTACCATGGAAATGCCTCTGAAAACAGTGAAGAGCAGACAAGAAAATGTGAAAAACGGAGAAGAAAGAGTTGGAGACACGACAGGAGTAAGAGGCCAAAAAGGAGTCTGTAGAGAAGTTGCAGCCTTGCCTTGCAGGTTTTAGGATGAAAATCGTAAACTACTTGATGGGGTATTCAGTCTCATAACATACACAAACGCAGTAAAGAGACAATGGGCAGTCGAGGAGACAAATCATACACTTGAATCTTCCAACAATCAAACACAAGCTCAAACACAACCACAACTCACAACACATCCACATCCATAAGCTTTCTTCAACATTAAGTTTCAATAATAATCTGTCTGAAATACATAAACAAAGCCATATATATATATATATATATATATATATTAATACATATATAATTTCTTAGGGCACTTAAGTAATTACATCAAATGTTAAGGACATTTTGGTGCCTTCAAAAATAGTCAAATCCTTAAAAGTAATAGTCAAAATCCCTAAATATAAAACAATGAAAGGACAATAATATTCCTAACAAAATATAACAAAAGTATATACTATGCTATATCACTACTGCATAAGGGTTAGAGTTATAGCTCGGCAGAAAAGCGAAAATCTTCGATCATCGGAAACCACGTACTTATGTAATTAAAAGATCATGACAGTAAAATCGCCAATTAGCCCACTTATAGTGATCGGGCCATACAAGCACAAAGTGCAGAAGATGACGAGGGGCAAGCCAATAAAGCTATTCACATGCAGTCCAACGTCAACAACAAACCAACACCAACAAGAAGTTTATTCAAATCAAGTTTTCAAAAAGTTCTTCTGCCGTACAATAAAAACAAAACAAATATACAGGGAAATCCTGGGGACAACTAAGTGACTTCATTCTAAACCTAAGGGCAGTTTGGTCAACCAAGATTAGTAAGGCAATTGAATCATTTTAACAATAGTCAAAATCCCTGAATTTCCAAAGGAGTCAAAATCCTCAATTGATAAATTCCAAAATCAATAAAATACACAAACAAATGAAAGACAATAATAACCCTAACAATAATACAAACACATCATATAGCTAGCTACCATATCAGAGGATCCCTCTATAGCCATCCACCGTTTCTATTTCAGGCGATTTCTAAAGAAAGAAAATATGCAATTTTTTTTGTCAGCCAACTCTAACTCCAATAATATTAACCAAATAATAAAGAAACCCACAAGTAATCTGATATAACAATGGTGATATGATGGCCATTCATTTTTTAAACCCAGAAATTATTCAGGTCAGGTGCATGATAATATTAAGTTTTTAGTTAGCTAAACGTATCAATATAACTCATAATATTACGTATAAATAAATAATATATAATCTTCTAAAAGATGCTATAAAAACCGACTATTTATGCATATAAAAAAAATTCAATTTCGTGAAAATTTCTCAAATGTACATAGTTTATACATACTAATTGCACTATATATTATGTAGAATTTAACGAAAAAAATTTAATGTATAGTAATTGCAATAACTAGGAAAATATATATATGATCTGTAAGAGTAGTATAAAGAGGAACTTCCAAAACAAATAAAGAGGAAGTTCCAAAACAAATGTCAATGTAATCAGTGTTGCCTTAATTACCAAAAATGAAGAGTTTGTTTCAATCGATGGTGTATATTTCCGATAAGTAAATGGAATATCAATGAAAATTCTCAAAACAAATGAATATCGATGGAGTTGAGTTGGAAAATTTTAATTTATTGTTTTGGAAAACAAAAAGGTTTTTGTTTCATTGACATGACAGCAATTCATCAAAGCTTAAACTGAACAGATGATTGATTAAAAATGGCTTACCCGTTCAAGGCACTGAGGAAAAGCCAAAAACAAACTGAAAGGTTCAACTTCATTAATTTCCCTCTGCAACCATAATATATATATATGTATGCATTGTGTTCAGAGGTTTAATATATATGTATATATATAAAGTAAATAACATAATTAAATTAAAGAAAATAAGGCTGGCAAACCTTTCGAAGAAGAAAGTAAAAGGGGCAAGACAGAGTGCGGCAACCACATAGCGATAAGTCAGGAAAGCAAAAATGAAAACACCATCGTTGAGTATAACTTTAGAGATCATTTGTCTTCCCGTTGCAAACAATTGAACAAGGCTCAATATATCTTGTGAACATCCCCACCATTTCTTTACAACAGTCATCGCCATAGATAATTTTTTTTTTCTCTCTCTGATGCAAAATGGAGAACAGCACTGATGGAGGAGATTAGCAATTTAAAGAAAAGGGATGGGATGAGTGGGGGTTCACGTTGTGTTTGTATTTGTAGACGTAAAGAGTCAAATGAAGAATTAAATTCAAAATAGCATTGAATATTTAGAGACGGTGAAATGGTTACAAGCGCTATAAAAATCTACTCTGTGAAATTCTTTGTGTCAGACTCTCATCCGTCAGATGCTAGCTAGCTTCCTTGCTATTTTTGCTTTTATTAATTTCATATATTGACATTACGAACACTCAATTTTCAATCATCATCATCCGTTAAGTTTAAACTTTGAATTTTTTCAAACTCAACTCTATCGATACCCATTTATTTTCAGAACTTCCATTGATATTACACGTATTTAACAATATTTATCGGAAACAAAATTTTCATTTTTTTAATTAAGGCAACATTAATTGATCATATTGAATGTTTGCTTTGGATATTGTTACATATATATTATACATTAAGGGAAAAAAAAGTAATGAATTTTCCTAGTGATTGCTATTACCCACCCCATTTCTTTGAATTACTAATTTCTTTAATCACTGCTGTTCTCCTCGATATATATCAAGATCAATTAATCCTAGACCAAAAAAATCCACATATGGAGATGATTGTTGTGAAGAAATGGTGTAGATGTTCACAAGATGTATTAAGCATGGTTCTACTTCAATTGTTTCTAACGGTGATGCAAATACTCTCAAAAGTTATTCTCAACGATGGTACTTTCATTTTTGCTTTAATGACTTACCGCCATGTGGTTGTCGCACTCTATGTTGCCCCTTTTGCTTTCTTCTTCGAAAGGTTTGCCTTTGTTTTCTTTATTTTAAATTTTACTCACATTTTCTTTTATATAAATTAAGCCTCTGAACTATATATATTATGGACGTTGCAGAGGGAAAGTAATGAAGTTGAACCTATCAATTTGTTTCTGGCTTTTCATCAATGCCTTGAGTGGGTAAGCCATTTTCAATCAATCATCATCCGTTAAGTTTAAGCTTTGAATTTTTTCAAACTCAACTCTATCGATATCCATTTGTTTTCAGAACTTTCATTGATATTCCATGCATTTAACAATATTTATCGGAAACAGACTTTTCATTTTTTGTAATTAAGGCAGCGTTAATTGATCATATTGAATGTTTGCTTTGGATGTTGCTACATATATATTATATATTAAGGGAAAAAAAAGTAATGAATTTTCCTAGTATTTGCAATTACTGTATATTAAATTTTTTTGTTAAATTCTACATAATATAGTGCAAGTATATATATATAAGGTATCTATATTTGAGAAATCTTCGCAAAACTAAATTTACTATATGCATAATCTTTTTTTTTTTATTGTAGCATCTTTTAGAAGATTATATATTTATCTTATTTATACGTAATATTAAGAATTATGCATACGTTTAGCTAACTAAAAACTCAATATTATCATGCAACGGACCTACATAACTGCTGGGTTTAAAAAATGAATGACCATTTTTATATAGATTACTTGTGGGTTTTATGAATTATTAGGAATTATTCATACGTTTAGCTAACTAAAAACTCAATATTATCATGCACCGGACCTGCACAACTGCTAGGTTTAAAGAATGAATGACCATTTTTATATCAGATTACTTGTGGGTTTTATGAACTTAGAGTTGGTTAATTTTATTGGAGTTAAGAGTTGGTTGACAGAAAAGAATTGTTTTTTTTTCCTTCCCTTTGTTTTTTTTTTTTTTTTTTTTTGCTTGCTTTAGAAATTACTTGGAAAAGCAAAACAACATTGTTTAGGATATTAAATTATGATTTATCGATATATGTATCCCCAATCTCTACAAAGCTTCAGCAAACATCTAATAGTTTGCAAACTTCATTTGCTTAAAATTGCAGCTCCCATTACAGTAATACCACATACTTATGAATTACCATAACAGCCAGAGCTACTAGTTTATCTATAACTATACTGGGAGTGATAAACATAAGGCGAATTAATTTCACATCAACCCAATTACCAACCTTGTGCCCCGTTAACCTGATCCATCTTAGCAGCTTCTGACTCTAAGATGACCGCATTCTTCCTACCATCAGCAATATTAATATTGGACTGTCTTTCTCCTGTTAAACATTGGAAACCAATTAGTGAGCAAAAACACATAATGCTGCCCGAATGATAAACAAATTGGCAAGTGGGAGCAGTGTTGTTAACAAATTAAAAACCAAAATAACAGCATTACCTTCGGACTCCAAAATCTGAGCTCTCCTTTTACGCTCAGCTTCTGCCTGCATCTCCATAGCAGCCCTGACTCCACGAGGGAGAGATATATCCCCTGCAGAAAGAAACATATGGGTATTGCGAAAAAGACAATTAGGAAGAGGAACAGAACAACAGAATCACTCACTGATTTCGTAACGAAGACACTGAAGACCCCAGTCTTTGGTAGCGACATTAATAGCTTCCTGAAACAAACAGAAACAATACATTAAACAACAAACAATTAAACAAACAAGAAGAATTAAACAAACAGAGAAGAGGAAAAGAGGAGTTTGATTGTAGTTACCACAATCTTCTTATTCAAGGTATCCCTTTCCTCAAAAGTCTTGTCAAGCGTAATCTTGCCAAGCTCACTACGCATAGTGGTCTGGGCGAGCTGAATAACAGCGTAAATGGGGTTCTCCACACCATAGGAAGCGAGCTTGGGATCAACAATCTTGACATAAAGAACCCCATCAATCAAAATGCTAACATTGTCTTTAGTGATAGCCGACTGGTCGGGAATGGGAATGGCTTCTTCTTTCAGAGAATGGACGTAAGCTATTCGATCAACGAAGGGAATCAAGAAGTGAATACCCGACGGCAAAGTCTTCACGTATTTCCCGAACCTTTCGATCACGTAGGCCTTCTTCTCCGGCACTATGCGAATGCCCCAGTTCACCGGAGGCATTATCTCATAGTTAGAGGTGGGATCTCGGCCGGTGCGGAGATAGCGAACGGAAGTAGCAGCAGCAGCAGGTGGAGCAAGAAGAGGAGGAGGTGAAGTTGAAATGTGTCTGGATAGATAGCCATAGCGAAGGGACCTCACTGCCACTGACAAATTGGCTTTGGCTTTCCACATGTTGTTCATTTCTCTGTTGATGAAGACGAAGATGAAAGAACAAAGCCCTAGATGAACCTTCTTCAACTTCAACTGCCTCGATTCGATTGAATCCCCATCCCCCTCCACCCCCACCCCCCGGTCTCCAAGAAAACTATAACCTGTAAATGGGCCGAACCATCACAGGCCCTATCTGTTTCTGGCCCATGCCCATATATGTTAAAAAGTTTAAAATAATTCTGATTTCTGGTTAAATAAATAAATAAGAAAAAGATACATTTCTAGCTGTGAGTTGGCCGTTAAGCGACAACTAGCCTCCTATTGAAGAAACTTAGACAAAAGACATGAATTTAAGAGATCTTATAAATCTAAAACGTCACAAAAGATAAAGTTTTTGTAACAACTTTATATTAGAGAGAGTAACTATAAGAGATATTCTGTTTTTGACATGTAAAAAGTCTAAGGCACCCTCGTTAGAAAAATAAAAATATAAAAGTATCCTTATTGTTAAATTTTTTTTATAAAATATGTACTTAATTATTGAGAAAAAAATATAAATATTTATTTATTTTTACAAATTCTTTTATAAATATTTACGTATTTATTTTAATAAATTATCATAATTTTTTATTATTTTGAATTTTTTTAATTATTCTCAAATTTCATAATAATTTTTTAATCAAATAATTATTTAATTAATATGATATTTAAAAAATAAAAAATTGTATTTTTTAATTAATATATTTATCATTTATAATTATAATATATATTGAATATAAATTCATGTTATGTAAATTTACAATATATGTGTATAAGATTTGAATTATTTCATAAATAAATAGATCTATTTTGATATTGTAATTCTAATTTTTAAATTATTTTAGAGATACTAAAATAAAAAATATAATTTAAACTTTGATATATACTTAAAATTATATATTTTCACAAAGATTAAAAACATTATGTATACATTTTTAAATAATATAATTTACCATTATTATCTATATAAAATATTATTTTAACATAATTTATATCAAACTTGCTTCAAACAATTAATAAAAATGATTACAAATATTATTATAAAAGGATAACACATGTGTCCATTTTAGTCATTTGGATATAATAAAAGCTACAATAAACAATATTAAACACATCTATCTTGCTTTTGAAAAATAAAATTGTTTTTAAAAATTAAACTTACCAAGGACCCTTCAACTTTTTTTAAAAACTGATTTTTTTACAAACTGTAGAAGCTGCTTATTTCTAGTAGCATTTGAAAATTTGTATACAAATGAATATGTCATAAGTTGATTAGAATAACAGGTATATAAAAGTTAGCTCATTTAATAGGATAACAATGTATAAACAAATGGGTCATGCTACTTTAATTTATATAAGAAATTTGTGTATATAATTTATAAATTTAGCTTGCTCTAAATAATAAGCATTATTAAATATAAGTAATAAACAAAAAAGAATGAAGTTAAATCTTCAATAGGATTTTGTCATATAAACTGTCACATCAGGTTGATATGTAAAAGTTAACTCATTTAATAAGATAATAATATATAAACATATGGGTCATGCTACGTTAATTTATATAAGAAATTTGTATATATAATTTATAAATTTAGTTTGCTCTAAATAATAAACATAATTAAAATATAAGTGATAAACAAAAAAGAATGAAGTTGTATCTCCAATAGGATTTTGTCATGTAGACTGTCATATTAGGATATAGAAGTCTAACACTACTCTTAAAATATAATTGCCACGAGTTCCCCTTCTTTTTTTTTTCTAAAAAAAATCTTGATGGAGAGTAGCGCAAATTTTACTCTTGGGTGAGACTAGCTCAACCACATAATGTGATAAGCTACTCTCCATCAAGATTTTTTTTTTAAGTGATAAGCTAACCCATAATGTGGGGAATCGAACCCAGAATCATGTATTTAACCACACAGTTCTTAGTTCGCCCTAACCACTGGGCTAAACCATCGTGAATACGTGTTCCTCTTTATATAAACTTATTAATATATTCCCCCAACCTCTGCTCATTAAAGACTTTGGAAAGAGTCGATCACCTATAAAACTAGGCATAAACACATTACGAATTTATAAACTTATCATTAAATTTCTAAAGTATTTATTACTATTTATGCCCATGAACGTTACCACATATAAATTTTCTGTATATGGACCAACCCATTGTGTGTAAACTGAATCATGTAAAAATTGGGGTAATCCTTTCTGTTCGGTGAAAATGAATAATAAAGGTTTAAGATAATAACTATTTGGTTAAAAAAAAAAACAAGATAAGTTCAAGGCATATATTTGTCGTTTTGTTGTATAAGAGGGTGAAAAATAAAATAACATAGGGTTAACTTTAGTTGGATGAAGATGAATTTTGACAATTTCAGTATTTTTAGTTTTTTTTTCTTGGTTTAGGTTTCAGTTTTATTTTGACGCTGAGTTTTGCTATTTGTTTATGCAATTAATGTGCGTGTATTCTACATCCCTAAGGTCTAGTAGTTATAAAATAATAATGTCACAATTTACAAAGCCTATATACAAAGTTGATGTGACATTTGTTGGAGATAAAAGGTTTAAAACAAATATTTAGATCATCAGTTCCAAAATTTATTTTGTAATTAATTTATAAGTTACAAATATAATAAAAACAAGAGTTACAACACTTATTATTTGTATGAGAAAGTCTATACAAAGTTGATGTGACATCAAGTAAATAAAAAGATTAATATGAGTTATGAATGTAAAAATAATGGTAAATCATGTGACATTAAATCAGTGGTATAGCATCAAATTTGTATACAAACTCTTTTGTAAGTGTAGCAGTATTACTCCCTGTAAAGCTAGGCATAACTGCATCAATTACAAACTTATAAAACTATCATTAATGCATTATAAATATGGACTTAAAAGTCCATATGTGGATTCTAGTTGATCAACAATTATAAATGTATGTAAGAATTTTTTTTTGAAAAAAAAAGTTAATATAACCTAATCCTTGAATTAATTATAATTAAACTTATAAATTTTTAATTTTTAAAACGTGACAAAATTTAAAGTTTTTACATGAAAAAGCCTAGCTACTGCGTGTAAATTGGATTCAATACGATCAGGCAAAACAACTTTATATTTAGTGAGAGTAACTACTAGTCAAAGAGTTTGAGATAGTGATATTGAAGATCCAAAATAATAACTACCGTTAAGAGACCTTAGAATTCTAATTGATATATTTGTCATTTTTTATTATAAAATTATGAAAAACAGAATTAGCATTTTCGTTAATTTCATTTGAATGTAGATACATTTTAACAACATGTATTAATGCTGGGTTTTGATAGAAGTTTCTAAAACCGTATATACAAGTTTAAAAACATATAAATAAATAAGACAAAATAAAAATGATTAGCCTTATTATCATCCGCATCAACCATCGTATAATTAGCCTTATTATCATCCCACTATGCAACACTTCAAATGCCCATCATTTTATTTTTATTTACATAGATTTAATTATGTTACTTTTCTCATCATAACCTTAATCATCATCTAATATAGTCATTAATAATCATTAATTCACATTAATTTTGGCTAAAAGAGCTTCATCTATTTGATTTTGGTTGATTTCAATCCATATGCTATGAAATAATCAAAAGACAATTCTTACAAGTTTCAATATAAATCCCAGTATATAAGCATTTAAAAAAGAACCAAATATATCGAGAAAACAATATTAGACTTATATTATTAATATAAAATCAAGTGAATAAAATATTTAAAAAATTATTCTCTTTCTTTTTTTTTTTTTGTAACATCTTAGAAAATAAAAAATAAGTATTATTAAAATTATTAGGTGGCTAAAACGTGCAGGGTTTGGGTTGAAAAAAAAGTCCACGCATGCAACGTGACATCTGCTATCATTCTATCATTTTAATTCCATAATTGGAAATGGTATTTTCTACAAAATTTCTTCTATATATAAAAGAGGGATTAAGAAAAGAAAAGAGAAAATTTTCTGCATGTGTAAGAATGAATTTCTTTCTGCATTAGAAAATGTTTAAAAATTATAATTCAATTCAAGCAACAAGGAAATCCACAGCTTTTGATTTGGACCTTATATAAAGAAATGGGCAGCTTGTTTTTCTTTGTTAACATCGCAAATGGTTTTGTGTTGCATAGGAAACCAAAATATTATTTTTACATGCGCAATAGAAGGGAGATTTGCGACCACAAAAACAGAGCAAACGTGCGGCGAGTGAGTGCCATTTGCAGCCATGAATTTTAAACAATGGGCGTGTGATCTATTGTTGTTTTGTGAGATTGGAATCAATCCTATTGAAGTGGATTAAATCGAAATAGATCCTATGTCTTTATGGGTTGTAACTATCGTATTCATATATCATTGACGTTAAACTAACAAGACAAATTATGAATGGGACAAGCTTTCTTTATTAACTAATTAAAAGTAGTTTTGATTGTTGCTTTTTTTAGATGAAATCTTAAATCAATTCTGACCCTTCTCATCTCATTCTCATTGGATTTAATTATGATATAATTGATGCATCGTACAATAATTTTAAAAAATTGTAAATAATATTCAAAATCTTTAATATTTATATAAAAATTATTAATATAATTTTATAATTTTATTTATTTATATTTTTTATATAAATATTTATAATTTATTATAAAATATTTATTATTTTAAAATTATTGTATAATACAAGAACTGTACAATAATGGGAACCGTTCTAACTAGTGAATAAAGAAAACAAAAGAATAATTGGCAGATCTAAAGTACCATAAAGCCGCCGTAAAGGAGATCTTTTAAGATTCTATTCTTTTATATATTCGCTCTGACAATTATTGCGTAATGTGTCTAACTTTCGTGCTTTGTTTATTTAAAACTTATAGCTTTATGGGCATGTTTGATAGGATGTATAGCATAGTATAAAATTAAGAATTGTATAATTTTAACTTATTTTCGTGTTTGGTACGTCAACTGGTGAGAAAATGGATAGTAAAAAAACGCATAAGAATCGCATAAACACGCCTAAAATTATACCACTTCCACTTATATGTTTAGACCGCATAACATAAATTTCGCGTATCTCACTCTTCACTCTCGTTCTGTGTCTTGCCGCCTCTCAAAGAATCACCATCCCTGAAGCCCCTTCTTCCTAACAAAACAAGAATAGAAAAATGATTCCCAACTGCTATCTTTGACCCATGGCCTTCATTAACTCCTGTTTTGCTTGAAGCAACTCTACTGTAGTTGAAAGAAAGAAAGAAACCCGCATAGAAAAGAAGAAGTTTTGGCTTAAGAAACGTTGGATCTCTACCCTTCGAGCTTGTAAGTAGTGAGATCTGGAGGTAGGTTTAGAGTTTACAATTTTTTTTTCTTTGCTGATGAGATTTGCTCTCTATTATGTGACATTATTTGTAGTTCATTTCTTTAATTCGAATCTGAAATTGTAAAATGTGTTACTGATTTTGTTTTAATTTAAATTAATATTATATTATTATTAAATAATTATAATTTTTTAATGTTCTCCGTGAGTATGAATTTATTATAATTAAAATTTATGTTATATTATTAAGTTATTTTTATTTATTATAAAGAATTTAATACAGAATAATACAATCTTCTATCAAATACAGTTTTGTTTAGTATTTATCAAATACAATGACAAATCAAATACAGTATAAAATTTATCCAATCTTATATAATATAATTCAATACAATACTATTCAATCTCATTATATTTATACAATCCTATACGTTACATCAAATATACCTTATATGTACACTTGAGTAAAATCTATTCGTTGCATCAAACACACCCTATATGTACACTTGAGTAAAATCAAAGTGACGTTTGGAAATCGCCAAAAGACACTGAGGCCGAGGCAGCAGGCTTGCTTTTACATCAAACGACCATCCTCGCTACTAGTCCATGTCTTGAAAAAAAAAATAATAATAATAATAATGGGCAAGCTTGCTAGGTCCCAGGTTCGAATTTTATCTTGTCTAGATGAAACATTTTTTATTTTCATCATAAGTTTAGGGTAAGGGTTTTGATAATTTCAAAGGTTGTAGATGAAAAAATAATATCACCTAAAAACTAAACTAATAAAAGGGTCGTTGATGATGAATTTAAAAAAATTTAGAAATAGCATTTTAATAAAAGAATAAAAGACTATTTTAGATGATATTAGACTATAACATAACGGTGGTTTGTGATATTTTATTTAATAATAATTAAAAAATAAAGAATAAGACATTGGTTGGTTTGGCAAAACTTCAAGGATAAATTATTTGGTCTTAATACATACTATCATAACTAATATTTATAATATAAATATCCTAATATCTATAGGATGATAGAGATAGAAGATTGACAAATAAATGGTTTGGTGCATTAACTTTAACAAAATGATATAGGTTGAACGCCAATTATCGATAATAATAATAATAATAATTGTGGAGGTTGAGATTTCAGCGATGCGACCGACAAAAGAACAGTCTGGCTTGTAAATTAATGCCAGTGGTTTTGCTTAGTTTGCTTTAGGCCCAAAACAAAATGAAGGCCGAATCAGGGGTGTGCAAATTAACCCTATCCGATCCGATCCAACCCGATCGGATTGGTCAAGTCAGTTTGGGTTTTAATCGTATTACATTTAAAAATAATCCAAGTTCGGGTTACAAAAGTCAAGTTTTAATATGATCGGGTTGTAATCGAGTTTTTTTGTTGTGATCAAATAAAACCAAACCTGATTAACCTGACTCGAAATAATAGGTTATATGTCGAGTTCATGTTTTGAAAAATCCGACGTCGGGTTCAAATTTTACAATCCGATGACATGTCAGGTCGAGTCAGGTTTGGAGAAACCCGACCGACCCAATCCGTGTGCACCCTTAAACCGAATGTCAAAACTGCCCCTTGTTCGCGTCTGATAGTCTAATACTATAATTTTTTGTTTATACTCATTGACTGCTTGTTTTTTAGTCACAATAAAATAACCTTAAACATTAATATTTAATACTAATACATTACAAAGTAATGTTGCAAGTGTACATGTCCCTCCAGCATCAATATTTTTGACAATGGTGTTGAAACTTGACTTATTCTTGTTCTGTTCTTGTTGTGTTGATTCACTCCATAACCTGACTTTACAATTTTATTTTATCTTTCTTTGTTTTCCTCATTTTATTTACAATGAAATTAAATATGCTAAATGAAAATTAACTATATATGTCCTATATAAAGTTTAAGTCTTACATTTTAGATTTTGTATCCCATATTGGCATGGATTCATAAATAATACTTGAATTGATGGGTCCTCGACTCAACTACCAATACCATCACAAGACTCACTCTCTTAAATTGGAGCTTTCAAGTTAACATTAACTTGTTTCCATTTATTTACAATGAAATGTTAATTTCCTTTTAGTCTTTTTATTATTATTATAAAATATTATTTCAATATGACCACTTCGTAGCTCCTAATTTGGAGTTTTTTTTTAACTCCTTTATTTTTCATTTGCAGAACTCAAAACTGTTAAATGATGTCTTTGGGCTCAATTCTCAGGATCTCACTCAAAATTGGGCCTTACCAAGGCTAGTTTACTAAAGAGTCATTGGTTTAAAATTATACTGAGAAATAAATATAATAATGCTATATTTATAATATATAATATAAATTCTATAATATGACGTCTTTTAGAGATATAACTTCTCTAATTTATTTTTATTTTTTTTTCTATCAAATTTTTATCATATAAGTTACTATATCACGCTATAGAATTTAAATTGGATTAAAATATAAGTTTAGCATTTCTTAAGTAAATACTTTATGTTTAAAAGATAATTTACATATATCCAAAAAGGTAGCGGAGAAAGTGAGAAACAAGATTGATGGGGTGACGTGATGTGAGAGGCGATAAAAAATGGAGTGTTGATGATGCTAAATGAAAATCTAGAGGCAAAGTTTACTTTAACAAAAACTAGGGGCTGTCCAGTTATTCCCCTTTAAGTTTAATTAAATACGCTCAACTCCCTGCCCCAAACATTTCACTCTCCAAAATTGATTAGATAATCAAAATTATCTTTTTTAGATAAACTTATTAAGTTTTTAGATATAATTAAAAATTAATGACTATATATATCTATAATCATTTTAATAATAATATAAAAATAATTCAAATGATTTTAATATAATTATAAAACATATAACTTGTTTAGAATTTAAATATAAAATTTATATTTCTCAAATTGATCAAGGATAGTATGAAATTAATCCAATATTAATTATTAAAAATCGTGCTTCATATTCAATTAATATTAAGTATTTGGAATTGGAAGAATCAAATCAAGGTTTCATCGGAAGTTGGCGGGCAAAAGATCACATCATCTACCACGCCGGCTGACAATTAGGCCTATAATTATAAGAGTCAACAGAGAAATTATTGATTACTTTCTTTAGGACTTTTTTTTTTTTGTTTTTTTCTGGAAAACCTTAACTATGCGCATGATAACGGCTCACCAAGCTTTCCACAAACTTTACCTATAAATTGGTTATGGTTGGTTTGGGCTTACTGTTGAACCCACAACACCAAATTTTACAAAATTTATATTACAAATAAACTTTAACATAAGTGATTTACACACAAGACACCAAAGCACCACTCACACTAAAGACTTCAATACGGGCTGTCCAAGAAAGAATCCGATGGCCGATTAAGGATCAGCTGTATGAACTCTATAAAGATCTCTTAACTCTTTTCATTTGTACTTCCATTCTTATTTAGTGTAAATTTCAAACCTGATTATCATTGCATCTGAGCTTCATCAGTACAAGCGAGAGCGTGGCATTCTTACTGGGGAGAACGCCACAGTAAGTCGGCCATGATCGGAAAGAGAATAATTTTTTGGCCATATTCCTTTTTCCATTTCGGGAGGGTAGAGAACTGCATACTTCACGCTAAAACCAACTGTTTGCTCCTGTTTGTCCACTATAGCACCATCTCTAACTTCATTGCATATTTCATCTTTTTCAGCTGATGATGTAGAATTCCAAATTCGTTGCTGCAAGCCAATCACAGCATCAGCAATCACCATTAAAATTTGAACAAATTCATCTTTTTTTACTAAGTAACTATAATTTAAAAGAATTGATAAGGGCCAAGGGTATTGGCATCTTATTAAGTAATTATTTTGGTATAACTGCAGCATAATAACAGCAGACATGGTGAACTCATCAAACAAAAGAATTATGCGTCAGGTTTATTTACCGGGAACCACTAGGTTCCCAACGGGAACAAACATGAAAAATAGGCTTAAATCAGCCAATCACTTTTTTGCTTCGACTTTAAAGCTCAAACACCTGGGACGGCTGGTCCCGGTGCAAGAGCCTGCTCCTAATCTGTACTACCGCAAAACAATTACAGGTGGACAAAATTTGAACAGTTAGGAATTTAGCTTGAGACGATACTTGTATCTGCAAATTATTAAGGGAATGTCCAGATGCTTCACATATATCAAAGCCATGTAAAACAATTTTTGCTGAAATTACCTTAAATTCTTTGTAATCAACAACACCGTTTCCATCAATGTCTGCTTGGACCCACAAGTCTTTAATCTCTTCCACTTTGAGACCACAGTCGTGACCAGTTAAATTAAGCTAAAAATATTACAAGAAATTCAGAGGCCAAATCACAAATCATTCAAGAAATAAAGAAAATAAAATGAGTTGTTCTGTTTTGATGAATATACTGTACCTGTTGAAGAGCTTCACAGAAACCGGAGTAGGTAATGCAATCACCATCGTAATCAGTCTTCAGAAAGGCAAATGCATCAGCTTCTGTAAGAAAAGCCTTCCGTAATGAAGACTGAAGATAAAAAAGTACATGATCAGAGAAGAAAGATCAAGAAGGTGTACGGTCCATTTATATTCATTAAACATCGTTACTAAACCAACTACGACTCTTCTTCCAGGTAAATAACTCAGTAGTGCTATATTCTATCCAAGGAGACTTGGTAGTTTAACAATTTGACGGAAAGATAATTCACTTATGAATCAGCTTCATAAAAAAAGGGTAGGCAGAAGCCATGAAATTAAATATTGCCGAATTATTTAAACTTGGTAAGTTTGTGCAATAGGTCTTGCCACGTTCCTGCATGCTCACAGAAATTAAGTTTAGGACACATTATTTATTGACAATTTTGGCAAAAAGAGGTATTTGAGGCCTTAATATATATCATGTATGCTTGTCTGCTATGAGAAATAATCGTGATGATGCATATATGTCACAACAAGAAAACTACAGAAAGTGCCTTGCAGATTCGGGACAGATTCAAAGAATATCTTCGCCATTAAGATTAATTAATAAATAGGAGAATGGTCGCCTAAGGTGGATTAAGATCAAATATTCATTTTAACTTCACAAATCTTGTTCCAAGATGAGTAGTGAGAGAATAAAAGGTCCAAAAAATAGCAAGTGGAGACACCTTAACCGTCAAAATACACAGATGATGCAGCTCCCACTAAGTCAACCATAACAACCTGCTTCTCATGATCATCATTGAAGGAATGCCTACGGGTCTAAAAAGCACTAGAGAAAATCTCCAATGCCTCCTGAAATATTATTTATTCAAAATTTTTCCACCAGCTGATAACACACTAACTGTTATTTAATAACAAAGGTCAGATCCAACTCTGAAGGAACGTAGGAGAGAGATTCAATAAGGAGAATCACTTTTCCAAGAACTGGCATTCATTCATTGCCCAAACCAGCTGGTGATGAACTACTTAATTAGAAGCCTAGTTATTCTTCAACTTCTTACTCTCATTCCACTAAAACTAGGCTCCAAATTGATTAGAGAAAATTGATATCCTTAACTTTTGTGCAAGAAATGGGGGTATCAAGTGTAAGTAAAGACCAATGTGATTCTCATCACCGCAAGTCTGATTAAGTGCTAATATAGAGTAGTGGTAGGAGATAGAAAAGAAAAATCTGACCTTGAACATGCCAAAAACTGCTTCACTCCAGCTTGCTTTCAGTAATTTTTGGTATTTATTGGGATTGAGAAGCCATATAAAATCCACACCACATATGTTGCCCCGATGATTCTGGTGGCTAACCCACTGTGAAACATGAAAAAGACACAAGAAACATAACAAATAATTATATGCCTTGTCCATGCTTTCCAGTAAAAGGATGTAGACTCAAGTTGTGAACATAAAGATAAAGACCTTATGTGCATCTGCATCTGTGTACCGATGAGCAGTATCATACGATGATACAAACCCTTGCGATCTGAGGAACTTGTAAACGTACCCACGTTTGCTCCCGTTCCAGTCACTGTATGAAGCAGAAATTCATACACAGAAAGCAAATACAAGGCAGGGAAACCCTTTAAATGAAACTTATGTAATCAAAAAAACTTACCCACATAGTAGGATGGGAATGGGTTTAAGATTGTATTCTTTCTGATAAGATTCCACATATTGCAGGATTTTGTACACCTACATATAAAATCATGTATTAAGATTAACATGAGAGACATGGACTAGCAACATTGAGCAATTACAACCAAGATATATGCCAAAAATATTCTGTTAAATAGAAATTAAATTCACCTGATGCAATCGTTCAAGGCAGTAACTAGAATCACGAGGAAATAACAAGTGGGTATTCACAATAAGAATTTCTTGCTGAAGATCACCATTTCGACACCGCGAAAAGGGGGCTACCAATTCAACATGCAATAACTGAGCAACTCGGTCTGGAGGATCTCGGCCTGGATGAACTCGGTCTTCATCATTGAGGAGCAATTGCCTATAATTGATAACTCTAAAGTGGTCCTCACGCACAGCAGTTAGCAGACCTATGAACGGCAAAAGACAATCAATAAGGAACGAACACAACTCAGGCACAACAGTAATTACATTAACAAAGATGACTTCATCTCTGATGTTCTCTAAACCAGAACACTAATATTAACCTCTTCAAAACATAAACACATGAATGCTAAAACACTAAACCTATCTGTCTGGCAATTCATACAATCTTTGGGTTACCTAAAAGCCATATATACATCAAAAAAAAAAAAAAAAAAAAGAAATCATTATTCTCGAAGGTAAAGAGTCTGTTTGAAAGTCCTAAGCTATCTCTCCACAACGAAATGTCTTTGATTAGTGAAACCCCAAAAAACAGCCAGGCCTAAAAATACCTCTTCTTCAAATGTGGCTACAAAGTTATCAAAATCCTTTCAGGCAAAGGATTCTTAGTCTGTCAACATCCAGCGGAAATGGCACAAACAGATTCAACTGCGGATAAGTTTCTCAATCCAAGTTGCAATATTTTCCGTTATTCAAAGTCTGAAATGTCAATAACTTTTACAAGTTGTAAGTTTTATCGCTCTCTCCTCAAGTCCCCGAAGTAACAGAAAAGAAAAATGGAATTGAAATGAGATGAACAATATTTTAACATGGAAAAGGGAACAGGAAATACCATCACCACGGTTGCCGGTTCGTGCAAGCTTGAAATGGAGATAGCCAGCATCACTCAATGTCTTATCATAAATATTGACAAGCTCTTCGTTTTCCACCCAAAACTCCTGTGCCAACCCATAAAATCAAACCAATCAAATTACATGATTTAACTTTGTATTGAATTGTATTGTATTACAAATCCAACAGAACAAAACAGAGGAGAAAAAAAACAAAACAAAACAATACAAAACCTGAAGACAAATGATTGAGGATCTCTCATACAGCAACCAATCCAATATTATATGGTTCCGGGCCAACCAATAAGCCCTGTGGTGACTTTCACGACAATCCTGAATACAAATTGAACTGAATCAATCAAACACACCAAACCAAAGAACACCATAAAAACAACAAGAAAAAAAAATGTTTTTTTTTAATAAGAAAAGAAAAAGACCCCTTTACCTCATTTTTTGAGAGGCGCTTGTAGATGGGAGCTAGAATGTTGAAGGTAGTGCAGGTAATGAATGGTTGTTGATAGTGGTTTCTAGTGGACGACGCAATTGAATAGCTTCCAATTTTGGATCTTCTTCCTTTCATTTTTGTTCTCTTTCTTATTAACAAAAAAACAAAACCAAAAGAAAACAAGTTCTTATTTATTTAATTCAAGTAGACGCGGAAGAAAGAATCAGCTTCCACTGCATGCATTCCTGGGCCAACCAAAGTAAGTCTGAGTTGGCCCCACGATAAGCTGAGTATGCTGGCAGTGGAAAAAACACATACTAGGGGCACTACTTGCACCATTGAAAATTAGGTAGCATTGGGACTTGGCGGCACTACTTGCGCCGTTGAAAATTGAAGTGATGTTGCTGAGCCGAAAGTTGAGAGAAGATGCCTCATCAAGCAATTTACAATTAACTTTATTATCATCCCATTTGGTAAAACTTCAAATGCCCATCATTTTACTTTTAAATACATGGATTTAATTATGTTACTCATCTCATCGTAACCTTAACCATCATCTAATCTAATCACTAATTCACATTAATTTTGGCTATAGGAGCTTATACCTATGATAGAGATAATCAAAAGACAATTCTTACAAGTTTTAATGTGAATCCTGATATATAATAGGTGTGGGCACTTTTGCCGGACCTGACCAAATCACCCGACTTGAATCGAATTCGATTAGGCACAGGCATTTTGGAGATCCAATTCGGATATTAACAAAAAAATCATGTGAATATAGGATTAAAAAATAAATTAATCTCTTTTTTCTTTAACATCTTATAAAATAAAAAAATTAGTACTTTTAAAAGAATTAGAGAGCTAAGACGTGACAAGGTAGGGTTTGGATTGAAAAATAAGTCCACAACATGACATTAGCTATCATTCTACCATTTTGGTTCCACAATTCGAACTGATATTTTCTCGGAAATTCCGCATGTGTTAGATTGAATTTTCTCTCTGCATTGTAAAATGTTTAAAAATTATAATTCAATTGAACCAACTTTTGCAAATGTACAACTTTTGATTTGTACCTTATATATAAAGTAATGGGCAGCTTGTTTTTTTTTTTTTTCAACATCGCAAATGGTTTTGTGTCGCAGAGGAAACCAAAATATTTTTTTATATGCAGAATAAACGTGATATTTGCAACCACAAAAAGGGAGAGAACATGTGGCAGGTTTGCAGCCATTAATTTCAAACAATGGGCGTGTAATCTATTGTTTTTTTGTGAGATTTGCGTCGATCAATCCCATTGAAGTGGATTAAATCGAATCAGATTCTATTTCTATAACTAAACCATCATGTATCATTGACAGTAAAATAATAAGACAAATTAATAAGGGAACAAGGTTAAGTAGTTATAATTGTTGCCTTTTTTTTTTGTTTTTTGTTTTAGATGAATCTTAAACCAGTACAGACCCCTTCAATTGTTCACGCTAGCTAAGAGCCAATTAACAAAAGCAAAGAATAATTGGCAGATCTAGAAGTACCACAAACCGCCATAAAGGGAATCTTCTAAAAATTCTATTATTTTATTTATTTAATCCGACGATTATTGCGTATATAAATATAATTTTGCTAACTTTTGTGCTTTATCTATTGATATAAATTATGTAAAGCTTCTGGCCTTAAACATTCGTGGCCTGGGAATCTGATTCTTTGAGTACAATCAAAGTCACGTTTGGAAATCGCCAAAAGACACTGAGGCTGAGGCAGCTTGCCTTTAGATCAAACAACCATCATCGTTACTAGCCCATATGTTGAAATAAAAATAATATAATAATAATAATAATGGGTAGGCTTCCAAGGTCCTAGGTTGGAATTTTATCTAGCCAGAACAATTTATATTTTCGTGATAAGTTTGGGTTAAGGATGTTTTGATAATTTCCGAAGTTTTAAATAAAAAAATAATATCATCTAAAAGCTAAACTAATACAAAAATGGTTTATGATAAATTTTAAAAGATTTAGAGTCAGCATATATACAAAAATGTAAAAGATCTTTTTAGATGATATTAAACCAAAATATAAGAGTGCTTTGTGACATTTCCCTTGATAATAATAATAAAAAGAATACACATTAGTTGATTTGGTAAAACTTAGAAGGGTAAATTATTTGGTATTAATAAAAACTAATGTTAACTAATATATATAATATGTAATTTATAGGATTCTAGAGATAGAAGATTGACAATAAATGGTTTGATACATTAACTTTGACAAAATGGCAAAGGCTTAACACTAAAAAATGGTAAACAATAATAATAGCTGGGGAGGTTGAGACTTCTGCAAACGGGACAGACAAATGAACAATCTGGGTTGTTAAGTTTGGGCCCAAAATGAATGTCACAACTCCCTCTTGTTCACGGCCACATTTCTGTACTATCAGTTAACTGTTTATACTCATTGATTACTTGTTTCTTTGTCACAATAAAATAACGTTTAACATTAATATTTAATACTACTACATTACAAATCGATGTTGCAAGTGTACATATCCCTCCAACATCAACATTTTTGTCAACAGTGTTAAAACTTGACTCATTCTTGTTCTGTTCTTGTTGTGTTCATTCGCTGCATAACACAACTTGACAATTTTATTTTATCTTGCTTTGTCTTCTTAATTTTTTCTTTTAAGGATTTTTAATTTTTATTATAATAGTATTTAATTTCTTCCCAAATATATATTAATTAAGTGGCCAGGTAAGTAAGATGATTATATTACTATTTTGAAATAATAATATTGTGCTAGTTGAATCTAAATATCATACAGTGATATATGAAATAATATTCCTACTAATTAATTATTTGCTCAAATGAAATGAGTGCTGTCAACTAAACCTTAACTCGTTTCGATTTTTTACAATGAAATGTTAATTTCCTTTTAGACCTTCTATTATTATAATTAGTATTATTTCGATATGGCCATTCCGTATCTCTTGATTTGGAGTTTTTCTTCTTCTTCTTCATTTTTCATTTGCAGATAAAAAAATTGTTGAATGATGTCTTTGGGCTCAGTTCTCAGGATCTCACCCAAATCTAGGCCTCGCCAAGGCTTGTTTACTAAAGACTCGTTGGTTTAGAATTATACCGAGAAATACATAATTCATGTTCAACAGATAATTTACATGCATACAGGGGAAGTGGACTGGTGGTGGTGAAAAAAGTGAGAAACAAGATTGATAGAGTGGAGTAGGAATGACAAAATGGCCGATTGGCGTTGAGGACTCGGAAAACCCAGACATTCAGAGCTGGAGACTTGCCCAAAAATTGGGGAAATTTGTTGGGGGCTCGGAATTGAATTGAAATTAAAATTATGTTAAATTAGTTTCATGTCGTTAGTCTTTTATACTTACTTATCTTTTTAAAATAGGCTAATAGCCCAAGGCCTCAAGCTCAACCCAGCCGATGCCAAAATTTAAAAAATTAAATGACTTCAAAAAGAAACGCTACACTTGAGGTTTGAACTTCTCCTTAGTTTTTGAAACAACACAGCATGTTGCCTCTCAACTACAGCCCATTTTACTACTAATGTTGAATCCCAAAAATATATATAAATCACTAAAATGTATCATTATTAAAAAAAAAAAAATACAACCTGTTTTTAACCCTAGGTTACTAGAAAACTCAACCCTGGCCCCAAGAAAAAAATTATATAGAATTTCCCGGAGCTAGATTAAGAAATTAGAGACCGGGAACCACTGGGCCTCAGGTTTTGCCATCCCTAAGGTGAAGAGGTGGTGTGATGCGAGATGAGAGGAGATTAAAAATGGGGTGTTGATGTTACTAAATGCAAATCTGGCGGCAAAGTTTACTAAGTTTAATTAAATACGCTCACCTCCTCGCCCTAATCGTTTCACTCTCCAAAATTAATTAGATATTCAACATTAATTTTTTAGATAAACTTATTAAGTTTTTAACTATAATTAACAATTAACGACTATATATATTTATACTCTTTTAAATAATATTACAAAAATAAATTCAAATGGTTTTAACAAAATTATAAAAAATATAACTTATTTAAAATTTAAGCATAAATTTATATTTCTCAAATTGATCAATGATTGCATGAAATTAATCCAATATTAATTATAAAAATTCGTGCTTAATATTCAATTAATATTAAGTATTTGGAATTGGAACAGTCAAATCAAGGTTTCATCGGAAGTTGGTGAGCAAAAGATATATCAACATCAACTACCACGGCTGGCAATTAGCCCATAATTAAAGAGTCAACTGAGAAATTAGTGTTAGGCCAAATTTCCACAAGAAAAGAAATTATTGATTACTTTCCTTTAGCAATTCTTTTTTTCGGGAAAACTTTAGCTATACGCATGAGAGGGCTTTACCAAAGATTTACATAAACTTTACACATATATTGCTTATGGTTGGCTAGGGTTTTACTGTTGAACCTAAAACACCAAATTTTACTAAATTTAATTTATATTACAAATAATGGCATTGCCAGAACATTGAACTAGTGGGGGCAAACTTTGATCAATGATGAAAAAAAAATTATACTATTCTTGGTAGGTCCTAAATAAAAAAAAATGACTTGTAGTTATTGTGCAAATTAAAACAGTGCAATTGACGTGAATTTTAAAAAGTTTTGGATTTAAGGTTGAGAAATAAGTTTCCATTGCTCAAGTTAGAAGAGTAATTTACATGTAAAAGAAAATAATAAAATTATTTACTTTTGGTTGAAAATAAAATTTGTACTTTAGTGGAATGATTGAAACAATTTTATCAGTATATACATTAAAGAAAATTTTGGTTCTTGTGGGAGCAATAAGAAAGCATGAAAATATAGAGGAGAAATAAATATTAGGCTTAAATATAATTTTTAAATTTTATAAAAATTAGTGGGGGCAAATATTTGTTAGCGGCGCTCCACCACTGATTACAAATAAACTTTAATTTAATTGATTTACACACAAGACACCAAAGGACCACTCACATTCAAGACCTCAGTACGAGCACTACATTTTTCATAACTCATGCACTAAGCTTGTTACAATTTCTCCAATTGCTTCACTCGAGTGTGTTTGTTGACTCATACTTGTACATACAACACTAAAACACTCTCTCTCCACGTCACTCGCACAAATACTTGTATTATCTTAGCATATTTTTACTCTATTAACCCTAACTGACTTAGCTACTAACTCTTTGCATGACTTACTTTGCTTGCATTTGCAGCCTTTATTTATACTTGCGGATGTCGATTTTGAACTGATCTTGAACCTTCTAGCATGGCGGTGATGGATAATCTTGAAGCTTCTTATCAACCTTCCAAGTTGCAAGATTTTTACCAAGTTGTGGTTGCAAAATTTTAACATTAAAAAATTAGGGTCGTGAAGTCTTAGTTAGTAGAAAATGTGATGGTGCTTCTACATAAACCGAGAGAGTGTGTTAACTTCTAATATTTATCATGGCAGTGTCTCTCATACATTAATTGATGATGGCAGCTGTCACAGGACTTTTTTCTGATATGCGGATTGCCCTGCGATAGCGCTAAGCACCTACTTAGCCAGCTACTCGATAAACCGCACTCTTAGCCACCCGATGTTATCACGCAAAATCTGCATGTAATGCACACAAAAATTTTTCGAGACAAGGCACAGCGAATTTACGAAAGCACCAACTTCCAACTTTTTTTATTCCCTCAAAGAAAAGATTACAAATACCGCCCTAAGGTATTTGGGCTGGAAACACACTCGAGCCTACTTACACAAGCTACAAGCACAATTGCTTCCCTAAGCAATTCTCTCAATGCGTGTACTCTCTTGTTGTATCTAGTTCTGTCTCTCCTTTCTAGCCCCCACCCTTGGTACAATTTATAGGCAAAACACTAACCAACACCCCTGGTTGATAGGTCCTAAATCCATGTGCTGCACGCCACATGGTCCATGTAGTTGACAACCCCAACTACTAGGCGAGGTGGCACGCTCCTACGCTGGTACACGCGTCCTCCACTACCCATGAGTGAAGATCATGGTATAGAACATGGGAATAACTACCTGAAGCCACTTCCCACTTCATATGAAACATGGGAATAACTACCTCAAGTAACTACCCACTTCCTCTCATAAGCATCCTCCACTACCCATGAACAGAGATCATGGCCTTGAATCATGGGAGTAACTTCCCCAAGTAACTACCCACTTCCACTCTTACAATTTGGGACATGGTTGAGTCCACTCAACCACCACGTTAGTGGGGAAGTGTAACCCACCATTTGTTCTACCACTTCCTACACTTTAGGAAATGCCCACTTGCCCACTACGTCCTTCATTTTAGGAGACCATCCCCCTGGACATGTGCCATGATTAATGCCCACTAACACCACCAATTTGCACCATGAATCGCCGTTGTGCGCCATGTCGCCTGATGCCATGCGCCATGTTGCTGCATAGTTGTGCACTGCCTGTGCGCGTGCTCGCTGCCTATTGGTACATTGTTGTACTACTTATTATTGATGTGGTTTATCCGATCTACAATATATTGATATATACTTTTCATTATCTTAATAACTTAAACATTTAAATCATTTTTATTTTGAAATTTAAAATAAAATTATAAACAATAAATAATATGTAAAAAATTTTAAGTTATTAACATAATAGAATTAATATATCAGTTCATAATTGATTGTGTTGACGCTGATTTTTCATCAGCTTGATAAATCACATGTGAAGGTTTCATTTTAGGGAATTGCTATAGATGTTGATGTTGATTTTTTTTCAACTAGATGAATCACATGTGAAGGGGTTGTTTCAGGGAATTGCTGTGGAAGATCTTGCCAAAAACAAAGAAAACGATCCCGTCAAAAACAAAGAAAACAAACATGAAGCACGAGTGTCGACAGAGTTTCCGACGAAACCACTCCTACGCTCAAGTCATATTTCTAATGGTTTGGTAGAAAAGATTGATAGCTTAGTGTTTTAGTTTTGTTGTACTTGACTTATGAGAAATATAGGCTATTTATATAGTTGAGTGTCGTAGCCTTATCCTCTCTTTAAGCTATATCACATTTTGATAAAATAAAAAGATAATAAAACTATCTCTTTCGATTCAATAAGATAACGAACTTACCTTGTCAAACTTGAAAGTTATTGGTCTCATCTTAGCTTGATAATAAATAATAATCATACTTGACAAAATGCTTGTTATCTTTATTTTCAAAGTAATCCTTTTCTACTTCCAAAAGAGCTTCTTTTTTTTTTTTTTTTGAGCAACTTATCTCTTATCAAGCGGGCCTTACATGTTGTAACATGCTTTTACGGATCTTTTTCCCTTTTTTGTGAGTTGTGTTAAGGAGCTAAAAACCTTTTTATTCTCCTTGGTAATGGGCTAAGAAACTAATAATTTATTTTATTTTTTTTATATAAGGCATTAATTGAATATAATGAATGTGTTATAGACTTTCTCATTAATAACACATCTTGAAATTTTAAAACAAAAAGGAGGATTCTATTGATCTCAATTATATAATGTATTTTTAACTTTTTTAATAAATCTCTTGCTTTTTTTTTACCCCAACTTTATAGGTGTAGAATTACTCTTTTTTGAATGTTGAACAATTCTACCACCTATGCAATTAACAAAATGATAATAATAATAATAATATTAAGAGAAAAAATTTATGATCTTTTCATTCACTTTCACCAGCTACAAGTTTTCTTTTCATCTTTGAGCCATAATGGAGTTACAACAAAAATATTGGTGAAACAGCCCAATTTTTTTAGGCCCATTTACAAAAAAAAGCCCAAGCTATTTGAATTTTTATAATACCCAGTCCATTTCTCTTTTATTCAATTAATTATAAGACAAAAAAAAAAAGAAAATTCCAGAGAAATGGAGAGAAGACAGACGGGAGAAGAGAGGAGAATGGGGGAAAAAGCCAAATTGAGGCTTGTGTGAAGAGAAAAACAAGGTAATATTTATAATTCCAATATAATATTAGGTTATTTTTGTATTTTTCATGCAAGAGGATTGAAATTAAAGGAGATGTTTGGATGTTTTAGAATTTGTAGAGAGAGAATCTAGAGAGAGAAGGAGGATCAAGATGAAATTGAAGTCTTGTTTAAGGTAATTGATCATTTTCTTGATGTGTTTATGGTTTGTTTTGGTGAATTTTAAGGTTTAAAATGTTGAAATTAAATTTAGGGTTCTGTGAACAGTAGCAATTCCGAAAATTTCTGTAATTTATTGGCTTTGAATCTGATTCTAAAATTTATATATGTTAAAATAGACATCATAAGGATTTGTTTAAAGTTGAAATCACTGAAAAATGTTGAGTATGCAATTTTATATGAATTTTCGAAGTTTACTGTTCACTACTGGAAATTCAATTTTTCTGCAGAAAATCAATTTTGGGTAAGTTATTTGAGGTATCTAGAGGTCTCAAAAAATTATGAAATTTGGGATACGAGTTTGTGTATATGTGTATTTTAAAACTGGAGAGTTTTGTGAATTTACAAATTTAGTATGAATTATCATGTATTTTGGAATATGGAGAGGTCAGTTCTGAAAATGAATTTACAGAATTTTTGTATCTAGAAACATGAAGATTTTGAGGTACTTAATGAACTTGGAATGTTATGAAATTTTATATATTATTAGATATGTATGTGTAGAAGGTCTGTATAAAATTTTAGACCATTTGGATGAGTCAATTATTTATTAAAAATCAGAGAACATGAACTGCTCTGTTTAAGAAGTGTAGAAATACAATTAATTAGGATTGATTGGATTAAGATATGAAGTTGGATATTGAGAATTTTAAATATTCAAGTTGATTATGAATTGAATATGATGTGATGAGCTCTTTATGATGTTAGGATAATGAAGGATGTGGCCAACTATGTAGAACGTTGATTTTGGAATCAAATCCGAGCTAACCGAAGTGTACAACCAAATTAGTGAGTGGATTATGTTTTGAGAATTTCATATTATATTAAAATGTATTAAATTTATGGTTTTCCATATGATTTAAGTTATTAGTTTAATTAATTGAGTATATTAAAAGTTTTTAGAATAGATAAAGATGATTTATGTATTTTGGAAATAAGAGTGTGTAAAGTATTAGATTTTGGATAGAAGGATGGTTATGGGTAGTACTAGTAGATTAGTTTTTGAATATGTAATAAATATTGTTTCGATAAGTTTGAGTACAAGAGAAAAATAAAATTAAGGTGAAAGTTGTAGAATGAATGTATGCTATGTGATAATGGAAAGTAGAAAGTTTTCTTTTATGATTGGAAAATAGACATTTATAATTAAATGAATTTGTATAGAAAATTGAAGTATTTAGTTATGTTCTTTAAATAAATACACATGTTGAAGAAAAAGTTTTGAAAATTAGAATTTAATTCTGTAGGGGTGACAATGCAAAATTTTAAAACTACCCAGCAGTAGGGGCTTTGCAAATTTAGAAAGCTATTCCAGAATTTTCAGGGACCTGAATGCAGAATTATAAAAAATTTAGAATAGTCATAAAGATTTCAATTAAAGTATGATATATGAGATTTTGAGATAAAAATATAAATTATGGTTTATAGTGAGATGGAAAGTATTTTATTTTATGGATATTTTAGAAAGTTTTAGAAAGAGTAGAAGATTTATTTTCTGGATAATTAGAAATATATTTTAGTATTTACTTAGTTATGTTTATTTAGCATTTTATAGAATTATCGAGAATTTTAGCGAATTTATAAGAATTCAAGTTAGTTTTTATAGTATTTCTTGAGGGTAGATAGACTCATTTATTATACTTATTTTCAATTATTAAGATATTTCAAAGCTAGTTTTCAAATTGGTTGTAGACATGAATTTTAGTTTTAAAAATTAGTTTTTGAACAAAGATATAGCATTTAGAAAAAAAAAAAGAAAAATCAGATTTTGTATTTGAAGTGCGTTTTAGTTTTTCAGAAAGTTATATTTTGTAAATTTACAGAAAGTATGAAAGCATAGGTATTTAAAGTTTTCATAGTCATTTGACTCAAGAATTTTCTTAAAGTATTTAGAAATGTCGTTTTAAATGTTTGTCTTTGATTAATTCAAATAATACAAATATTTTCAGCTTTAGCTTGCATAAAATTTTCAAATTTTGATAAATTGCTTGAAAAGAGAGATTTTAGCATATAAAGCAGTTTTTAAATGAAATCAGTTTTTAATGAAAATAAGAAAGTGTAATCATGTTATACTAAGCTAGTACCCAGATACCCAGACAATTAGTCAGATCACTTAGACAGTGATACAGATAGAGGCCTTTGGGGCCCGTTCAGACACACATAGAGGCTTTGGGCCGTGTGATCTGGGCGCTTTAGCCCTTTGGGGGCAACTATACGCATGCATATGACTAGATAGCAGGCCTGTGCGATGTTAGATCTCGCCAGGTACAGATAGCTCTGCCTGCGTGATGTAGATCTCACCAGGTATGAGGAAATTCAGATAGCTCTACCTGCGTGATGTAGATCTCACCAGGTATGAGGAAATTCAGATAGTTCTGCCTATGCGATGTTAGATCTCGCCAGGCAGGATGAGACAGTTCCAAGGGTACTTGTTTAGTATAATGAAAAGAGTTTTGAATATGTTTATATGAGTTAGTTTGAAAAAGAAGCATGATTCTTAAAAGTTTCTTCTGAAAGAAGATTTTTAAGAAAATTATGTTTTGCATAGTAAATAACTGAAGCAATGATTTTAGCATGATCATCAAGAGCATCGTATTATACGATTAAAGATGATTATTTTATTGTTTTAATTATAACTAGTATTTTGATGAATTTAGTCATTCAATAGTTATTTACTTTGAAGTTTTATGATATTTTAGATGATATGAAAGTTATAGATTATAAAGACTATTTTTTTTATATACGGCAAATATTTATTTTACAACAATATGATTTTTTTTTGGATTTATTTATGAATATATTTTTTTTATCTCCACTCACTGAGTTTTATACTCACATCTTTGTTTTTATTTTTCTTTGTTTTTAAAAATTTCCCCCCCAGGTGAAAGCAAAATGTGATATAGTTATAAAGTTTTGAGGCCCAGCCACGTGATGGTGCAAGGATATGTTAAGGTTGTAATAGTTAAATTGTTTTATTTTAAATTTCATTTGTGGATGTAATAAGAATTATTTCAAAATTGTTCCATAAGAAAGACAAGAATTAAGAAACAGCCAGTAGTCCACAATTTTAGGCATGATTCACCTGTGTAGCTAGGGGCGGGTCATGTCAATTGGAACAGATGCTGGAGTACAATCTATGAGTTAAATTAATGCATTCAAAGATGAAGATGATGTTATCGTTATACATAGGTTATGGTTAGGGCTTTACAGTGCCGGAGTCTCCAATACATTGATGATGATCAATAGGTGAAGTAGTTGGGATAACTGTGGCTGTGGACTGCAGCCTTGCAGATTCATCCTCGACAACCATTGTTGAAATTGATACAGAGAGAGCTTCTCCTGATCTTTGCACATTTCTTTGAGCCATTAGGCGTTTAAACTCCTTAGTTTTTGCCCACAAAAACAAGTACAACCCACCAACTATTATGACGGACCCTAGCAACCTGATCATCAGTTTAATATTTATATCTCTAATTAGTTCTGATAATCAAATTTAATTTATTAAGAAATTAATCAAATTTCGGGTACATATACATACATATATATAAAATTAATAGAGCTTACATTCCAAGCGTGAGATCTTCACCAAGTACGAGAGCTCCTAATATGGCCACGAATATGAGAGACAGAGGATTGAACATTGAAGGATAAGTTGGACCTCTTTTTGCAATTGCCTTCGTCACTAAACAGAAGGTAGCAGCTGTAGCCACGGCTCCCTGCATGCATGCATGTACAAATTTAATTAATTATTAACAAATCCTAACTCAATATCTATTTCATTAATTAATTCTTCCTTTAAAACCATTTGAGTTCAATCGGGTTTTTTATTTAACAAAATGACATCGATCGATTGTTAAAAATATAATAAAAGAGAAAATTAAAGCTTACAGAGTAAACTACAGTGAGTAGCTGCAAATTCCAGGCTAATCTCCAGGAAGACTTGTGTCTATCTAGACATAATCCTATGCCCATTGATTGTATGATTGCTACAATACATGTTAACATCGTTGCTGAATATCTGAATGGAAATACTTTGAGCAATTTCACCTGTTTCAATTCCCAAAACAAAACAATATTGATAATAAAATAATAATAATAATAGTAGGGAGAAAAACATTTGCAAATTAAAAATATTAATTTTAGTCATAGAGAACTAAAGTCTTATTCCAAATTTGGATGAAAATTAATTCAACAGTGAGAAAATCCAACCATGTAAAACTTTTTTCCCAATATTATTAGATTAATACTTAATTTCACAAAAGAAAATATAATTAATACAAGAAACGTAGGTTAAAAATTAATAAAAATTTGATTTTAAAAATATCTTTCCATTAATGACTCATAGCTAATAGCTAGGTTGTGGGATTTTGTCCGTACTTTTCCATTCAATGAATTACTTGTGTGTATACTGACTAATTACATGTATTTATTATTTCGACGTGGTGAGTACAAAGTTAATGCTGTAAAATTTAAAATAACGAGTGTATTAATTAAAAAAAGGAATATATATAATAAACTCCCCTTTATAAAAAGGGTATTAGGTAGAGAATATAAGACCAATATAATGATGGTGTGCATATATGATGTTTTAGGAACATATTTAAAATACAGTTGAGTTACTAAGTAAGAGTTTAAAATGAGTAATTAAGAAGTTATAAAATAGGGATCTAGTGAGAGTACTGAAATATACCTGAACAATGTACCAAGTAGCATAAGATAAGCAACTGCCTACAAGCATCAAAGAGCCCCTGGTCCAATGAGGTTTCGATGCTTTCAAATCTAAATGATGGCTAAGTCTATCGTGAAATAAATAGAACTTTTTGCCTTTATATAGACTAGTCATCAGAGCTCCTCCTACGCATAGTATTGCTCCCAAAGTCTTCATCTTTCCTTCCTTAGTATTCAGTCCAAGTTTCTCGATTCTGCAATTAATTAAAATAATAATTCTATTTATATGACTAACTTCATACAATCCTAGCAATTAAGTTGACAAAATAAAATAAATATAATGGATATACCTGACAATAATGGAGAAGAGAAAAGTGACAATGGGAAGTAAGTTGAGGAAGTTGATAGCATATGTGGATGTTGTATCCCGAAGACCATAATAATATAGTCCCATGGCTGCTGTTATTCTGCATTTCCATCCCCCAGCATATATATATTTGCAATATTAGCTGTAGTTTTACTATCAACTAGCACAGAGTGGTTTGAAGTTATATGGTTATCATTGTAACATTTATATGTAACTAGGCATGGGTCTTGATTAATTTGTCAAATTATATATGCAACTACAAAATATGGGTTAAGTTTAGTTTTCCTGTACATATTCAGATTCATTTTTTAAATGGAGAATATTAAATTAAACCTCATTATCTACTACCCTGGAAAAGTCTCTGAAAATAGTGAAGAGCAGACAAGAAAATGTGAAAAACAGAGGTGAAAGAGTTGGAGACAGGACAAAAGTAAGAGGCCAAAAAGGATTGTAAAGCGGGAGACGCATAAGTTGCAGCCTTGCCTTGGAGGTTTGCGGTGAGGACAGTTTTTCTCTTTCCTTTTTTAATAGAATAGGATTTATCTCTCGGCTCAAAATTTTAGTCTGGTCGGTGTGCAAATTAATATATAGCATAATAAAATTAAAAAGAAAAAGGAGAAATGGGTTTTAGTCTGATCCTGTTTGGTTAAAAATAGTAAACTACTGTGTAGGGCCTTTCTTGTAGAGCTAACTACTTAGAAAAGTAGAAATTTTTGATAATTCAAAAAGAATATGTTATTAGTTTTAAATTTATTTAAATTTTAAGATTGATATTAATTTAAAGTGTATTTGATAAATGTGAGTTTTCACAAAACATTTTTTAAAAAATAGAAGATAGAATAATATCCTAAACATGTAATTAAAACATGACAGGAAAATAACAAATTGGGTGACTTAAAGTTGGCAACCACATCCAGGATCCCAATAGCCATGTCCCATATGTCGATAAATCATAATTTAATATCTTAAACAATGTTGTTTTTCTTTTTCAAGTAATTTCTAAGGCAAGAAACAAAAACAAAGGGAAGAAAAAAAAAACAATTCTTTTCTGTTAACCAACTCTTAACTCCAATAAAATTAACCAACTCTAAGTTCATAAAACCCACAAGTAATCTGATATAAAAATAGTCATTCATTTTTTAAACCCAGCAGTTATGCAGGTCCGCTGCATGATAATAGTGAATTTTTAGTTAGCTAAACGTATGAATAATTCCTAATATTACGGATAAATAAGATAAATATATAATCTTCTAAAAGATGCTATAATAAAAAAAACAGATTATGCATATGGTAAATTCAGTTTTGCGAAAATGTCTCCAATATAGATACCTTATATATACTTGCACTATATTATATAGAATTTAATGAAAAAATTTAATATATAGTAATTGCAATCACTAGGAAAATTTATTAATTTTTGTTCCCTTAATGTATAATATATATGTAGCAACATCCAAAGCAAACATTCAATATGATCAATTAATATTGCATTAATTACAAAAAATGAAAAGTTTGTTTCCGATAAATATTGTTAAATACATGCAATATCAATGAAAGTTCTGAAAACAAATGGATATCGATAGAGTTAAGTTGGAAAAAATTCAAAGCTTAAACTTAACGGATGATGATTGATTGAAAATGGCTTACCCACTCAAGGCATTGATGAAAAGCCAGAAACAAATTGACAGGTTCAACTTCATTACTTTCCCTCTGCAATGTCCATAATATATATAGTTCAGAGGCTTAATTTATATAAAAGAAAATGTGAGTAAAATTTTAATTAAAGAAAACAAAGACAAACCTTTCGAAGAAGAAAGCAAAAGGGACAACACAGAGTGCGGCAACCACATGACGGTAAGTCATTAAAGCAAAAATGAAAGTACCATCGTTCAGTATAACTTTTGAGAGCATTTGCATCCCCGTTAGAAACAATTGAACCAGTACCATGCTTAATACATCCTGTGAATATCTACACCATTTCTTCACAATACTCATCTCCATTTGTGGATTTTTTTTTGTCTAGAATTAATTGATCTTGATAAATATCGAGGAGAACAGCAGTGATCGAGAAAATTAGTAGTTCAAAGAAATGGGGTGGGTTGGGTTGAGTGGGGGTTCATGTGTTGTGTAGACAAAAAGAGTCAAATGAAGAATTAAATGCAAAAGAGCATCGGAAAAGTCAGAGACGCTGAAATGGCTACAAATGCCATATAAATCTACTTGAGGGAAGTCTCTGCGTCAGACTCTCATCCGTCAGACGCTACGCTACCTTCCTTTTTATTTTTGCTTTTGTTAATTTCTATATATATTTACACTACAAACACTACTCTATTTTTAAGACTACACGCGCTTCTCTGCTTCATGATGACTCCCAAATCATCACTGCACCACCACAAAAATAAATCAATATATAAAATTAAATTTTATAATTAATTTTTTTAAAAAATAAATTCATTACATTGTTAGAGAATAATATATCAAGCAAACAATTCATCACAAGGTATTTATGCTTAACAACCCCTAGCTAAGTGAAAATATCAATTGCCTGAATAAACTGTGTTTGATGAATGACCATAGTTCAAATATATCTGAGAAGATCCTCATAAACTTTAATAAATTATTCATTTATAATAATCTCTCTCTTTCATATAATCCCCAATTTGATTTCTCTCTATCAAATCAAAATTCAAAATTCAATATCTCTCTCTTCCAGGCTGAAGAATGCCTAAACAAACACAGCAAATAAATATTGCAAAGATGGATCCAAGGCTTGCAAAAGCTTAACGGCTCCTCGTTATTTCTTTCTCAACTCAAATTTCATGTCTTACTCTAATTCAACCTTTATTTCCACATTTTGGTTTGTTATTTCATTTTGAAGATAAAATCAAAGTTAATTATAATTATGTTCTACAATTTAAAATTTTAGATTACTTAATTAAATAGGTAAATGGTAAGCGATCGCCAACCGGTATTCTATTCATGCCTTGCTTTAATTATCTTATTAGACTTGGTTTCAAATTAGACTTCTTCAAATTTAAATAAGGCAAAAGTGTCATAAAAATATGCTAAATATAGGTGTTTACTAATAAAAGTATATAGGTGTGCTTAGCAGAACTGGTATTTGATTAATTTGTATTATTCAATAGTACTTACCATCTAAGTTTTGATATACAATACAATCAAAATAACAAAATAAATTATCAGTAAAATAAATATCATTATTATTTTATATTTGTATCTGTCTATATTAAACCCTAATTTTTGTCGTTATACATTACTTAATTATAAGCTTCAAGTTTCATATCAATATCTATTATAACTCAATTTTTAAGAAATTAAAAAATCCTGGTATATATAACACTGTCGAATCTTAATTCATATGCACTGTTCAGTTACTGTTCGAGATATAGATTCAAATTTTTCTTCTTCATAGTGGCTCTCCATGCTTTTCTTTTCACTAAGATATATTTTTCCTTTTTTTTATAAATGAAAAAGAAATTTCCTCAAATAAAATTTCGTTGTAAATTAATAAAATACAAAAGTTGAATCTGTTTGATGCTTTTAATAGATATATTAAAAAACGTTAGAGAAATAAAATATGGTTAGGAAAAGATAATAAAGAATAAATCTTAATTAATAAATATTTGGAAAATATAAGGTTGAAATAGTAAACATTGTATTTACAATTTTATCAGACTGTTAGATAGTGAGACAATTTGATTTGACAAACCCAACAATGTTATTGTTATCCTTTTTTTATTCATGCACATTAATTACACCTAATTTGTGTAACTATATTCGGATTGCTTGCTAATGCTTTCCATACAAATGACAATTCAGTTAATTAACTTGACACAAACAATGCATGACTACTTTCTGAATTGATCTTCCAACATTAACATTAATATCAAATAATAAGGCTTCCAACAACTATGTTTATATCAACTTTTTACATGCATATATCTAATAATATCATTCTCATATATAATAGTGCATATGTGCCTTAACTTACAAGAATAATCCATTAATTTTATGTCACATCTTAACACATCCAAAAGCTACTCATCTATTTGCTAATAACTGAAAAGAAAATCATACTTGATTTCCTTAATTAAAGAAAAAATTCTTTATTTAATTTTCACTTATTGCTGTAGTAGCAATTTAAAGATTTTCAACTAATTCGTGACCAATTACATTGCCGGAAGTAATTGAATATTGGGAATTAATATCCATCAATGGAAGTATATATATTGAAATGAGTGAGGTTATTCATTTCTATAATTCAAGTATGTACATGTATCAATTTCCAAACCCAACCAAATAATTTACAAACAACTATAGAGATAAGTATATATGGAGACTACCAATTGAGAATGGAATAATACTATATAAACAAATATAACCTAATGTGTCAATGCTATATATAGCATATATGAGGACTGATATTCATTTATTGTAACCCTTCTTTACTTTTTCTCTTTAATTAATTTTAATCCATCTAAACTAATTAATATTATTAAATCAGTCAATTTGTTAAATAATATTACTGCAGAAACGATTCTTTTCTATTTTTAGATTCTTAATTTCAAAATTAACAAACCACTTTTAAACAGTTCGAGTATTGGCAAGTTTTGTTGAGAAAAGTTTTCCCCTCCAATAGCAATCAATATAGCAATTCCATGTTTAATCTATGAAATTTTTGAATAATATTTGACAATGACAATCAATTTCATTCCTTAGTTTCTTTCTTGATCTGATCTTTTTCACGTATCATGTCGAAATTCCGATGATATGCAAGCTGTAAATTGATTTGATTCCTTGGAGGTATATATTTCAAAATTATTTTGTTTTTGAAATGAATTCCAAGGAATCTCACACAAATTAAAAATTAGCAAACACTATATGAAATACTCAACCAACCCATCAAATGAATCCATCTTTTTAGGGGTCGGATTTGGCATGTTTAATTTGAGTTATCTATTAAATTTTTTTTTGAATTTTTTTTTTCATCTAGCTAAAGTTTATTACCATACGAAATAGCAAGGCTCGGAATCAAATCAAAGTGGAACCAACAAAAAAAATATTAAATTATGTATAATGTTGTTAATATGTATCTACATTCAAATGAAATTAACGAAAATGCTAATTCTGTTTTTCATAATTTTATAATAAAAAATGACAAATATATCAATTAGAATTCTAAGGTCTCTTAACGGTAGTTATTATTTTGGATCTTCAATATCACTATCTCAAACTCTTTGACTAGTAGTTACTCTCACTAAATATAAAGTTGTTTTGCCTGATCGTATTGAATCCAATTTACACGCAGTAGCTAGGCTTTTTCATGTAAAAACTTTAAATTTTGTCACGTTTTAAAAATTAAAAATTTATAAGTTTAATTATAATTAATTCAAGGATTAGGTTAATTAACTTATTTTTTTACAAAAAAAATTCTTACATACATTTATAATTGTTGATCAACTAGAATCCACATATGGACTTTTAAATCCATATTTATAATAATGCATTAATGATATAGTTTTATAAGTTTGTAATTAATGCAGTTATGCCTAGCTTTACAGGGAGTAATATTGCTACACTTACAAAAGAGTTTGTATACAAATTTGATGCGATACCACTGATTCGATGTCACATGATTTACCATCATTATTATATTAATAACTCATATTAATCTTTTTATTCACTTGATGTTACATCAACTTTGTATAGATTTTCTCATACAAATAATAAGTGTTGTAACTCATGTTTTTATTATATTTATAACTTATGAAATTAATCTCAAAATAAATTTTGTAACTCATTATCTAAATATTTGTTTTAAACCTTTTATCTCCAACAAATGTTACATCAACTTCGTATATAGGCTTTGTAAATTGTGACATTATTGTTTTATAGGCGATTGACCGTTTCATTTGTCTTTTATAACTACTAGACCTTAGGGATGTAGAATACACACACATTAATTGCATAAACAAATAGCAAAACTCAGCATCAAAATAAAACCGAAACCTAAACAAAAAAAAAAAAAAACTACAAATACTGAAATTGTCAAAATTCATCTTCATCCAACTCAAATTAACCCATGCTATTTTATTTTTCACCCTCTTATACAACAAAACGACAAATATATGCCTTGAACTTATCTTGTTTTTTAACCAAATAGTTATTATCTTAAACCTTTATTATTCATTTTCACCAAACAGAAAGGATTACCCCAATTTTCACATGATTCGTTTATACACAATGGGTTGGTCCATATACAGAAAATTTATATGTGGTCACGTTCATGGGCATAAATAGTAATAAATACTTTAGAACTTTAATGATAAGTTTATAAATTCGTAATGTGTTTATGCCTATTTTTATAGGCGATCGACTCTTTCCAGAACCTTTAATGAGCAGAGGTTGAGGGAATACACTAATAAGTTTATATAAAGAGGAACACGTATTCACGATGGTTTAGCCCAGCGGTTAGGGCGAACCAAGAACTATATGGTTAGATGCACGGTCCTGGGTTCGATTCCCCACATTATGGATTAGCTTATCACTTCACATTATAGGTTAGCTTATCACTTAATTGGAAAATCGTGATAGTGAGTTGTTGGTTGCGCTAGTCTAATCCAAGAGTAAAATTTGCGCTACTCTTTATCAAGATTTTTTTTAAAAAAAAAAAAGAAGGGGAACTCATGGCAATTATATTTTAAGAGTAGTACTAGACTTCTATATCATAATGTGACAGTCTATATGATAAAATCTTATTGAAGATATAATTTCATTCTTTTTTGTTTATCACTTATATTTTAATCATGTTTATTATTTAGAGCAAACTAAATTTATAAATTATATATACAAATTTCTTATATAAATTAACGTAGCATTACCCATTTGTTTATACATTATTATCTTATTAAATGAGTTAACTTTTGCATATTAACCTGATGTGGCAGTTTATATGGTAAAATCCTATTGAAGATATAACTTCATTCTTTTTTTGTTTATTACTTATATTTAATAATGTTTATTATATAGAGCAAGCTAAATTTATAAATTATAGACACAATTTTCTTATATAAATTAAAGTAGCATGACCCATTTGTTTATACATTGTTATCCTATTAAATGAGTTAACTTTTATATATCTATTCTTCTAATCAACTTATGACATACTCATTTGTATACAAATTTTCAAATGCTACTAGAAATAAGCAGCTTCTACAGTTTGTAAAAAAATCAGTTTTTAAAAAGGGTTGAAGGGTGCTTGGTAAATTTAATTTCTAAAAACGATTTTATTTTTCAAAAGCAAGATAGATGTGTTTAGTATTGTTGTTGCAGCTTTTATTATATCCAAGTGACTAAAATGGACGTATGTGTTATCCTTTTATAATATTTAACTATTAATATTTATAATCATTTTTATTAATTGTTTCAAGCAAGTTTGATATAAATTATGTTAAAATAATATTTTATATAGATAATAATAGTAAATTATATTATTTAAAAATGTATACGTAATGTTTTTAATTTTTGTAAAAATATATAATTGTAAGTTTATATCAAAGTTTAAATTATATTTTTTATTTTAGTTTCAATAAAATAATTTAAAAATTAGAATTACAATATCAAAATAGATCTATTTATTTATGAAATAATTCAAATCTTATACACATATATTGTAAATTTACATAACATAAATTTATATTCAATATATATTATAATTATAAATGATAAATATATTAATTCATAAATACAATTTTTTATTTTTTAAATATCATATTAAATAAATAATTATTTGATTAAAAAATTATTATGAAATTGGAGAATAATTAAAAAATTAAAAAAATAAAAAATTATGATAATTTATTAAAATAAATAAATAAATATTTATAAAAAATTTATAGAAATAAATAAATATTTATAATTTTTTCTCAATAATTAAGTACATATTTTATAAAAAAAATTTAACAATAAGGATAATTTTATATTTTTATTTTTCTAACGAGGGTGCCTTAGATTTTTTACATGTCAAAAATAGAATATCTCAGATAGTTAATATAAAGTTGTTACAAAAACTTTATCTTTTGTCACGTTTTAGATTTATAAGATCTTTTAAATTCATGTCTTTTGTCTAAGTTTCTTCAATAGGAGATCAGTTGTCACTTAACGACTAATTCACAGCTCGAAATGTATCTTTTTATTATTTATTTATTTAATCAGAAATCAGAATTATTTTAGACTTTTTAACATATATGGGCATGGGCCAGAAACAGATAGGGCCTGCGATGGTTCGGCCCATTTACAGGTTATAGTTTTCTTGGAGGAGGGGGGATTCAATCGAATTGAGGCAGTTGAAGTTGAAGAAGGTTTATCTAGGGCTTTGTTCTTTCATCTTCATCTTCATCTTCATCTTCATCAACATAGAAATGAACAACATGTGGAAAGCCAAAGCCAATTTGTCAGTGGCAGTGAGGTCCCTTCGCTATGGCTATCTATCCAGACACATTTCAACTTCACCTCCTCCTCTTCTTGCTCCACCTCCTGCTGCTGCTGGTACTTCCGTTCGCTATCTCCGCACTGGCCGAGATCCCACCTCTAACTATGAGATAATGCCTCCGGTGAACTGGGGCATTCGCATAGTGCCGGAGAAGAAGGCCTACGTGATCGAAAGGTTCGGCAAATACGTGAAGACTTTGCCGTCGGGTATTCACTTCTTGATTCCCTTCGTTGATCGAATAGCTTACGTCCATTCTCTGAAAGAAGAAGCCATTCCCATTCCCGACCAGTCGGCTATCACTAAAGACAATGTTAGCATTTTGATTGATGGGGTTCTATATGTCAAGATTGTTGATCCCAAGCTCGCTTCCTATGGTGTGGAGAACCCCATTTACGCTGTTATTCAGCTCGCTCAGACCACTATGCGTAGTGAGCTTGGCAAGATTACGCTTGACAAGACTTTTGAGGAAAGGGATACCTTGAATGAGAAGATTGTGGTAACTACAATCAAACTCCTCTTTTCCTCTTCTCTGTTTGTTTAATTCTTCTTGTTTGTTTAATTCTTTGTTGTTTAATGTATTGTTTCTGTTTGTTTCAGGAAGCTATTAATGTCGCTGCCAAAGACTGGGGTCTTCAGTGTCTTCGTTACGAAATCAGTGAGTGATTCTGTTGTTCTGTTCCTCTTCCTAATTGTCTTTTCGCAATACCCATATGTTTCTTTCTGCAGGGGATATATCTCCCCCTCGTGGAGTCAGGGCTGCTATGGAGATGCAGGCAGAAGCTGAGCGTAAAAAGAGAGCTCAGATTTTGGAGTCCGAAGGTAATGCTGTTATTTTGGTTTTTAATTTGTTAACAACACTGCTTCCACTTGCCAATTTGTTTATCATTCGGGCAGCATTATGTGTTCTTGCTCGCTAATTGGTTTCCAATGTTTAACAGGAGAAAGACAGTCCAATATTAATATTGCTGATGGTAGGAAGAATGCGGTCATCTTAGAGTCAGAAGCTGCTAAGATGGATCAGGTTAACAGGGCACAAGGTTAGTAATTGGGTTGATGTGAAATTAATTCGCCTTATGTTTATCACTTCCAGTATAGTTATAGATAGACTACTAGCTCTGAATGTTATGGTAATTCATGAGTATATGGTATTACTTTAATGGGAGCTGCAATTTTAGGCAAATGAAGTTTGCATACTATCAGATGTTAGCCGAATCTTTGTAGAGATTGGTGATACATGGTTCTCTAGCATATGGTAATACTCAGCTTTTATTTGAGGAGGTTATTCATGTTCTCTTGCAGAGGCTAGTTACTAACCTTTTGCTGCTTGTCTGTTAGTTCCTAGTCTTTTATTTTCTTGACCAGCATTTACTTGGATGTAAGACAGCGCAATTTGATTTGGAAAATAACATGCAATCGTATGACGTTTATATTCTCATAGTGGTTTGATTTAATAAATTCTCCTATGCTACTTTATCAGGTGAAGCAGAAGCCATTATTGCTAAAGCACAGGCAACTGCCAAAGGTCTTGCCATGGTGTCACAAGCCCTAAAGGAAAATGGGGGCTTAGAGGTGAGGTTCTCTAGTCCTGATTCCATGTTATAATGATTTAATAATTGGTTCCTTGAAAAATACATTTGAATTAGGAAACTTTAGTTGCATAGGTGAATTTCTTTATCAGAGATTTTTATTTGTGGTTGTTGTGAGTTGCGCAGAATGCATAACGTTAATTCATTTACTTCTACTCTATAGAGTTAATAGTAGCCATCTCATTTTGGGACTATTTGGGGTTTAGATCAGTCAAAACACAAACTTTTGATATTCCACTGTCAGCAAGCAAGTTTGTGGTTTCCACTCTTCACTATCAAATATGTGATTGTGAAAGTAGATTTCTGAACGACATGCTGTCAAGCTCTGTTTGGAGACGTGAGGATGTTATGGGGATATTGTTTGTGAAATTGGAACTCCACGAGTGCAATACCTGCCTACCCAAACTGTAAGCATAAAAAGAAAAATTAATATTGTTCTTCCAAGTTCCTATTCTTGAGGTACTACTTTGAAGATCTGAACAAGGAGGGTAGCAAATAGTGTGTTGCTTTTGTGACAATTATTTGAGATGTGAAATCAGTAGAGTTAAAGTTTTTCATGTATTCGCAGGGCTTATCTTTCATGCTTATATTTTAGTTTTCATTGAGAATCAAGATTATAATGTGATTTGCAGGCAGCCAGTTTGAGAGTTGCTGAGCAATATGTTCAAGCTTTCGGTAATATTGCCAAGGAGGTAAAGAATTGAACTCTCAACTATCTTATGCTATTATTGATGCAAAGTGCAACTGATTTACTAAACTTGTCATTTTACTTTTCTTATACTTTTATTAGAGTACTACAATGTTGCTTCCTAGTGCTTCTTCAAATCCTGCAAACATGGTAGCTCAAGCTCTTAGTATGTATAAAAGCCTACTCGGTAATGTGCCAAGTGATGGTTCTCATGAAACATCTTCCCCCAGTTCATTAGATGATGTAAGGGTTGATGCTCCCTCTGGAGGATCAGGAGATGAGAGCATCACATCTGCAAGAATAGCTAATAGAGGTCATGCTGGTGGACACTCGTTTTCACTTCAGAGCCCCCAGAAAGGAGAATAGAATTGATATGACTTTACCCTTCCATTATAAGGAAATCAAATCATGTTTACTATCGTCTGTCAGTCGTTTGAATACTATTAACTCTTTTTAGAAGTTCTGAAATTCTTCAAATCAAAGCTTAAAGTTTCAAGTGACTATAGCGTTTGATAGTAGGATGCTTATTCTTTTTATTTGGAGAGTTAAGCGGATGTCCTTTTGGTAATAGAAAAGCAATAGTTGAGATGAAGAAGGGATTGAAAAATTCAGTTGAAGTCTGCCTTTGAGGTATATAGTGAGTCAAAAACTTTATTTCTTGCTACCATTGTATAAGATCAATGATGCTGCATTGATTGTTTTTGGATTGTCAGCATTTTAGTTTAACTTTGAATAAAAGGATAATTGGATTCTAGTTTTCTTGAAATTTGGTTAAAATACAGGTAGGCCCTTTTTGGATTTAGTTGTTAATGTGATATTCCCTTGTAAGAAACTCTTGTCAAAATGAAATGGAGCCTCTGGGGTTCTTTTTAGAGACATTCGATATGAATTCGATAATTTTCAGAGAGGTTTTTATTGAACTTTGGACCTGATATAAAGATAAACTTTATAATATTGTACCAGTTTATATAAGCGCAAATTACTCATGAATTTGAACCCTTAATGAAGTTGGTGGAAACAGACACCCATAGCCCTTGGGCTGGGCCTGAAAATGAATTGGGTGACTCGCTCTTTAGTTACAAAAATATTTACAGAAAACAAAAAACAAACAAAAATACGGCCCGACGTTATAGTACATCCCTGCTTAAAATGGAAGAATGATCCCTAGATAAGCAAGCTGTCCAAACCGTGAAAAGACAAAACATCACTATTGCGAATGTCTCACAAATTTCGTTATTAGCATTGCTGGTAGCTTACAAGGCAAATAGCAAAAAAGTAGAGGTGATGGTGGGTGAAGAAACGAATGATAAATAAATGAGATGTATATATAGGAAATGAAAGCATTTGACTTGTTCATCATAAGTCTACGAGTCCATCATGCAGGACCGCTCAAGGTCTTCTTTTTTTAGACAAACAAAGCTATCCTTCCCTCTTACTTTTATTTACGTAAACAATCAAACGCCAATCCTTGCATGCCCTTTTCCCAATTGAAGTAGCTGCTAGGTTTCCATCTCTAACCAGAAAGGCGAGCTTTTCTTTAAAAGCTCGCCTTTCACAAACCCCAAAACTCATCATGATGTTCTTGTCATTCTCAAGATCATCATTATCTCTTTTCTTTCTTACAATCTCAATCTTCAGCCTCAGCCTTCGTTCATTTCCAACTGTTCGATCCGATACTGCACGTCATGACATGTGTGCAGCGTCCGATAGACCACTTTCATGCCCCGTCAAGTGCTTCACCACCGACCCCGTATGTGGGGTTGACGGCGTAACCTATTGGTGTGGCTGCGAGGAGGCTCGGTGTGCAGGTGTCCAAGTTGCTAAAATGGGATTCTGTGAGGTTGGTAATAATGGAGGAACGGCTTCACTATCAGCTCAGGCTCTGCTGTTGGTGCACATTGTTTGGCTCATTATCATCGGCATTTCCGTCTTGTTTGGCCTCTTCTGATGATACTCATCATCTTTCTTCTCACTAAGCGCTCCTATAAATTATCTACTTTTAGGCTAAACATTATATAAATTAATTTATTAATATATTTGATCAGCAGCAGGTCAGGTCTCTAAATTTGGGGTTTGCTTGCCCTCATGAAACTCAATTGGGACAAGCTTACTTTCATTGTGTGTATATTATAATGCTGTATATTCAAGAGGAAAATTTACAGCATTTTTTTCTTTTTTCTTTTTTTTTTTGGGGAGCCAATTTGTTAGAATATTGTGGAGATCAGGATGATCAATCTCCCTTAAAAGCTAAAATAGTTGTTGAATACTTTCATTTGGGACTTTGAATTGTCTCAAAATTTTAAGCATGCCTTTTCTTCACCAAGTTAAATTGCATGCTGCTTTTTATTATTATTATTATTATTATACTACATGCATCAAATCTTAGTCTGTTAATTGTCTTTTCTCAAACTGTCATCTCCAGCCAAATCTTGCTGACAATGAAGCTACAATCTAGATTATAAAGACCAAATGTTATTTTTTGTCTTTTTTTTTTTGTAAATTAATATACAATCCCAAGTTCTGATAATGCCAAGTTATTGTTCATTATTTCATCAATTGTTCAATTGCAAAACGTCAAAGGGATTTCTTTTCTGGGAATAATTTTCACAGCATCTCGTTCTATTACATTGGGTTTTCTTCAAAAAAGAACTTAAAAAAGGTGGAAAATTTTGATGAAAAACGGATGTTGTACAAATAAAATTAATTAAGCAAAAACAGAAGAGTATAAAAGGTTTGGTTAAATTAATATAGGTGATAGAAATTAAAGATCTTTATTATTAACCAATTTATATTTCAGATTCATCAGCTAGCCCCAATTATATCCAGCTACATATATAACATGTCAAAATAAATTTCTGAAAATGAATTAATAATCGCTTTTTCTTCCTCGTGAGAACGACTTGCCTTCTATGATGAGCACAAACTTAAAGACATTTTAACGATAAAATTAATTTTCAAAGATATATCTCAAATTATATTTACAGGAACTAAATCACAACATTAGAATCTACCAAATAATTTTTATTGACGCGGGCATAAAATAATTAGTAAATTTTAAATGTAATGAATTCAAAGTTAGTACATATATAGCTGTAATATTCTTCAAGCAGAACTAATATCATTACAACTTGGTCAATCGCATAGGTGCATCAACTTAACGTTACCCTGCACTAGAATTAAAGTTTGGCAGGCATACAATCGAAGATTCAAGCTAGACAATGGAAGTAATAATTTTGTAAGCTGGGTAGTGGGATAGACACATATTTCTGAATTCTAATCGGTTTACTCTCTACCAAACGCTTTTGTTTGATATATTATATTGTTCGATGTGCAATATTATATTAATTTTTCTGTAATTAATTTCCAGTTAATGTAGATGAGGCTAACAAAACAAAACAGCTCTTCCTTTCCTTGGGTGCTTCTATCTCATCTATTAGCTATATATGTAATGCTTCCCTTACTGCTAATGTCATATATATATATATACACGCACACACACACATATATATCAGCTGAATAAGAAATTAATATAAATAGGTGTTGCTGCATTGCATATGATATGTTCACTGCATGCCGCTATTGTATCCGTAATTCTGTCCATAGAGTTGGTGTTTGTGGCTGAGAGTCACAGCACCGATTACTGCCAATTATATCTCGTACTATATATTTGCCGAGACACCAACATCTTATTCATCGCCGGCTAGCTTAACTATAAATATATATGGGGTTGGCTTGCTTGCATATAAAAATATTTAATTAACTCCCAGTTATATATATATATATAGGCACACACACATACACATACATGCACGGTCATTTATTCAATATATATTTCCAACTTACAATATATTTTTATTCTTCCAGGAAAAAATTCATTGATTTACATTAAATGGCATCTAATAAGATGGTTAATTTCAGAAGAGTGATATTACTCTTACAAACTATTTATACGAATTTACTTACACAAACTGTTGTGGTGCATCTGTCATATGATCACTACATCACCTATTTTAATTAATGTCATTTATTATTCGCATATATTCATCTAATCATTATATTTATTTCTCACATCTCATCATACCATATCAGTAAATTTGAAGTTAAATTAATTGATAATCTATTAGAAAACTTAAAATAATTTACACTGAAATTTATGATAATAAGAAAGATTTTACAGAGCATTAATTTCTCAAATATTAGATGACATATGCCAATGTTGTGATACATTATTTGGAATGTAAATTTGAGATATCATTTCGAAAATATAGCATTATTCAAAATTAGATGATTAAATCGGAATAGACTGTTGACATGCTAGACTAGCCTGGAGACAGGGTGGTGCAAGTAGAAAGCAGATTATATTATATAATGTAATTAAAAGTGCCATATATAGCCAACCCAACGAACAAAACTATGCTGTCCATAGGAAAAGGTCAGATACAGAATGGCCATAGCAACCAATTTTATGACATTCCAACAATTTCTCCTAAATATTAGAAGCTGCTGCGTCTACATTACCATTTACCCTCTCTCAATAGAATGATAAATAGTTGAGGCTAAGGAAAGGATTGAGAGAGGCCTGAGACGTACAGCTTTATTCCCGTTCCCACCACCTCCAAAGACTCGCTCAATCGTCCCTCAAGCTCAGCATGGGAGGCTGTGCGAGCAAACCTAAGGAGTCTGATGGACTTTCTGACTCTGCCCCTTGTGAGGCTCCTTCCAGCCCCAAGAAGGCTGACCTGGACGAGAAGAGTAATAAGGGTGGTGGAAATGAAGCACCTTTTGTTGATGTTTCTGCACCCAACAAGGAGGGTGATGTAACTACCAACCCACTTGAGGAAGACAAACCTAAAGCTGAAGCTACTGCAGAAGAACCTGAGAAGAAGGTTGAGGCTGTTGTTGAGCATGAAGCAGAGAAGCCTAAAAATGCAAAACCAGAACAAGCTGGAAAAAAGATTGAGCCTGTTGTTGCAGATGCAGCAGAGAAGCCAACAGTACAAACTGAGAAGAAGGTTGAGGCTGTTGTTGGGCATGCAGCAGAGAAGCCAACAGTGCAAACTGAGACGATTGTTGAGGCTTCTGTTGAGCATGCAGCAGAGAAGCCAAAAGAGCAAGCTGAGAAGAAGGTTGAGGCTTTTGTTGCACAAACTGAGAAGAAGGATGAGGCTGTTGTTGGGCATGCAGCAGAGAAGCCAACAGTGCAAACTGAGAAGAAGGTTGAGGCTGTTGTTGGGCATGCAGCAGAGAAGCCAACAGTACAAACTGAGAAGAAGGTTCAGGCCGTTGTTGGGCATGCAGCAGAGAAGCCAACAGTACAAACTGAGAAGAAGGTTCAGGATGCTGTTGAGCATGCAGCAGAGAAACCAAAAGCCCAACCCGAGAAGAAGGTTGAGACTGTTGTTGAGCTTGCAGTAGAAAAGCCAAAAGCTGACGAATCAGAAGTAACTGAGGAGAAGTTTAAGACTATTGTTGCACATGCACAGAAGGCTAACGCCGAAAAATCGGATGCCCCTACAAGCTCAGAGAAAGCTAATGCGCCTTTTGTCACTGTATGATCATCATCTATACTGACGTGTCCCCAACATATATAGGAAAACAGTAGACCAATCGTTAAAATCGTTGGGACTTGTGTGGCAAGATCTGTAACAATTGGACATCCATTTTTTATTTAATTATGAAAGGTGCTATTTCTATAAGAACAAGTTATTTCATTATGATAATGCTCAACGCTCTCCAGCAAAACATTCCGCTCCCAATTTACTTCCATGAACTTTCTTAAAATGAGTGGAAACTACTCGATCACCACGATGAATTGCCTACCTGGGGAAGGGTCGAATGCTCATTAAAACTTGCAAGTGTTTCTTTGTCAAAATGAGTGGAGACTGAAAACTAAATATTTCCAAATGGTTTGTTTATTTTCTTGAATTGAAACTTGTATTGTCGACACCCTCATTCGGATCAGACAAAAGCACTTCCAATCCCTGTTTTCCTTGTTTTCAATAACCTTTAATCTCTTATGATGCCTCGAGTTAAAGTTTGCCACTTTTACCTAAAAAGTTAACCTATTAAGCGTGGATTTAACATTAGTTTTATATTTTAGTACTTACGATACTCCTCTAAGTTTTTACTATAGAACTATTCGGGAAACACATAATGAAGATACAAAGGTTTACATCGCACCAGACTTGAACAGAATTATATTCAGTACCTGATCAGTACTCGAAACTAATTATTCTCAATTTACAATTAAACTCCTTGGCCTTTTTTTTTTAGGCAATGGAGTGATTTTTGTGGTATTCTCACGAAATTAATAATAATAATAACAATAATTTTTGGAAAATGAAGACGTTATTGTAATTCTATTGAAAAGCCTAGCCAAGCAAAAGTTCAGAGACAAGAATAAATATTCTTTAAAACATATTGTCTGGTCAAAGGTTGCTGGCTTTTATTATTTAAATTTAGAACTAGACTGCATCAAGCTTCTATTTGTGTATTTATGTAGATGGAGTGTACAAACAAGCTGGGAAAAAATCTGACTTCCACGGTCCGGCAAGGTGAAAAGCCTCATGGTATCCACAGCTAACTGGTCTTGCATTTTTTCTTTATACCCTCAAATATCCAATGTCTCATTCAAATAAATGACCTTCCTCAAAATGGTCTGCTGAAGGCTACTTCTAGTTAATGAACCATCTATTCAAATATTTAAGGTCTAGGATGTTACTACATTGATACAGATGTAGCATTAAAAGAACGAGTATCATTCATATAAATGTCAGTCACTAGGCAAATCTATGTGCAGCGTTTGCAATTTCTGAAAACAAAACATGGATCATGCAATTTCTTCGTACAACGCACACAAAGTATATAGCACGGTGGGATGCCATATGCTAATAGAGAAACTCAAAGAAAGTATGCAAAAAAATTCAAAACTAGACGTGTACCCTCCGATTTCCCTTTAATATAATGTAAAATGACTAGGCAAAATATACACTACAATTGAGAGATCTTCAGCTTGTGAAAGATTGGGATGCAATTTAGAGAATAAAGAACTCAAGAAAAAACTAGTTGCTATGCTCAGAAGCAGCTGCATGAGCAGAAGTAGGGCTAGGAGATGGAAGAGCAGCCTCCTTGGAAGCCATTTCTTCAGGCTTCTTGTCATCCTTCACTGCCATCATGACAAGAAGTACAAGCAATGGATAGCTAACTGTAGTGAGAGACCAATTAATAATAAGTTGCTTGAGCAATGACACTTTGCAAGTATCAACTTGCCAAGCAACCGCACCCCCTGCACTTTGCACCCCCTTGTAGAACCCACTATACCTGCAATAAAAAAGAACTCAAATTAAATATAGAATTAAATCAAAACCCGTGATTAAAAAATGATGAAAAATCATCGTATCAGATGCTAATTACCTGCTGAGGATCTCAGAATCATCAGCCAAGGCTCCAATGACCCAGTAAACCATGCTCTGAAACATAGCATCCAGCAGGCCATAACTAAAATACAAAACAAATGGACCAGCAAAATCATCACCAGAGTCCTTGAAATCCAATCTAACAGGCGGATCGTCATGAGAGTAAGTGAGTTGATTAGCAAGCCCACCTGCCCAAATTGCAGTGCCAAGCAGAGCAACCACACCTATCCCAACGAAACCCCTGGTTCTCCTACTCTGAAAACTGAAATCAAACACATAACCAATCCCAGCAGAGCCCAACATCTGCGCACCCCAGTAAAAAACATTGTTCAAACCCCTTGTCCTCAGATTAAACTGAAGACCATTAACATTATTGAACTGATAACTATAAAAAAAGTTGCTTGCCCAAAAAGCAGGGACCATCAAAAGCATCTTCCAGTTGAGAAACAGCTTGGCAATCTCAACAACCTCAGTAGACACACGTGAGTACTTGATGTTGGTGCAACGAGTGCCATCATCACGGACGACATAACTTGGCGGCAGAATCGCCAAGGAAATAAGAGCACCAGCAAACATGAAGCACATGAATCCAATATAAGTTCCATCATTGACAGAAGCAGCCTTGTCACTGCGATTGTAATTGAGAATGAATGGAATGAGGCCACCAATGACACCACCCATGTTGAAGATACTCCAGAAGATAGAGATATATGTGCCCTTGCGATTAGGTGGTGGGTAAGCCGTCATAATGGCTCCTTCAGCCGCCCAGAGAAGTCCAGAGCCAATACCCAGAATTGCACCCGCCACAATCGCGAAGGTCTGTTGCTGGTAATGGTTGTAGTAAAGAAATGAACCAGCGTAGAGCACGTAAGTTAGACAAGACACGAACAGCGTCGCTCGGGGTCCCAATATGTTGTAAATGCCACCACCCAGAACGCCAAAGATGGCAAAGGTGGTGTAGAGGGCAGTGTTGGCGTTGTTAGCCGCGATTGGATTAACCTGACCGCCGCCACCCATTCCTGACAGAGCATTGAACATTCCAGGACAGCAGAAGCAGACCAGACCAATGAGGCAAACCTGGAAAAGTGGTGAGTTGTATCTGAATCTTGATTTGGTTAGAATCTGAGGCTGTTTGCCTGCCTCCTCATCTACTTCGAAAACGCCCATGATTGGTTTTGCATAGATTGAAGGAATGAAGATGGGGAAGGAAAAACATGTAGGTATCAGCAAGAGGATTCGTGTGGGAATTTATTGTGGAAACTTGGAATAAGTGATGATGCACATGGCGCACTTGCGGCTTTCAACATGCAACGTCTTTGAATCTTTCCCTTTTGACAACATTTTTAACTCATGTTCCATATTTTTAGGCTATACTTAACAATGTCTTCTCATATTTTGAACACCTCGGAAAATTGTATAATTTTATTATAAAAATTATTTTAACATTATTTTTAATTTTTTTAAAAATAAATTTTTAATAATTAAATACGATACTAGAGGATAATAAATCATCTTTGAAATGTAAATATGTATTTTACAGGTGTAAATTCATCCTATTTACAAATAATCTTAATGTATATTCTACTAACATACGTGAGCCCTCTAAAACTCTATAGTGTCTCTCGAAGACCTTTCATTGTAAAACTCATTTTGACTCTATATTTAATGATTTTTAATCTAAAATCATAAAAAAAAAATTTCTTTAAAGTTTTAATAATTAAATATGATTTTCGACAGTATTAAAACATATTTAAAGTATTAAATGTGATAGAAGATACTTAATAATATCTCTATTAAATATAGCAAAGAATCTTTTCATACAAAATTTTGATACAAATTTATGATTATTCATTCACCAAATCTAATGATTTAGTCTAAAAATCAACATATCGACTCATAAATAATCTCAAACCATTATATTATACATATCAATGGCTAGAAGGGTAATAATAAATTGAGGCTCCTTCAAGCCCAAGAGCCCTAAACCCGAAAGTAATAATGGAGGTAGAAATGAAGCATCTTTTGTTGATGTTTCTGCACCCAAAAAAGGAAGGCGATGTAACTACCAACCCATACGAGGAAAACGAAGCTAAAGCTAAAGCTACTGCAAGAGAATCTAAGAAGGAGGTTGAGGCTGTTGTTAAGCATGCAGCAAAGAAGCCTAAAGACCCAAAACCAGAACAAGCTGGAAAAAAGATTGAGGCCGTTGTTGGGCATGTAACAGAGAAGCCAACAGTACAAACTGAGAAGAAGGTTGAGGCTTCTGTTAAGCATGTAACAAAGAAGCCAAAAGCACAAACTGAGAAGAGGATTGAGGCCTTTTTTGCACAAATTGAGAAAAAGGTTAAGGCGATTTTTGAGCATGTAGTAGAGAAGGCAAAAGCATAAGCTAAGAAAAAGTTTGAGGTTGTTGTTGATCATGCAACGGAGAAGGCAAAAGCACAAGCTAAGAAGGTTGAGGCTGTTGTTGAGCATGTAGTAGAGAAGCCAAAAGTTGACAAATTATGAGTAATTGAGAACAAGTTTGAGAGTACCATTGTTGCACAATCAGAAAAGGCCAAAGCTGAAAATCAGATGCCCCTACAAGCTCAAAAAAAGCTAAAACTAATGTGGCTTTTGTCACTATATGATCATCATCCCGTCCAAAAATGTATGAAAAACAATAGCCAATTATTAAAATTGTAGGGACTCATGTAGCAAGATCTGTAACAATTGGACATCCATTTTTCATTTAATTACGAAAGGTGCTATTTCCATAAGAACAAGTTATTTCATTATGATTAAGTTCAAGATAATGCCAAATGCTCTCCAGCAAAACATTTAGCTTTGAATTTACTTCGATGAACTTTCTTAAAATGAGTGGAAATCACTTGATCACCAAAATGATTTACTTACTGATAGATTCTAATATTTTTTTTTAATAAGAAAATTTCATCCTCGTTACTGAAATTGGATTAACCATAGGGTTTGTTAGGAATTCGATAGGCCTAACTCTCTCCCAAAAGAAAGAAAACACTTAATAATTCTCAACTGACTCTCTCTCTCTCTCTCTCGCGCTCTCCTCTTCCTTCTTATTTATCTCCCTTAGCATAATAGACTTTTTTTAACAACTTTCTAGTTGTCCTATACATTCCTTAACTAACAAATTTCCCCGCACATTCCCTTGCTTGGCCTGCGTGGGGCATCTAGCATAAGTATATATGATGGGAGGCCTATCGATACCCCTTGTCTAAAGAGTGACCTTGTCCTCAAGGTAAAAGTTTGGAAATTGGCTCCGAATGTGCTCAAAGGACTCCCACGTCGCTTCAAATTGAGGAAGTCCCTTCCAACAAATCAATACTTCCAAGACATGTGGAATATTGGTGGTGTTATGATGCATTCCTAAAATAACCTGAGGCTCAGCCAATAACTCCAAGTTATCTGACAGTGGAAGTAAAGTCTGTGTGATAGCTCGTGTATCACCAATAGCACGCCTCAGTTGAGAATCTTAGAACATTGGATCAAGAAGTTATAGTTTGTATGCAACTTCCCCAACTCGAGCCAAAACCACAAAAAGACCATAAAACCGAGGGGCCAACTTCTCATTTTGGTGAGTTGATAAAGATTTCCTTCTATATGGGCATAGCTTGAGGAAAACCAAAACAACCATTGCAAAGTATAAGCTACGTCGATGACCATCAGCTGCTACCTTCATTTTTTGTTGAGCACGATGTTATTGCATTTCAGTTTAACCTACATGGTATTGCGGTCTTGCAAATTGCTGATACCACAGTTGATACCACTGCAGACCCCTTTTCAAAACACAACAATGGAGGAGGATCACACCCATACAAGATACGAAAGGGAGTTAGTTTGGTGGCTATATAAAAAGAAGTGTTGCACTAATAGTCTACCGATGGCAACCAATAAGGCCACTACTTTGGTTTAGTATTGGCAAAGCATTGCAAATACATTACCAAATAGCGGTTAACCATCTCTGACTGACCATCTATTTGTGGATGATAAGCTGTAGTTCACTTCAGCATCATGCCTTGTAATTTGAATAGCTCAGACCAAAAATTATCGAAAACTTTGTCCCTATCCGTAACTATGGATTTCGGAATGCTATGTAGTCTAACTACTTCATGTAGAAACATTGCAGCCAAGATCTAAGTAGTCTAAGGATGTTCTAAACCTATGAAATGATCATACTTGCTTAATCGGTCTACAACCACTAGGATAGTATCAGTCCCTTCAAATTTGGGTAGACTCTGCACAAAATCTATAGTCAAATCATTCCAAACTGGTTCCGACAATGGTAAAGGTTAGAGTAAACCAGCTGGAGACATTGTCAAATATTTGTTTCTTCGACAAATAGTACACAAAGTTATGTACATGTAGGTCCTAATATCCTATTTCATTCCCTCCCAATACATGTTGGTTGCCACACACTTCTAAGTTTTCAAAAACCCCAAATATCCCCCTATACAACTGTCATGGAATTCCTTTAGAATTAATGAAATGAGGGAAGATTTTGAAAGCAATGCCAACCTTTTCTTATACAACAGATACCCATTAACCCAAAAGTAATCCGGTTTAGAAGTAGGATTCTACTCTAATGCCTCAATAATTTCCTTCAATTTCTCATCAGTCGTCACTTGTGCTGAAATATTATCAAGTTGAATAACTCTTGGAATTGTTAGAGCCATCAAAGAAGCTGCATCACTCACCCTAGACAATGCATCAACGACTTTATCTCCAGTCCAGATCGATATTGGATATCAAAATCATATCCAAGCAGCTTATTGAGACATTTCTGGTGCTCCTCACTCATTAAAAGTTGTTCCTGTAAAAATTTCAAGCCTTTTTGATCCGCGCGCACTATAAACTTCCTGCCCAATTGATAATGCCTTTTGCAGCGCAAACACTACTGCCATGAGTTTTCATTCATAAATTGACTTCAAACGAGCAGTGTAAGGTAATGTATGGCTGTAGTATGTAATGGATAATTGATTTTGCATTATGATAGCCCTAAACTAGAATCAGAAGCGTCCATTTCCATAACAAAAGGCTTAGAAAAATTAGGTAGTGCTAACACCGGAAGGGTAGTCATTGCCTTCTTAAGCCTTTGAAAAGCTAACACGACTTCCTTATTTCAATTAAAACGGTCACGCCTAAGGAGATCTGTTAATGCCTTAGCAATATAGCCATAACCTTCCACAAAACGCCTATAATATCTAATACGCTTAGAAAACCCCACAATTCTTTGAGAGTTCAATGCCTTGGCCATTCTAACAAGCAGCTATCTTAGTCTCCTCTGCTGCCACCCTTTCTCCACTGCTAATGTGACCCAGGTAAAACGTTGTATTACCTCCTGAATTAGTGTAAGAACCTCTGATTGATCACTGCCAACTTCTAAAGAAATAGTTCCCAGCTCTAGCAGCATCCTCTGCCCTTGTTCCTTGAAAGTTTTCAACATAATTTTCGCTCTAATACCAAATTGATAGATTGCATTATTATTATTATTATTTTTTGGAAGAAAATTTCATCCTCGTTACTGAAATTGGATAACTACATGGTTTGTTAGCCGTTGAGAGGCCAAACATCTCTCCCAAAAGAAATAAAACACTCAATAATTCTCAACTCTCTCTCTCTCTCTCTCTCCCCCCTCGTCTTTTTTATTTCTCTCCCGTAGCATAACAGATTTTTTTAACAACTTTCCAGCTGTCCTATGAATTCATTAAGTAGCTAATTTCCTTGCACATTCCTTGCTTGGCCTGCTTGGGGCGCCTAGCATAAGTAGATATGATGGGAGGCCTATCACTTACCTGGAGAAGGGTTGAATGCTAATTAAAACTTGCAAGTGCTTATGGTTGAATCTTTGTTAGAATGAGACACTGTAAACTAAATATTTCCAAATCGTTTGTTTAATTTCTTGAATTGAAACTTATATAGTTGACACCCTTATTCACATCAGACAAGAGCACTTCCAATCCCTCTTTTCAATTCGAAGTAACCAGCATAGCTTGATCATGCAATAGCACTTGCTCTGCCAAGGACAAATAGATATGGCACTTCCAGTTGGTGGAAAGTCAATATCCACAATCCTTCAGCTGGTTTACGTTTTCATATTACACTTCACTTTGTCCAGTACCTTTAATCTGTTATGATGCCTACTACACTCCCCTAAGTTTTTGCTTTAGAAACATTCGGGACACGCAGAATGAAGATACACAGGCCTACATCAATGAAGATACAAAGGCTTACATAGCAGCATACTTGAATAGAATGATATTACAGTACCTGATCAGGACCGGAAACTAATTATTCTCAATTTCCAAGTAAACCCTTTGGCCTTTTTTTTTGCAGGCAATGCAGAGTGATTTTTGTGGTATTCTCATCAAGATCATAATAATAATAATAATATTGGAAATGAAGACATTCTTCTAATTCTATTAAAAAGCCAAGCCAAGTTTCAGAGACGAGTAAATATTCTAAAACATGTTTTGTGTGGCTGAAGGTTGCTGGTTTTTAATATTTAAATTTAGAACTAGACTGCATCAAGCTTCTATTTGCGTATTTATGTAGATGGAGTACAGAAACAAGTTGGGGAAAAACCTTGACTTCCACAGTCGGGCAAGGTGAAAAGCCTCGTGGTAGCTACAGCTAACTAATCTTGCCTTTTTTTTCATTTACTAAGAGGAACAATATTACTGGATCACTGCATTTCAAAAAAAAAAAAAAAAAAAAAAGTCAGATATCCAATTTCTCTTTTAAACAAATGACCTTCCTGAAAATGGTATGCTGAAGGCTACTTCTAGTTAATGAACCATCTAATCAAATTACGGTCTAGCAAGTTACTACACCGATACACAGATGTAGCATCAAAAGAACCAGAATCATTTATATAAATGTCAGTCACTAGGCAAATCTATGTGTAGTGTATGCATTGTCTGAAATAATGCTATCAAGCAACTTATCAATTTTGAATCAATTGGAAACGAGGAAGCTACCAATTGAGGATCTCCACTATGTTCGAGACATTGCATTAGATATGTGAGTTTCCATAAACCAAGCCATCATAAAGTGCGACAGAGGAAGATGAAATTTCTCATGATTGTTTGCCGCTTCTATCATAAGAAAGAAAAGATTTACTCATTTTGTCCAGGCTACAAGAAACTACAAGATTTCTTTGTAGAAAGGCGCACAAAGTATATAGCACAGTGGGATGCTATATACTAATAAAGAAACACCAAATAACTTATGAGAACAAATTCAACACCAGACGTGTACCCTTCGATTTCCCTTTAATATGATGTAATATACAGAGCAAAATGTACACTACAACTGAGAGATCTTCGTTTTGTGAAAGATTGAGATGCAACTTACAGAATAAATAACTCAAGAAAAAACTATATGAAGGGATGGCATTAAAATGACTTGCTATTGCTATTTGCTAAGCTCGGTAGCAGCTGCATCAGCAGTAGGGCCAGGAGATGGAAGAGCAGCCTCCTTGGAAGCCATTTCTTCAGGCTTCTTGTCATCCTTCACGGCCATCATGACAAGAAGGACAAGCAATGGATAGCTAACAGTAGTAAGAGACCAATTAATAATTAGTTGCTTAAGCAATGAAACTTTGTGAGTATCAACTTGCCAAGCAACCGCACCCCCTGCACTTTGCACCCCCTTGTAAAACCCAACATACCTGCAATAAAAAAGAACTCAAATTAACTATAGAATTAAACTGAAACTGTGGTAAAAAAATAACGAAAAATCATCATATAAAATGCTAATTACCTGCTGAGGATCTCAGAATCATCAGCTAAGGCTCCAATGACCCAGTAAACCATGCTTTGAAACATAGCATCCAGCAGCCCATAACTAAAATACAAAACAAATGGACCAGCGAAATCATCACCGGAGTCCTTGAAATCCAATCTAACAGGCGGATCATGATGAGTGTAAGTGAGTTGATTAGCCAGTCCTCCTGCCCAAATTGCAGTGCCAAGCAGAGCAACCACACCTATCCCAACAAAACCCCTGGTTCTCCGACTCTGAAAACTGAAATCAAACACAAAACCAATCCCAGCAGAGCCCAACATCTGCGCACCCCAGTAAAAAACATTGTTCAAACCCCTTGTCCTCAGACTAAACTGAAGACCATTGACATTATTGAACTGATAGCTGTAAAAAAAGTTGCTTGCCCAAGAAGCAGGTACCATCAAAAGCATCTTCCAGTTGAGAAACAACTTGGCAATCTCAACAACCTCAGTAGACACGCGTGAGTACTTGATGTTGGTGCAACGAGTGCCATCATCACGGACAACATGACTTGGCGGCAGAATCGCCAAGGAAAGAAGAGCACCAGCAGACATAAAGCACATGAATCCAATATAAGTTCCATCATTGACAGAAGCAGACGTGTCACTGCGATTGTAATTAAGAATGAATGGAATGAGGCCACCAATGACACCACCCATGTTGAAGATACTCCAGAAGATAGAGATATATGTGCCCTTGCGATTAGGTGGAGGGTAAGCCGTCATAATGGCTCCTTCAGCCGCCCAGAGAAGGCCAGCGCCAACACCCAGAATCGCACCCGCCACAATCGCGAAGGTCTGGTGCTGGTAATGGTTGTAGTAAAGAAATGAACCAGCGTAAAGCACATAGGTTAGACAAGACGCGAACAGCGTCACTCGGGGTCCCAAAATGTTGTAAATGCCACCACCCAGAACGCCAAAAACCGCAAAGGTGGTGTAGAGGGCAGTGTTGGCGTTGTTAGCGGCGGTGGGATTAACCTGACCGCCGCCACCCATTCCTGACAGGGCGTTGAACATTCCAGGACAGCAGAAACAGACCAGACCAATGAGGCAAACCTGGAAAAGTGGTGAGTTGTATCTGAATCTTGATTTGGTTAGAATCTGAGGCTGTTTGGCTGCCTCCTCGTCTAGTTCGAGACCACCCATGATTGGTGTCGCAGTTGCAGTTGCAGAGGTGGAAGGAAGGGAGATGGGAAGAAGATCTGGGGATCAGCAATTGGATTCGTGCGGAAATTTATTGTCGAAACTTGGGATAAGTGATGATGCACGTCACCGGCTTCCAACTGGCAACGTCTTTGAATCTTTTGAGTCTTCTGCTTCTTCCTTTTCTATTAAACTAATCGTCCAACCACGGTCAGTGACAGACACTCATTTTTAACTCATCTTTCCGCTTATTAATATATATGCATCAATAATATTAGATTTATAATATTTATATAATTATAATTTTATAATTTAATATAGTAGTTTAGGGAACAAAGTCTTACGAGTTGTATAACTATCTTCGTTTATTTTTTTTTTTCCTATATAAAATTTTTGCTGTATAAATTATCATATTTAAAGTTATAATTGTATAAAAGTTATAAATCTAGTATAGATAATACTATTCTTATAAACTAATATACAAATTTTTTTATACAAATTGATATATCATGATTTGACTAAAGAAGTAAATTTCAAATTTTAATTATATCAATTAATGTAAATAATGTAACAATTATTCAATAATTCCACCTAAGTTTGTATCAGTGAATTTGTACGAATAATTTATAAGAATAGCACCACTCAATTTAGCACTACTGTTTATTTAAATAATAGTGTTACACTTACAATCTAAACTCTATAACATGATATCACAGTCTACATGATAAAACCTCATTAGAGATATAACTTTTCTCTTTTTTTTTAATGAATTTTTACTATATAAACTCTCAATCATGTTATAAAATTTGGATTATATAAAAGTTATAAATTTAACATTATTTTTATTTAAATATCTAATTATCTGAAATAATAATACTACATTTTATATATAAAACTTGTATATATAGTTGATATGATAATAAATGAAGTGAAAGATTGGTATAAGATGTCAATATAATAAATATCGATGAGTCACATGATATCAAGTGAAGTGAAAGATTTGACATAAGGTATTAAAATAATAAATCTGAATGAGTCATGTGACATTAAATTCGGAGTAATGATAGACTTATAACATTTATATAACATATATTCTACAATATGATGTGGCTATCTATATTATCAAAATTCATTGGAAGAGAAAAAAAATGGATGAGAAAAATTATATATCTAATAGGATTTTGTCATTTAGAGTATCACGTCATATTATAAAACGTATATAGTATGAATATTATAAGTATAATATTATTGATTAAATTAATGATGTCAAATAAATTTTATGTACAAATTTTATAAACGTAGCGTCATTGTTTTCTTGAAAAACAGTAAAGTCTAAAAGGACTCTTTGTTTTTATCTACGTATAAAATAATTGGTTAAACATGATTCACAATTATTCTGAGCTATAATGGAAGAGATGCATATATATTTTTATTCGGGATATGACCCGACATTTGGACTTTAATATAAAAGTATAGATGAAGTTGTCCGTTTTGCGTGCTTGGCTCGTAATTGTTGCAATATTCTTCTCTACAATTAGAGCTTTTTCTAACAACATAGTTTTCGAAGTAAATACAAAGTCATGATAATGACAAGGATGGTATCTTCAACCTGCAATTTTGACATTTCTCTTTCAGTTTTTCTTATTGGCTTTACTTGTGGGCCGGCTTGCCGGCTTCCCTCTGCAAATTCAACTCTCAAATCAAAAGATAATCACTAACGCCTTCAAGCATTTTGAATTGAATAATACAATGCCACTCTCATGATCAACGAAAAGTTTATACAATTCCACCGAACATGCCGAAGTTTTCAATTGCTTAAAATATCAAGTGAACTTACGTCCAACTCTAGCATAAAAAAAGTTATAGTAATTTGAGAAAAAAATAAAATAAAATAAACCTTTAAAGTGATTTTGTGTTTTAACAAAATCCTCACTTCATTTTTTTAATCCTTTACCTAAGATAAGAAATCAAAATTCTCGTATTATTTGATAGGGCTTTCTTCTTTTCTTGTTCCCTCTTTTTGCCTTAACCAAAACATCATACCACATTTTATAGAAGCACCGTTAGATGTCTGTAATATCCTACCTTAGCTTGTGCAAACCCTCCTTCTCCACTGAATTCTATGATTTTCTCTTAATGTGACCTTTTTCTTACGCATTAAATTATTATACGATTGACAAAAATAAAAATAAACTCAAAAACTCGATATCTTAGTAAATGTTTATTGAGTATTAATTACAAGACATATAAATAAACACTAATCATTATATCGAGTTATATAGTAATGCGTTCACCTAGATCGAGCTACTCATTTAATTTGATTTAGTATTTTACATTGAATTTGGTTGTACACTTAAAAAAAAAATAGTCTAGCTAAACAATTATGAACAAATTAAATATGTATATTGCTTAAGTAGAAATAATCCTCCTAACTTGACTACTGTTTTACAGTTTCCGTGCTAAAATTTGATTTTCGTATTTGGAATGAACTCTTAATTCGGATTAGCCACATCATGCGAAAGAGATGGAGATGTAAAGCCTGAAAAGCAAAGGCAAAATTGAGACGTTTTCCACATTGCTAGCCATTTTCTTCCAAAAATGTCAATTTTCTATCTTATCATATCGCCCATCAAACCAACCTTAGTCTCTCACCACAAATTTTCACATCCCTTATTAAACATACACTTCCAACAAAATTAGACAACTCTTAACACATACACAATTTTGTTTCATAGATAAGGTTAACATATGAACTTAGTTAAACATGCAACTCCAACTCTCAAATCCAAAGAAAGTCGCTGTCGCCATGACCATTAAGCATTTTGGATCGTGTAATACTATTCTTAGGATCAACGAAAGTTTATGATTAAACAAACGTGCCTTGGTTTCCAGTAAATAAAATATCAGGTACTGTTTCAATGATCATAACTGTTGAATAACCATTTTTTACTAAGAATATTTGAATTTAAAGACTCCTCATGTGCAATCTAGATCGAATTTTAAGTTAATGAATTCACGAGATTAGATTCAAACTATCTTGCACTTTTTTACTCTTTAGGTCCGTTTGGCGTATTTTAAAGTATAATATAGTATAAATTTATTAGGATTTGATTAAATTAGATAAGAGGAAAAGCAGTCACACCCCCGTGGTTTGGGCTACGTAACAGCATCTTTCCCCTGTTGTCTCGGCAAGTAACGCCTACCCCCAACGTCGTCACTGCCACTAGAGAAATTCATATAAATGATGATGTATAGACAATTTTAAATTTAATTGTCTTATACAAAAATTAATATGATGATAATTATAATTGAATTAAATTTATAGTATAACATAAATTTATTGAATTGGGTGGTGATAGTATGAGATAAGATTGGATAAAACATAATATTATATTATGTCTAGCACAATACTGTATTAGATAAAAGATAAAAGCCAATTATAATATGGTAAGTTCAATTTTTGTCCCAATTGATTTAAATTAATATATATAATACTAATTAAAATTATTTTTAATTAAAAAATAAAAAATATTTAATTTTTATTATTTATTTGAATAATTAAATTTTTTACTTAAATTTTTAACAAATTATTTATTAATTATATAAAAATTTAATTATTTAATTTGTGTCTTTTTTTGTGTTTATTAGTGAAAATTAGGGCAAGAAGCAACTTATACTGTGTTAACTCTTGACGAGCGTAGGTATAAATTTGTTACGTCTTATGTGCTACAGAGCTCGCTACATTACCTTTTTTATGCTTTGCAATCTAGCTTAAAGTATGCCGAAACACAAGTTAAGTGCTTAATGCTTCTTTTGCTATACTAACCCGCGCAACAAATGTTCTCTTAATTCCTTAATACCATGTTAACTAACCAATCCACTTGAGAGTTTAAACTATTAATTAAGAAAACGGTGTAGTATAAAACTCTGAGTTGAAATAAAAGTAAGACTCAAGCATGTAAAGGGTGATTGATGATAGTAATAATTTTGATTTGGATATTTGGAATGAATTCTTAAGTGGGATGAAATAAAGAGTGAGCAAAATTAGTTGCACTATATGCGAAAGAGTGATATAAATGTTCACATAGGGTGTAACACATAAGTATTCAGTCTTTAGTCTTATTCAGTAGTTAGTCTTTGCAAGCAACACACGCAAAGACCGTAATATGGATTTTGTTTTTACATGAACGTGTTTGAGGATGAGAAAATATGAACTAGAATGAAAATTCTAATAAAGAAAAAAAAAAGTTTCCCATCTCAAATGCAATTCATTTCAAGTAGGATTGAATGACGTGAATTTCATTTGTCATGTAATCACTGTCTAGTTTCTTCTTTGTTTGCCTAATTATCTCTCTGATTTCTATAGTCTGAACTAGACTAATCAATTTGATTTCCCCAGTTCCTGGTCCTTGTCGTGGTGGTGATCGTCATTAGAATCCCCAACAGCCACGCTGATCAATTCAAAGGTGACACCCAGGAGATAAATACAGCATAAAAACTGGGAAAATAACACGACAGGAACAGGGGAATGGGCCCAATGATATACAAAAATAGAGCAGAAGAGAAATGGAAAGCCCGCAGGGCCTAAAGACCAGAAGTGGCTTCCCTTGACAACCATGTAATTTACATTAGATGGGTTGGTTCGTATAACCCATCATTTCTCAATTTTCTTAATTAGGATATATAGAATTAAAGATATACTTTATCATATAATATCGTATTTGAGCAGTGATACATCCTATATAAAATGATATAAGTTTAAAATTATTTCATCATTCATCGTATATAAATAAAAAAACCTTTACTTAATAATTATTAATTAAATTGAGGTAAATTTCCATTACTGATAATTACTTTATACAACTAAATTCGGAAATAAAATTATTGATATTGCTACACATATAAAATTTATATATAAATTTAACGTGACATCGTTATCATTTACGTATATAAAATGACTCATTAATATTGATCATATTGATTTCTTACATTATTATTTCATATATTTATTGTCGTATCAACGTATATAAATTTTGTAAATATAATATTATTAGTTTAAAATTATTTGATAAGTAATTATTAAATTATCGAGTAATATATATGAAAATTGCATCGTAACAATGTACTTGTGTTAAATTATATGACTTGTTTGAATACACAAAATTAGCTTTAGGATTTGAAAAATTATAAGAATTATTATTATAAGCCGACAGGCTAAATTTGCATTGCATGTTTGATCCTTAATCTCATCCGCTGTGATGCCCGTGTTTGTGCAGCACTCATTCTTCACCTCCGTCTCCATCTCCACCTGGAAACCAACAACAAGAAATCTTCGATTCTTTTGCTCAACCTTAACCTCATCTAACCAACAAATATCAAGAGCCCAGAACGAAACTCTCCGTGTTCTCGAATGGGACAAGCTCTGCAACTCCGTCGCCTCCTTTGCTCGCACTGCTTTGGGTCGGCAAGCCACCAAGACCCAGTTATGGTCTCTCGACCGCACTTACCAACACACTTTAAAACTTCAGGATGAAACCAATGCCGCCATTGAAATGCGCAAGCATGGCTCTTGCTCCCTTGACTTGACTGGCATAGACCTTCTTCTTGTTCAATCAGCTGTCCAACATGCTCGCAGGGGCTTGCCATTGCGTGCTGATGAAGCTCTCGCTGTCGCTTCTTTGCTGCAGTTTTCTGACACTTTGCAGCTCAATCTTAAAGCTGCCATCAAGGAAGATGCTGATTGGTACACACGTTTCATGCCACTTACTCAAATGGTATTTATCTCAATTCAAGTTCAGCTTTTTTTTTTTTTTTTTCTTATGTACAAAGCCTGAAGCTTTGTTGAATTTCAGATAATGGAAATGAGTGTAAACAGATCGTTAATTAAGTTGATACAACAAGCTTTGGATGAAGATGGCTCTGTTAAAGACTCTGCAGTATGTTTCTTTGTTCACATTCCATAATCTTTGAAACCCAACAAATCATTTGCTTATTTATTATCTCATATCTCAGAGTCCTGCCCTGAAACAATCACGTGATCAAGTTCGGGCGCTTGAAAGAAAGGTATGTTGTTTCTTGGTTTCCGTTTCTTCGTATTGGTTTGGAGGATTCCCTTCATTGTTTGATAAATATCTTCTTTAAGGTCAGTGTGTGCCTTCTCCTAGGATTTCAGTTGGAATATGGTGGCCACGCATGCTGCATACCTTGTTGCTTATTAGTTTTTAAACGCTCATTTCCTATCAATTGTATTCACAACTGCTTTATATTTAGCTGTGTTGTCTTCTCTATACAGTTGTATCAATTAATGGACAAGCTAATTAGGAATGAAAATAATGAAGCATCCCTACTGGTATAATTCTCACTTGATTTTTTATTCAATTTTGTTCGCATAATTTTCATCTTAATCGTAGTTTTGTTTTTAGGAAGTGAGTAACATTGATGGAAGATGGTGTATCAAATCAGGGGTCGATCAGCCAAGTTTTAAGGGTCTTTTGTTGTCCAGGTGCATAATTTCTATAGCATAATTTTCAATTATCACCGTACAAGAACATTTTGGTTAATTGTTTCAAGCAAGAAGCATTCCATATGAAACAGACCATTCTAGTTTTATAAGCAAAGAATGTTGTTTTCACTTGACAAATTAGAATTTGAATAGAAAAAACTTGGGCTCTTTAGGTGATGGATCACAACTCTTCCATATAATCATGATGGTAGTATACTTGTTGTAGTGGTTCAGGCATAGGAAGCATTGTAGAGCCACTCTCAGCTGTTTCTCTAAATGATGAACTGCAACAAGCAAGAGCTGCAGTGGCAAAAGCAAAAGAAGATGTGCTTTTGACTTTGACAGAGAAGGTTTCTTCTGATAATTGGTGAAATGCTTTTCTTATTCTACTACCCGTTTGCTCATCATATTTTATCTTCCTATAATCTACACAGATGCAAGTTGATCTTGATGATCATATTTCTTAGTAGGCTATTTGAATTTGGAATTACGTTAAAGGTCAAAGAAAATTTGTACTTCAATCAAATGTCATAGAAGTAACAGTAAATGCAAGGTAGGAGGGTATATAGTTCTTCTAATTGGAGAATTACAGCCACATGAGTGTGTTTAAACTTGCATCTGTACCAGATGACCATTGCTTCTCATAGTAGAATGATTATTGCTTATCCTATGTGTTCTTTTCTAATGCCTCTATTCTTTCAATATTATTATTTAAATGCAGGTCATAATTGACATGGAAAGATACAAGCAAGAATATCAAGAACTTTTAAATGAGGATTGAGGCCAGACACTTTTTAACGTGAGAATCTTTCCGTTGTTTAAAATGGACTTCTGTTACAAACTATAGTTTAACACTCATGGTGAAATTTGTGCAATAACCATGAAGTCTATTTTTCACTAAAAAAATTTTAAAATTTTAAAAGGTGTTGAGGAGATGTTTCAACAAAAAAAGCATTTTTAAAATTTGCTTTAGATCTAGTAAACCCACTAAAATTTATTGTCTCGAAACTCTGCAACTTTAATTAAGATGACATCTTATTTTTTTCTTTGTGGCTCTCTATCTTTTCAAGGAAATTTTATTCTTTTTGTTAAGTTCTGAGACATATTATGGATACTTTAGAAGGTCATCAATTGCCGGACATTCAAGTGAAAGATGCTTCCACCTTCATGAAGAGAATGCATATTTAGCTATAAAATAAACTAGTTGATCCTGGTATCACTTTTTCTATCCATTTGCATGTCGATAACTTTCTAAAACAGATAATTATTACAAACACTGCATCATAATAATATTTTCTTACTTTAATTAGTTAAGCAGTGCGCCTCCCATTATAAACAAGCAGTTGGTTGCAAGCCCTGAAGAGCTACTTATTGTTGTGGTTTGCTATCATCGTATACTGCAAAACTAATATCAATCTTGAACTTGAGATTAGTTATTGTTGTCTCTTCGTAGTTCTTTATAATTGCGCTATTATAAGTGGCAAAAACAGGAGTCATGAAATGAATAAGCGGTAGAAGAAAATTTATCATTAGTGCAAATATCATCTAGTTTTATGAAACTTGCCTGTAACATTTGATGATAGCTGAAAAAAATCCCTCCACATTTCTGAGAGCTCCAGATTGAAGTTATGAGCTTGCAGTTGGTGTAATATATGCTTCTTATGGCTGTAGGCTCTCAAGAAATCTTCATGAAAACCTGCTAATCACCAGAAGGAAGATCATCGAACATGGTGCCACTCAAAGATATAGGAAGATGCGAGAAATATCTGAGGCTGCAGCAATGGCACGTACTTTGGTTCACAAGAGGGCACGACAGCTTCATGCATCTGCAGCACAATCTTCTAGGGCCAATACAGCAAATAAAACCCACCATGTATTGCCAAGTACACCAAATATCGCCATAGGGAACAGTCCTGCTAGGAGCCCCTCTGCCATCAAAATCACCAAAAAACCACCACCAGGTACGCTCTCCTACCAACTCCAGCTTGCCTGTAGTTAAATTAGTCTGCAGTGCATGTTCAATTGTACAAAAGCTGTTTGTGATAGATTATGCTGTCTCATTTATTCCAATTTTGAAGATCATTTTAGTTGTAGTTCTTTTTTCCTATTCATCATGCAGTAAAGAGGACTGAACTTCCTGGGGTTGGAGATTTGGTGCATGTTTCTTCCCTTGGAAAGAAAGGAACAGTTCTGAGATTGGAGCCATCTAAAGAAGAAATGGATGTTCAAGTTGGCAACATGAAGTTAAAGTTGAAATTAGTCGATATTGAGGCCTAAACATGAAGAATAAGAATCCCTGCATTTTGAGAGTGATATGGTATGGGTATTTTGCTGAGTGGCCTGCTAAATGGTTCCCATAAATGAGGCTCGGTTACCATTCAGGATGCAAGTTTGCCATCTGATATATTGGTAGCACGTTATGATATCAGTATAACTCAAACAAGTCAAATTATCAGTGCATAAATTATTCGAATATCGGGAGAAGACTGCAAAGACATCCATCTTGTTTTAGTTTAAACAAATGCAACTTGACAAAAGAGTATCGTGTTACATCAGCAATCACTGTATATATCTTTATTTGTGAAGATATGCAACACACTGCTCCAAGTTCCAAGACATCATCTGTCTCTTGGAGAATCGAAGTATTTTACTTGAACAGACGAGAAGAAACATGTGTGTACAGATGGGCAGAAAAATTTAATGAGTGAATCTGAAAATCCAAAATCAAGACCTTTGAGAATACAACTACACATACCCGGTTCAAGAGAAAGCAGTGTCGTAGAAGAGAGATTTGATGGGTTACTATTATGTACGGGGATCTTGAAGGCACTAAAGCTATTTCGTTATGTCATTCTACTTGTTTTAACCATGCAGATTGTGACAAAAAAATGCTCAGCAATATAGGAATTGTTTATCCCTTTTATCCAACATGTCTGTCATTGATAAAAATTTGTATGTCTTGTTCTCGAAACTAGGGTTCATGAGATCAAATTGAGCAGATTTGCTTGTTGAGCGCACAATAGTTGTGTTGATAAAATTGATAATTTGCATAGTCAAATAGCGGAACAGAGCAACAGTGCAATTTTACTCCAATATATGTTCTTTTGCTTTACTCGGCTCCTTTTAAACATGGGTTAAGTTGAAGAACTTTTTGCATATTCCTCTGCACTTGAATTGAAACTTGTGAAGGGCATCTTGTCATTTCCGAGTTCTTAGTTTTGGCAGATTCTTTGATCCGTTTATAACATCATTCAATTATAAGATGTTGATGAAGAAAAGAAAGTCAACGCAATTACTTGCTGTGTTACGCACTGAGAAGAGAAATGAAGGCACCAAACAACTAACCATTCATCCGAAAACAGTGAAAATTCTTATTGAGCGGCCTAAACAGTTAAAATAATGAACTGAAACGAAAATTCTAACACACAAAGAAAAAAAAAAAATTCCCCTTTCAGATTCAATTCATTTCAACGAGGACTGAATGTGAATTGCGTATCTCACATGTTTATAATCATTTTATAAACTATAGCTAGGTGATATCTATGCTAGGTTACTTAAACAAGCAATACCATAAGACAGCTTTTTGTTTATAATCAATTGGATCTCCCAAGTTCCTCATCCTTCTGGTGATCATCATTAGAATCCCCAGCAGCCACGCCGAATTCAAAGGTGACATCAAGGAAATAAAGCACAAAAACCAGGACAAAACAGGACAAGAACATGGGAATGGGCCCAAAGATCCACAAGAAGAGGGGAAATGAGAAATAGAAAGCACGCAGGCCTAAAGACCAGAAATGGCTTCCCTTGTTCACAGTCTTCGCCACATACTCAGCTGTGAGCCGTTGATGATGAAGATTCGGAGAAATCTTCTTGAAAGGCACATTGATGAGAATGCTGGCGTGACTGTAGTACCTAATAGACTGCAAGTTGAGCAAGAATGCCACCAAGAAGCATAACAAGATCATGAAGAACTTGATTGAGTAAAATTGCTCGCTCCTGTCCCCGAACACAAGCCAGAAGGACCGATCACGGCTGCCACTCGACATCAACAACGCAATAAGAGAACTAAGCATGATGGCCGTGGATGCCAAAAGGGTCGATGCCATTATGTTGTTTCTTAGTGTCTGCACTGCAAGAACTCCATTCTTGGACACGTCCTGCCATGCATAGCCAGTTCCAGAGTCAATAAAACACAATTTTTGAGATGATAACATATGCACAATACTACCTCTAGAAAATATAGATATTTATAACATCATGCGTGGCATGGCATGAAGGATTGAGATAAAATTGAAAAAGAAAGAAATAATAAGTAACCTCCATCATAGCTCTGACCCAGAACCGGCGATTGATGGCATTTACACCTATAACAGTCTTGGTGGGGTGTTTGATAATTCGATGGAGAAGCCATATGTGATAAGAGAGCATAACGAACAAGCCGGAAGAAACCAAAATGAAATCAAGAATTTGTTTGGCCATTGAAATTGAGAGAGGAAAGAGAGGAAGAACACAAGTGTAATACGTTTGTTGCGAGTATCAAACTCAAACGACCTGTGCTGGTGATGGTTGGTGCATGTGAGCAGTGGCGAACCTACGATTCTGTGAAATGCGGGCATATTAGTATTTTAAATTTTTATATATTTTTTTTGATAAATAATAAAAAAATATATTAAAAATTAAAAAATACTTATGGATAGAGGATATGAATCTTATTTCTTAAAATAAATTCTAACACAATAAAATAAAATATAAAATATAAAAATATGATAGTTTAACAATTTAGTAAATATAAAATCATAATTGTTTTTTACGAGTTTTTATGCTTTGAAAATATTACATGATTACCTTATTATATTAAAAATATCTTTTTAAATGCATGCAAGCAAGTTATCGTTTATCTATTCAGCTCATATTCGATTGCATGGTTCAATCTTTACAATATTTATAACAAAGAATAAATCAAAATAAATAAATAAACATTAATAAAATATACATAAATTTTATTGATAGAATATAGTAATAAGAATTAATTAAAATAACGATGTAATTTGCTTGAAATGAAAGATAATTAGTTATATATCTTGTATTCGATTGCACTTGTTATAAAAAAGGTATATGATTGTCTGCATAAAAACTAGATATTGATAACAAATGAACATGAAAATTACATAAGAAAAACATTAAAAATTTGATTAAAATTTTATATATAAAATAAGAGTAAAATATTAAATCTAATAAAATATAAATTTATTTGGCTTTTGAAGAAATTTGTCCTCGTCTTTTCTCTTGTATCAATTTGTAGGGGAGAAGAGTAGTAGGAGATAGTAGGTGGCGGAGGCCAGTGGTTAGGTGGCTGTAATAAAAAGAAAAATTAAAAAAAATAATGTGTAGTTAAATGAGATATTTTTTAATAAAATAATGTATTTAAAATTAGTAGAATTTGAAGGGGTAAAAGAGATTTTAAACTTTCAGGAGAGGCCTAGGTCCCTGGGTACCAGCGTCGGTCCGCCTCTGCATGTGAGGGTGGAAGGAAAGTGCATTGATTTGGGCTCAAAATGAAAGAACACGGGATTCTTACGTGGAGTAAGACTTCATCAGCCACGCCCACCATACCCCCTGTTGACTCATTTTACTATTTTTGTTGCATTATATTTCTCATTGAATCATCCCTCTTCCATTAACATATCATAAATGATAATCTTCCTTGGTTTAAGATACTATGTATATATATAAACCATCAGCTGTCTTGAGTGTATATAAAGCATAAGTATATATTAAAGGCTTTAAAAGGAATATATTTGATTTTTTCACTTATCAAGTCTTTTTGGATTCTTTAGAAGACGTTAGGCTTGGATGAATCATCCAATATTTATAATCAGTTCATTATTAAAAACATTGAGTAGAGTAACGGACACTGCTTTGTATCGTGCCTTGTGCGGTCCTCTTTCTTTGAATACGTCCCCAGCTAGAGGAATCCTTTTGGGATTCCCAATCCAAATTAATATCACTTTTCATATAGCCAACGAATATTTAACATAATTTATTAATATAAATTTATGATCCTCAGTTATTAAATACAATGGTTAATATTGAAAGTGACATTCTTCTCTATAATTAGAGCTCATAATTGAATTGATGCAAGATTCTTCTCTACAATTCGAGCTCTTTCTAACAACATAGTTTTTAAAGTAAATGCAAAGTCGCGATAGTGACAAAGATGGTATCTTCAACCTACAATTTTGACAATTCTCTTTCAGTTTTTCTTATCGGCTGTACTTGTGGGCCGGCTTGCCGGCTCCCCTCTGCAAATTCAACTCTCAAATCCAAAGATAATCACTAAACGCCGTTAAGCATTTTGAATTGAATAATATAGTGCTACTCTTCCAAAAATGTCAATTTTCTATCTTATCATATCGCCCATCAAACCAACCTTAGTCTCTCGCCACAAATTTTAACATCCCTTATTAAACATACACTACTAACAAAATTAGAAAATTCTTAACACATATACACTTTTGTTTCATAAATAAGGTTAACATATGAACTTAGTTAAACATGCAACTTAAACTCTCAAATCGAAAGAAAGTCGCTGTCGCCATGACCACTAAGCATTTTGGATCGTATAATACTATTCTTAGAATCAAAGAAAGTTTACAATTAAACAAACATGCCTTGGTTTGCAGTAAATAAAATATCAGGTACTGTTTCAATGATGATAACTGTTAAAAAAACCATTTTTTACTCAGAATATTTGAATTTAAAGACTCCTCATGTGCAATCTAGATCGAATTTTAAGTTGATGAATTCACGAGATTAGATTCAAACTATCTTGCACCTTTTTACTGTTTAGGCCCGTTTGGTGTATTTTAAAGTTTAATATAATATAAATTTATTAGGACTTGATTGAATTAGATAGGAGGAAAAGCACTCACACCCCAATGGTTTGGGCTAAGTAACAGCATCTTCACCCCGTTGTCCCAGCAAGTAACGCCTACCTCCTACGTCGTCACTGTCACTAGAGAAATTCATATAAATGATTATGTATAGACAATTTTAATCTTAATTGTCTTATACAAAAATTCATATGATGATAATTATAATTGAATTAAATTTATAGTATAACATAAATTTATTGAATTGGATGGTGATAGTATGAGATAAGATGTAATATAATACTTTTTTCTTTGTAACCGAGGTGTCCAGGTCAGTTTACGCGCGCCACAACTAATCCTCGGAGGAGACTAGTGCGACCACAACCTACTGTCATGATCTCCTGCTTACCTCATAGGGAAAAGCCATTGTAAAGAGTCAAACCCAAGACTTCTCTGTTGGCCTTACTAACTCCCTCCTATTAGATAAAAGATAAAAGTCAATTATAATATGATAAGTTCAATTGTCGTCCTAATTAATTTAAATTAATATATATAATACTAATTAAAATTTTTTTAATTAAAAATTAAAAAATATTTAATTTTTATTATTTATTTAAATAATTAAATTTTTTTACTTAAATATTTAACAAATTATTTATTAATTATATAAATATTTAATTATTTAATTTGTGCCTCTTTTAGTGTTTATTAGTGAAAATTAGGGTAGGAAGCATCTTATGCGGTGTTAACTCGTGACAAGTGTAGATATAAATTTGCTACATCTTATGTGCTACAGAGCTTGCCACATTACCTTTTTTATGCTTTGCAATCCAGCTTAAAGGATGCCGAAACATAAGTTAAGTGCTTAATGCTATCTTTTGTTATACCAACCCGTGCAACAAATGTTCTCTTAATTCCTTAATACCACTCCACCAAAGAGTTTAATCTATTAATTAAGAAAACAGTGCAGTATAAAACTTTGAGTTGAAATAAAAGTAAGACTCAAGCATGTAAAGGGTGATTGATGATAGAAATAATTTTGATTTGGACATTTGGAATGAATTCTTAACTGGGATGAAATAAGAGTAAGCAAAACTAGTTGCACTATATGTGAAAGAGTGATATATATAAATGTTCACATAGAATGTAACACATAAGTATTCATTAGTTAGTCTCTGCAAGCAAAACAAGCAAAGGCCATAATATGGATTTTGTTGTTACATGAACGTATTTGAGGATGAGAAAATATGAACTAGAGTGAAAATTCTAACAACGAAAAAAAAAAGTTTCCCATTTCCAATGCAATTCATTTCAACTAGGATTCAATGGCGTGAATTTCGTTTATGTCATGTAACCACTGCCTAGTTTCTTCTTTGTTACCTAATTAGCTCTCTGATTAGGGATGTCAAAATTGTCCGGGCGGGGCTGGGTACCCGGATCCCCAACCCAGTATTGTCGGGGAATCACTCGGATTTTCGGGGAGATTCGCCGGGGACAGGGAGAGGAATCCCGGGGAATGCCAGGGGCCGGGGACCAGTATTATATGCCCGGAATAAATATAAAAAATACATTTTATTTAATTTATTTAATTTACGACAATATAAAATCCAACACTCGACATCATGAAATCCGACACCTGACATCATGAAATCCGACACTCGACAATATAAAATCCGACACTCGACATCATGAAATCTGACACCCGACATCATGAAATCCGACACTCGACAGCATAGGGATGTATAAATTTCATTATAGACCCCTAATTCTGTCTATTTTTTCAATTTTCCCCTAACTAGCCTTTGCGGAAATCACATCACAGCGTTCTTCATCTTCAGACTTCACATTTCAACCTTCACTTCAGTCCTTCACTCTCACTGCTTTCATTCGCCTAACCTAACTTGGGTCCTTTCCTTCACTTCAGACTTCACATGCTCTACGGTGACATAGCTGCCTGGGTCCTGACTTGCACTGCCTCCCCTTACCTGCGCTGCTCTCCTGATCTGCACAACTTCTCCAGACCTGCCCTGTGGCTGTGACAACTTCTCCAGACTTTGCCTTCACGGTGAGAGCTTCGCCTGACCTGCACCCATGTTTTACGAACTCTACTCCGATCTATTCATCTTCTTCCTTTTCTCTATCAACTCATGAAATCTGATCTATTTGACACAGTAGCCATGGTGTCTCTCTACTTTGACCTCAAATAGAAATAAGCCTAATATTTTATGCTTTCTTGAAATTCTTTTATTGTTTGCCATAATTTTGTACTTCATTGTTCTTTGTTTGAATTTATTTGTCAATAAAAGCTATTAGGGTGCTGTTATGACTTCAATTTTACCTCTAGTCAGTATTTCCCTTTGCTTGTGATACCTCCTTTTGGTCATAATCTAGAACTAGATTTTGAACATACGCCAATGCCGATAAGATTCACAAAACCAAGTTTAATTCTTAAGACTAATTTGTTTAACAGACTGGATGCTTTCCCCACTTTGTAATTGTATGTGACTAATTTGATTTTGTATGTGACTAATTCACAAAACCAATTTGTTTAACACATCAAAATGGAGATGAATGATGTCATGTCATGTCATCTCCCATCTATTCATGCTTTTGCGATTCCCTTTTTTAGTAGCATAAATGGGGTTTATTTTTGTATTTTTGTAGGTTATATACAAATAATGTCTACATCCAGTGGAAATGATAAACCTACTTATAACGATGATATGCCAATGGAAGAAAATAAAATGGAGCAAGATTATGAGGAAAACATGGTTGATGTTTTGGTTGAGGATGGATCTACAACAAATTCACAAACAGGACACGAAAAAATGCGGCCACCAGTTGATCGTAGCACTCGTGGGTGTGGACCACGAGGTGGTGTCACAAAGAGAAAGGAGGATCGTCAACCAATGAAATAGTCTTGGGTCTGGGAACATTTTACAAAAGAAATTATTGAGGGCAGACATAAAGCTATTTGTAACCATTGCAAAGCTGCATTGGTTGGTCACCATACAGATGGAACCAAACACTTGGCAAGCCATTTAGGAAGTTGTAAGAGTCGGAAACAAGCAACAATTAAGCAATAATTCTTGAGTTTTCAAAAGAAGCAAGATGTAAGTAATTCATCAGAAATGATTGTTGAGACGTTTGATAAAGAAGTTTGTAAGGAAAAGGCGGCCAAAATGATTGTAATGCATGAACTCTCTCTTTCTTTTATTGAGCATGAGGGTTTTAGGGAGTTAATATATTATGCTCAACCTTTGTTTTTTCCCATGAGTAGAAACACTTTAAGGAATGTGGTCTTTAAGATATATGATATTGAAAAGGAAAAGACCATGAAGATGATGGATGCTTGTAAGAGTAGAATAGGAATAACAACTAATATGTGGACTGAAAGTAATAAAAAAATGATACATAGTTGTGACAGCACATTTCATTGATGAGCATTAGAGATTACAAAGTCGCATCTTGAGGTAAATATATCATATATGAACATGCTAATATCATACATTTAAAAGAAAAAGACTTAATTTCTTAATTACTAACTAGTGTAAGTGTTTGACCTTTACTATTGAATATGTTTCAGGTTCATATATGTTCCATCCCTACACACCACTGAAGCACTTGCTGATGAGCTAGCTCCTTGTTTGATGGATTGGAATGTTGATCGTAAGTTGTCATGTGTTACTCTTGACAATTGCTCTACTAATGATGCATTGATTCCTATACTGAAAGAAAAATTGGGTGTTCATAACATGATTTTGAAAGAAAAATTATTTCATATGAGGTGCACATCACACATTTTGAATTTGATAGTAAGAGATGGGTTAGATGTGGTTGGAGATGGGATTGATAAAATTAGAAATAGTGTCGCCTTTTGATCTGCTACACCTAAAAGAATTGAGAGATTTAAGAGTGAAGCACGACAAATGAAAGTTTCTTGTACAAGAAAATTGGCATTAGATTGTTGCACTAGATGGAATTCAACTTATTTGATGTTGTCTACTGCATTGGAATATAGAGATGTGTTTACTCGTTTGCATGTGCGTGAAAAAAGTTACAGATCTTTACCTATGCATTCAGAGTGGGAGTTGGCAAGGTTAATGTGTGACCATTTAAAGTATTTCTATAAGGTGACCCAAGTGTTTTCAGGTACAAGATATCCCACTTCCAACTTGTTTTTTGGTTTGATTTGTGACTTGAGATTAGTATTGACTAAATGGTGTGATTCTCCTCATTCTAAAATAAGAGAGATGGCATCACAAATGATAGAAAAATTTGAAAAGTACTGGGAGGTCATTCATGGTGTTTTGGCAGTGGCTGCTATCTTGGATCCAAGATATAAAATGCAATTGATCATATTTTTCTTTCCAAAAATTTATGGAGACAATGCTTCAAAGTATGTTGGAGATGTCAAAGACATTGTTTATGACTTAGTAGAGGAGTACAAACTTAAAGCTGCCACTGTAGGTATAGGTGAACAAGATGAGTCATTAGCAAGTGAGGTTTCTACGAGTGGTGGGTTGGAAGATATGACTTTTGATTCCAACTTAGAGTATCAATCATACATTGGTTGTACTAGTAATACAGTTACTAAGTCTGAGTTAGATTTGTATTTGGAGGAACAATGTTTGAAGCACACTAGTGGCCATTTTGATATTTTGAGTTGGTGGAAGACAAATGTAGGCAAATATCCTTTGTTGGCTGAAATTGCAAAAGACATTTTGTCTATTCTAGTTTCTCTACTGTGGCTTCTAAGTCGGCATTTAGTACGAGTGGTAGACATTTAAGTCCCCATCGTAGCAGACTACATTCAAAGACATTGGAAGCTTTGATGTGCACTCAAAATTGGTTATAGGCTCAGTCACGTGGTATTATATTCTCTTCAATGTTCAATCTATATTTTATGATATATGCGTATTTCTAATACCTTTTCTTTCCTTTTTTTCTTTTCCTAGGTATGATTCCCGAGTGTGAGTTGGTAACGGTAGAAGAAGCAGTGTATGATGAGGATGAAGAGCCATTAGAACTATCGACATCGTCAGCTTATTCTTGAATTGATATGGTCTTGGGTGGTCGGGGTATAAATGTTGGAATTGGATTTTTGTTCAATTGTTCTTGATTTTGAAACAATAAATTCCTAATTTTTATAATAAACAATAAATTTGAAACAAAACCAGCAAACCAACAGGCCGAACCCATTAACACGGTTACAAGTGAAGCAAATTTATAATAAACCGAAGGCTCGATATCAGTCTATTTTTAAAGACATCGAGTGTCGGACGACACTTACATGTCGAGTCGTATCGGATTCACAACCGACACTCGATCATCCGACACTCGACACTTACATATCGAGTCGTGTCGAGCTCTATAGAGCGCGTCAAGTTTTATGAAGTTTTGTCGAGCATTTTGGCAGGTTGCTTGTTTTAGCTTTTTTTTTGTCTTTTTGCATCATATTTAACTATAACGGCCTTGTATTTGCAGGTTGAAGCAAATGGCAAGTGAATTGTAGACAATAGAGGATGTCTAAACATTGATAGAGGTGGAGTTGTTAAGAGCTTGGAAATGCAGCATTTTTTAAATTGTATACAATAGAGGATGGAAAAAAAAAGTACGTCCAGCTAGTCTACATGTGCAAGAATGTTTAGGGAGTACCACACCACCAGGCTACATCTACCGCTTCAGTAAAAACTTGCAAAAACAAATATAAGTACAATTTTTTTTAAAATAAAAAACAGAATTAAAAAATCCGGGGATCATTCCGAGGAATTAATATACCCAAACTCGGAATTAAATGACCCAGCCCGGCCCCGAAAATTCCAGAGAATTTTCCAGGGTCGGATAATTAAATGATATACAGGGGCCGAGGCCGGGGATTGAGGTCCCCGATCCGGCCCCGGCATTTTGACGTCCCTATCTCTGATGTCTATAGTCTGAACTAGACTAATCAATTTGATTTCCCCAGTTCCTGGTCCTTGTGATGGTGATCGTCATTAGAATCCCTAACAGCCGTGCTAAACAATTCAAAGGTGACATCCAGGAAATAAATACAGCATAAAAACTGGGAAAATAACACGACAGGAACAGAGGAATGGGCCCAATGATATACAAAAATAGAGCAGAAGAGAAATGGAAAGCCCGCAGGGCCTAAAGACCAGAGTAGCTTCCCTTGACAATCATGTAATTTATATTATATGGGTTGGTTCGTATAACCCATCATTTCTCAATTTTCTTAATTAGGATATATAGAATTAAAGATATACCTTTTTTTTTTATAATCGAGGTGTCCGGACCAGCTTACGCGCACCACGACTAATCTTCGAAGGAGACTAACGGAATTAAACCAAGTTAGGCCATCGAATTTGTATTAACTTCAAATTCGGAATTAAAGATATACTTTATCATATAATTTCGTAATGAGCAGTGATACATCCTATATAAAATGATATAAGTTTAAAATTATTTCATCATTCATCGTATATAAATAAAAAAACCTTTAATTAATAATATTAATTAAATTGAGGAAAATTTTCATTTATGATAATTGCTTTATACAACTAAATTCGGACATAAAATTATTGGTAGTGCTACACATATAAAATTTATATATAAATTTAATGTGACATCATTTACGTATATAAAATGACTCATTAATATTGACCATACTTATTTTTTACATTATTATTTCATATATTTAATGTCATAACAACGTATATAAATTTTGTAAATATAATATTATTAGTTTAAATTTATTTGATAAGTAATTATTAAATTATTGAGTAATTACCCTTATATATATATAAGAAAATTGTATCGTAACAATTTACTTGTGTTAAATTATATGACTTGTTTGAATACACAAAATTAGCTTTAGGACATGAAAAATTATAAAAATTACTATTATAAGCCGACAGGCTATATCTGCATTGCATGTTTGATCCTTAATCTCATCCGCTGTGATGCCCGTGTTTGTGCAGCACTCATTCTTCATCTCCGTCTCCATCTCCACCTGGAAACCAACAACAAGAAATCTTCGATTCTTTTGCTCAACCTCAACCTCATCTAACCAACAAATATCAAGAGCCCAGGACGAAACTCTCCGTGTTCTCGAATGGGACAAGCTCTGCAACTCCGTCGCCTCCTTTGCTCGCACTGCTTTGGGTCGGCAAGCCACCAAGACCCAGTTATGGTCTCTCGACCACACTTACCAACACACTTTAAAACTTCAGGATGAAACCAATGCCGCCATTGAAATGCGCAAGCATGGCTCCTGCTCCCTTGACTTGACTGGCATAGACCTTCTTCTTGTTCAATCAGCTGTCCAACATGCTCGCAGGGGCTTGCCATTGCGTGCTGATGAAGCTCTCGCTGTCGCTTCTTTGCTGCAGTTTTCTGACACTTTGCAGCTCAATCTTAAAGCTGCCATCAAGGAAGATGCTGATTGGTACACACGTTTCATGCCACTTACTCAAATGGTATTTATCTTAATTCAAGTTCTGTTTTTTCTAAATTTCGTATCTAGTTATGTACAAAGCCTGAAGTTTTGTTGAATTTCAGATAATGGAACTGAGTGTAAACAGATCGTTAATTAAGTTGATACAACAAGTTTTGGATGAAGATGGCTCTGTTAAAGACTCTGCAGTATGTTTCTTTGTCACATTCCATAATCTTTGAAACACAACAAATCATTTGCTTATTTATTATCTCATATCTCAGAGTCCTGCCCTGAAACAATCACGTGATCAAGTTCGGGCTCTTGAAAGAAAGGTATGTTGTTTCTTGGTTTCCGTTTCTTCTTATTGGTTTGGAGGATTCCCTTCATTGTTTGATAAATATCTTCTTTAAGGTTAGTGTGTGCCTTCTCCTAGGATTTCAGTTGAAAATATGGTGGCCACGCCTGCTGCATACCTTGTTGCTTATTAGTTTTGAAACGCTCATTTCCTATCAATTGTATTCACAACTGCTTTATATTTAGCTGTGTTGTCTTCTCTATGCAGTTATATCAATTAATGGACAAGCTAATTAGGAATGAAAATAATGAAGCAACCCTTCTGGTATAATTCTCACTTGATTTTTTTTTTCAATTTTGTTTGAAGAATTTTCATCTTAATCGTAGTTTGTTTTTAGGAAGTGAGTAACATTGATGGAAGATGGTGTATCAAATCAGAGGTCGATCAGCCAAGTTTTAAGGGTCTTTTGTTGTCCAGGTGCATAATTTCTATACCATAATTTCCAATTATCACCGTACAAGAACATTTTGGTTAATTGTTTCAAGCAAGAAGCATTCCATATGAAACAGACCATTCTAGTTTTATAAGCAAAGAATGTTGTTTTCACTTGACAAATTAGAATTTGAATAGCAAAAACTTGGGCTCTTTAGGTGATGGATCACAACTCTTCCATATAATCTTGATGGTAGTATACTTGTTGTAGTGGTTCAGGCATAGGAAGCATTGTAGAGCCACTCTCAGCTGTTTCTCTAAATGATGAACTGCAACAAGCAAGAGCTGCAGTGGCAAAAGCAGAAGAACATGTGCTTTTGACTTTGACACAGAAGGTTTCTGCTGATAATTGGTGAAATGCTTTTCTTATTCTACTACCCGTTTGCTCATCATATTTTATCTTCCTATAATCTACACAGATGCAAGTTGATCTTGATGAAATTGAGAAGATATTGAAAAGTGTAATTCAACTAGATGTGGTAGGTGTCTGCTACTTCACTTTTTCTGTTTAACAATGACGTTTGTTTCCCATGGGATAAAGAGTAAAAAAGGATAGCCAACTTCAAGAGTTTGAAAGCTGATTTATTTGAGTTTTTATTAAATGAATCCTTAAATGTTAAACTTGACTGCGGATGGTCTTTAGAATCAAAAAAAAAAAAAAAAAAAAATTTATGATAGATGTATTTGTGATGGGAAAAATTATTAGTAGGAATTAGAGGCAAAAGTTCTACCATTGTTTGTCCCCTGAGGAAAATTCCATAAAAATATAGGTGCGTGTAAAGGCAGGCAGGGTTGTCTAGGCATTTTTCTTGAAAGACATTCAGACATTGAAAACTGACCCAGAGCTTTGGTTATACTGTTAGATGATATTTTATTATTACTATTATTGTTGTTGTTGCTGTTATTTAAATTTGGATTATTTTGCAAATGTTATTTTATGATATTGTACTCAATTATCCCACAGTAAATTAGATTGTTGTTTACATGTAGATCAATGCTCGAGCATCTCATAGTCTCTCATTTGGAGGCACTTGTCCTCGTATATTTCTGCCAGAAGTTAAAGACAGACCTTTAACTTATGAAGCCAGTTCGTCTGGATCTGTGGCTTCAAAGGCATCATACCCAAAAAAGGAATGGACATTATATCTGCCTAAAGCTTATCATCCTTTATTGCTTGAGCAACATAAGGAAAATCTGCAAAAGGCACGGAAGGAATTAAAAAATGCTACTGCCGTAAGTTAGACAGGGCCAACAAGATGCTGCCCTGAAATTTTGTGTTTCTACTAAATCATGGATTTGTAAGCATAATTTGACAAAAGAATTTGCAAATTTAGCATGGTAAAATTTCATGTGATGCATAGGTGTTTAGGCGATGTACTAGGATTAACTTTAAAGTTATTCTCAGTAATATACTCCTAATCAAACAACCACCTAGGCTTTTACAGCTATTCTGATACTATCTGATTACGTTTTACCTGTTTCTTGACCTCTATATGCTGCTTAGGAAATCAGGAGGAGAAAACTGCAAGGAATGAGCATGACACGTAAAGGTGAAATGGATGTTAATATTTCATCATTCGAGAAGCAGGTAACTCTTTAACATTATCAGCTGGATATCACATGTTGACCACAGTGTTTTTTTTTAAATTAATTTTGCATCTCAAAATAATGATGATAATTATTTCATGGAATTTTGCTTGTTTTCCAGGTTGCTGCCCTGGAACTGGCGCACCCTGTCCCAGTTGATTTTTTTATTGCTCGGAAAACAAGAGTTCTAGTCATTACCGGCCCTAATACTGGAGGAAAAACTATTTGCTTAAAGACAATTGGATTGGCGGCCATGATGGCAAAATCAGGTTCTTTAATTTCCCCTTATGTGATTTATTCATGTCCATGAAATATTGGATACATGTGTCACAGTTATACCGATGCCTCTATTTTTTGTAACTGCTAGAGACTTTCTTTACTCCATCGAGTCTGTCGGTATCTAGCAATCTAGGCCAAGCTAGATATATCTAGTTACAGTATTAATAGCCTATAATGTGGCCATTTGATGTCAAGTGCAGAAAGGTTACAAACTCTTTCCCAATCATTATGATGGAAATCTGATGTAAATCTTTCATCATGATCTCATGATAAACCCATAGAGAATATAGTCTTGGAGGAGCTTAGTTTTTGGATCAAATAAAATGCTGAAAATTCCTTAATAAGAGATTATTGTGGTTTACATGACCTTGTTCTAGTTTATTTGTTGGAATGTGCAGGTCTTCATATTTTATCATCGGAATCTGCCCAAATTCCTTGGTTTGATTCTGTTTTCGCTGATATTGGTGATGAACAGTCTTTATCACAGTCTTTATCTACCTTCTCTGGCCACTTGAAACAAATAAGTGTAAGGATATCCTCCTTGCTGAATTTCTCTTGGCTTGTTTTTAGTTGATTTTTGTGGTGTTGAATTTGACAGAATAAACTGCTTCTCAAGTTTCTTAGTGGGAAACTCATGCTGATTTCTCAATGCAAACATTCTAATTTTGCATCAGCTGTTACTTTGTAAACTTCTTTCACTGTTGGCAAATAATTTTATAAAATGCAAAAACACAAGTTTTACTAAGGTATAGCATGTTAATAACAATGTTAAAATTTTTGGCTGTCGTGGATATTTTTTAGTGGGATTGTATTTTCGCAATAAGTTGTGGAAATTTCATTTAAACAAGCAACACCAACCGTGTAGTTCTTATGTGCTATTGTGTGATATACTAACCACATTGACTAGTATATGGGTATTGAGTTCCATCTGACTTAGTTAAAGTGTGATATAATTATGTAAGTGGTACTGAGTTGTCAGTGACTTAGAATAAATATCGAGATTTCCCGATGGTCATCATATTGCATAATTGTTCAAGATCAGTACATTAAAAAGTATTTTCATCCCAGGTGCCTTCGGGCAATTGCAAAAATAGATTAGATTGGTTTACTATCAATCATAAAGAGGCAGCGTTTTGAATTCGAGGATTTTTTTATTCTCAAAAGAGTTCACTTGAATACGCCTTGTGTGGTAAACGATATCGCTTTTCTGAAATTATTTTCTATCTGATTTTGTAATTTAATTCATTCATCTTTCAGGACATACAATCACAGTCAACAAGCCAGTCACTGGTGCTACTTGATGAAGTATGTTTTGATTTAATCTTTATGTGATTTATTGTAGTTAATTGAATGTTACTAAAGGCTTTTAGACTGAAACTACAAGTTTGTGATGGCAACTTGTTCTTTCTTGCAAGGAAAATGGAAAGAACTTGTTACCATGCACCCCCAAAAAAAAAAAAAAAAAGCTCTATGATGACAGTCCCCCTTTTGTATTATTAGGTTGGTGCAGGTACAAATCCTCTTGAAGGTGCAGCACTTGGGATGTCATTACTGGAATCTTTTGCTAAAACTGGTGCTTTATTGACAGTAGCCACCACACATCACGGTGAACTTAAAACATTGAAATACAGGTATAGTCATTAATAAAGATTTTGTACACTTCCAATGACAATGTTAGTTTTTGGTGATTTAAGATATGACTGATTGAGAAGAAATGTATCTACAGTATCCAAATAAGGCATTGATGATCTTATTGAGAGTTAGCTTGAACAATCAAAAGAGGACCTGATCGCATTATAATCATATTAATTGTTTTCTAGTTTCAGATTATGTTGATTGAAGTTTATATTAGACTATATCATATGACTCATGCATTTGTGCCAGCCCAAAAAATTGTTTTACATTCTAATTTCTTGGACTCATTGTTTTTGCTCCTGTGACAGTAATGATGCGTTTGAGAATGCTTGTATGGAGTTTGATGAAGTTAATTTAAGGCCAACTTACAAGATTCTCTGGGGAGTACCAGGTTTCACAATCTTATTTTTTACTGACTTTTATCTGTGTGATGTTTGGATTGATGTTTGTGAGTTCTGATATCATTATGTCTTGCATTGCAACTGATTACACAAACAAACCTGCTCATGAGCTCTCAAAAGGGCTGCTTGGGACTATTGCAGCAACCATTTTAATTTTTAAAACACTAAATGTTCTATGATTCAATTTTTTTCTACCTCTATATATTTGGAAAAATAAACAATTAAGTCACATTTATTCAGGAGTAGCTTATCATGTTCCGACTGACTCAACTGACTGAACCTCAATTTTTCTATATTTAGCAACTAGCGGAGCTAGTTTTGGTTTAAGTGGTCTAACATGTGTTAAATGTTAGGTCTAGGTGTTTAATGACATTAGGTATGTAACGTGAGGTACATAGATGGTGACTATGGCAAGTGTTCTTTTGAAATTTCCTTGTTCTTATGAATTAGATGGTTACCCTTTCTATCTTTCATTATTACATGAGCAAGTATATCATTCTGGTAACCAATAAAACAAGCTGAAAGTAGCACAGGAGTTCTAACGACGACGGGATCTTGAGATTCAGCTAAGAAATAAACCTCCAGGATGTGTAACGGGAGTTTGTAAGAGGCATCATAAGAATGCTATATGAAGCCAGAAAGTCTTCTATAAGTTAGCTTCTTATATCAAAGTTTCCCAAGAACTTAGATAAATAGTTGCTAATTGCTCTCCATCTCATTGCAAGCTAAACAAAAATTGGTTGAATAGACTAAATGTTATATATCATTTTGAATACAACAGAGACTTTAAATCATGCTGCAGCTTTTCTTGTAAACATGTTCATAATTTCTCCCCTTTCAGCTAACATTGTAGTTTGGTTGCTATGCTGAGAACTTGATGAAACCAATATTTGTTACAAGCAACTACTGCTAGTTTGGGCTTTTCTCTATTGGTATTATATTGATGCAACCTTTTCTGGCTAGGAGTGACAGCACTCTTTAAAATGACTTTAAGTACTGTCACATTTATTATAGGTCGTTCAAATGCAATTAATATAGCCGAAAGATTGGGACTACCAGGCATTGTGGTTGAAAATGCGCGTCAACTATATGGTACTGCTAGTGCAGAGATTAACGAGGTACTTTGCATTGCTTCATAGACATATGTATAGAGTTGGCACAGATTTGAGCTTAAGAAAAAAGTATATGTGTTCTTTTATCTTTTCTAAACAGAAGCAAAAAAGTAGCTCACGTCTGATGCTATACAACTGTGATTTTAACAGCCGTCAACCGCATTTCTTAGTAGGCTATTTGAATTTGGAATTACGTTAAAGGTCAAAGAAAATTTGTATTTCAATCAAATGTCATAGAAGTAATAGTAAATACAAGGTAGAAGGATATATAGTTCTTCTAATTGGAGAATTACAGCCAAATGCTGTATTTAAACTTGCATCTGTACCAGATGACCATTGCTTCTCATAGTAGAATGACTATTGCGTATCCTATGTGTTCTTTTCTAATGCCTCTATTCTTTCAATATTATTATTTAAATGCAGGTCATAATTGACATGGAAAGATACAAGCAAGAATATCAGGAACTTTTACATGAGGCCAAACACTTTTTAACGTGAGAATATTTTCGTTGTTTAAAATGGACTTCTGTTACAAACTATAGTTTAACACTCGTGGTGAATTTTGTGCAGTAACTATGAAGTCTATTTTTCACCAAAAAATTTTTAAAAGGTGTTAAGGAGACGTTTTAACAACAAATTTATGACTGTAGGTTGAAGTTATGAGCTTGCAGTTGGTGTAATATCTGCTTCTTATGCCTGTAGGCTCTCAAGAAATCTTCATGAAAACCTGCTAATCACCAGAAGGAAGATCATCGAACATGGTGCCACTCAAAGATATAGGAAGATGCGAGAAATATCTGAGGCTGCAGCAGTGGCACGTTCTTTGGTTCACAAGAGAGCACGGCAGCTTCGTGCATCTGCAGCACAATCTTCTAGGGCCAATACAGTAAATAAATCCCACCAGGTATTGCCAAGTACACCAAATATCGCCACAGAGAACAGTGAGCCTCCTTTCAGGAGCCCCTCTGCCATCAAAATCAACGAAAAACCACCTACAGGTACGCTTTCCTACCAACTCCGGCTTGCTTGTAGTTAAATTAGTCTGCAGTGCATGTTCAATTGCACAATAGCTATTTTGAAGATCCTTTTAGTTGTAGTTCTTTTTTCCCATTCATCATGCAGTAAAGAGGACTGAACTTCCTGAGGTCGGAGATTTGGTGCATGTTTCTTCCCTTGGAAAGAAAGGAACAGTTTTGAGATTGGAGCCATCTAAAGAAGAAATAGTAGTTCAAGTTGGCAACATGAAGTTAAAGTTGAAATTAACCGATATTGAGGCCTAAACGTGAAGAATAAGAATCCCTGCATTTTGAAAATGATATGGTATGAGTATTTTGCTCAGTGGCCTGCTAAATGGTTCCCATAAATGAGGCTCGGTCACCATTCAGGATGCAAGTTTGCCATATGATATATTGGTAGCACGTTATGATATCAGTATAACTCAAAAAAGTCAAATTATCGGTGCATAAATTATTCTAATATCGGGAGAAGACTGCAAAGACATCCATCTTGTTTTAGTTTAAACAAATGCAACTTGACAAAAGAGTCTCGTGTTACGTCAGCAATCACTTTATATATCTTTATTTGTGAAGATATGCAACACACTGCTTCAAGCTCCAAGACATCCTGTGTCTGTTGGAGAATCAAAGTATTTTACTTGAACGGACGAGAAGAAACATGTATGTATAGATAGACAGAAAAATTTAATGAGTGAATCTGAAAATCCAAAATCAAGACCTTTGAGAATACAACTACACAGACCCGGTTCAAGAGAAAGCAGCGTCCTAGAGGAGAGATTCTGAGATTTGATGGGTTACTATTTTGTACGGAGATCTTGAAGGTACTAGAGCTATTTCGTTATGTCATTCCACTTGTTCTAACCATGCAGATTGTGAACAAAAAAAAAAAAAAAAAAAAAAAGAAGCTCGGCAATATAGGAATTGTTTATCCCTTTTATCCAACATGTCTGTCATAGGTAAAAATTTGTATGTGTTGTTCTCAAAAGTGCTAGGGTTCATGAGATCAAATTGAGCAAATATGCTTGTTGAGCGCACAATACTTGTATGTTGATAAAATTGATCATTTGCATAGTCAAATAGCGGAACAGAACAACAGCGTAATTTTACTCCACTATATGTTCTTTTGCTTTACTCGGCTCCTTTTAAACATGGATTAAGTTAAGAACTTTTCGCATATTCCTCTGCACTTGAATTGTAACTTTTGAAGGGCATCTTGTCATTTCCGAGTTCTTAGTCAGTTTTGGCAGATTCTTTGATCCGTTTATAACATCATTCAACTATGAGATGAGAAAAAAATCTACGCAATTACTTGCTGTGTTACGCACTGAGAAGAGAAATGAAGGCACCAAACGACTAACCATTTATCCGAAAACTGTGAAAATTCTTATTGAGCGGCCTAAACGATTAAAATGCTGAACTGAAATGAAAATTCTAACACAAAAAAAAAAAAAAAAAGTTCCCCTTTCAGATGCAATTCATTTCAACGAGGACTGAATGTGAATTGCGTATCTCACATGTTTATAATCATTTTATAAACTATAGCTAGGTGATATCTATGCTACGTTACTTAAACAAGCAAAACCATAAGAAAGCTTTTTGTTTATAATCAATTGGATCTCCCAAGTTCCTCATCCTTCTGGTGATCATCAGTAGAATCCCCAACAGCCACGCCGAATTCAAAGGTGACATCAAGGAAATAAAGCAGAAAAACCAGGAAAAAACAGGACAAGAACATGGGAATGGGCCCAAAGATCCACAAGAAGAGGGGAAATGAGAAATAGAAAGCACGCAGGCCTAAAGACCAGAAATAGCTTCCCTTGTTCACAGTCTTGGCCACATACTCAGCTGTGAGCTGTTGATGATGAAGATTCGGAGAAATCTTCTTGAAAGGCACATTGATGAGAATGCTGGCGTGACTGTAGTACCTAATAGACTGCACGTTGAGCAAGAATGCCACCAAGAAACATAACAATATCATGAAGTACTTGATTGAGTAAAATTGCTCGCTCCTGTCCCCGAACACAAGCCAGAAGGACCGATCACGGCTGCCACTCGACATCAACACCGCAATAAGAGAACTAAGCATGATGGCCGTTGATGCCAAAAGGGTCGATGCCATTATGTTGTTTCTTAGTGTCTGCACTGCAAGAACTCCATTCTTGGACACGTCCTGCCATGCATAGCCAGTTCCAGAGTCAATAAAACACAATTTTTGAGATGATAACATATGCACAATACTACCTCTAGAAAATATGGATATTTATAACATCATGCATGGCATGGCATGGCATGAAAGATTGAGATAAAATTGAAAAAGAAAGAAATAATAAGTAACCTCCATCATAGCTCTGACCCAGAAGCGGCGATTGATGGCATTTACGCCTATAACAGTCTTGGTGGGGTGTTTGATAATTCGATGGAGAAGCCATATGTGATAAGAGAGCATGACGAACAAGCCGGAAGAAACCAAAATGAAATCAAGAATTTGTTTCGCCATTGAAATTGAGAGAGGAAAGAGAGGAAGAACACAAGTGTAATACGTTTGTTGGTTTGTTACGTTATGTAGAGTGAGGAGAGGAAAACAAGGAGAAGGTATTACATATATATATATATACACGAGTATCAAACTCAAACGACTTGTGCTGGTGATGGTTGGTGCATGTGAGGGCGGAAGGAAAGTGCATTGATTTGGGCTCAAAATGAAAGAACACGGGATTCTTACGTGGAGTAAGACTTCATCAGCCACGCCCACCATACCCCCTGTGACTCATTTTACTATTTTTGTTATATTATATTTCTCACTGAATCATCCCTCTTCCATTAACATATCATAAATGATAATCTTCCTTAGTCTAAGATACTATGTATATATATAAAACATCAGCTGTCTTGAGTGTATATAAAGCATAAGTATATATTAAAGGCTTTAAAAGGAATATATTTGATGTTTTCCCTTATCAAGTCTTTTTGGATTCTTTAGAAGACGTTAGACTTGGATGAATCATCCAATATTTATAATCGGTTCATTATTAACATTGAGTAACAGACACTGCTTGTATTGTGCCTTGTGCAGTCCTCTTTCTTTGAATACGTCCCCTGCCAGAGGAATCCTTTTGGGATTCCCAATCCAAATTAATATATTTTTGAGAATATCACTTAAAGAGTGCATTTTCATATAGCGAACAAATTTTTAACACAATTTATTAACATAAATTTATAATCCTTAATTACTAAATCCAATCGTTGATATTGAAAGTAAAAAAATTATTTTTCAATCCTACTAACTCATTAATCATTTCAATCATTGAACTTCGTGAATCAATAATTAAAATTTTTTTGATTAGTTTCATGTTAAAAAAATTGTGTCAAAATATCTATTCCCTTTGATATAGGAAAGAGATCTTTTAACATAATTTTTGACATAAATTTATGACTCGTGATTTCACCAAATCTAATAGTTAATATTAAAAGTCAAAAAATTGTATTTAATACTATCATATTCACTAATCATATTAACTATTAAATTTTATAAATCAATAATTTTAAATTTGTATCTAGTTAATTTTTTTATCAAAATATTCGTTCCTTTTCATATATCTTGTAAAAATAGGCTTGTGTACTGTCATTAAAGACTATCAAGCGTACAAATGAAAATTGTGAACCAACTTTCTCATTTCCCGGAAGCTTCTTGACTCTTAAAAGAGTTTAACCTTAGAACTCCACCTTGTGCAGTCAATTATTTTATTATTAACGGAAAAGATATGGTTCATTATCTGCACATGGTTTCTGGTTTCTGCTCTTAAATAGTTTTAAATGTCGACGCTTTCACCTTTTGACTTGACTTCAGCTTTAATTGATATACTCTATTCAATACCAAATGCCATTCATGAATCATGGGTCAATATTTTATCCCCTACGGCTGTAATTGGACTGTATAATCATTTGATATCACATGCAAGGAAGAATTCTATCATCCGAGATGTTATTGATACCAATATGCTTATATAAGGAAGCTATGTTAGAAGGGGAATAACGGTACTTTTAATGACTACATCTACAAAGTTATAATAGTCTCTTTGAACTTTATCAACTATACTTTGTTCATAAATAACCATTCAGCATGCCTTAAAGCAAGAAATCATGAAAAAGAAGAGAATTGATTCCTAATCAATTCGATCACAAGAGCTATCCAGCAACCTCACCTAACTTCCCAATAACAACTTGTCTGGATATTCCTAGATGTTTCAAAGCTTAGAGAGAATAAAGCATATCCTATGTAGAATGCCTTTCAAATTACATGATTAATACTCGGTAACTCTGAAGTCCATTCACATTCTACTTCCCCAACTATCTCAGAATAACGTGGATGCTTTGAATGAATCATAAAGCATATGCCTAAGCCACCATTTGGGGCTGCGGTAGGTTAAGTCATGATTAACTATGTTGAGCCAAAAATTTGAACTTTCAGAAGAACTCATGTGATTGAGTTCGGTAGCTCCTGAAACAATAATCGACACTAAGTACCCTGCAAAACAGAGAAGAAATTAGAGAACTCAATAGTGGGGTTGCCAGTTAAGACCGTTGCTCAAGTCAGAAATGGCTATAATGGAATATTTGCTAAAACACCAGATGAGAAAAACGTGCCTCCTTAAGTCCTTTTTACAGGGTTTGTAGCATTGAATCCATGTTGAGGATTCTCACTTCAGGAGAAAAATCCTCTTATGGGTTATTTTTTTCCTCATCCGAACCTATTTGATTCGTCCATAATATTGTTTAAAAGAATTATCATTTTCTTTATCAAGATTGGCTCGATTTCCTTTCTAATTTAGTTGATCAATTAGAATTAAGTTATTTCCCAATTCTGATTATTGATAGCTTACAAGAAACGAATTCAAATAAGCAAAAAAATCAGAAAGTATATTCACCTGCAACATAAGAATATCAAAATCAATTTGGTAGTTACCAAATAGGAATTTAATTGGTAGTTACCGAATAAGAATTTAATTGATAAGTACACAACAGAAAACCTTGGGATTGAATGCAATAACTTTTTTTTTTTTTTTGGTAACCGAGATGTCCGGACCAGCACTACGACTAATCCTCGGAGGAGACTAGCGCAACCACTACCCACTGTCACGGTCTCCCACTTAAATCATAGAGGAGGCCATTGTGAAGACTCGAACCCAGGACTTCACCATTGGTGCTGTACCAACTCCATCCTGACCCGCTTCACCACTTGAACCAACCCACTAATGAATGTCTTCAAAACTATGTCTCACATTTTGTCATCACGTGTTTTACACGGGCGTCTCCAGTTTAAAGGCTTACAAATCAAATTACCGCAAATCAAATTACCGAAGAATTCGGTAATTCTCCATACAAAGGCTTCACAACTTGTTTAAGGAATAAGGTGGCACTTGCTCTTTATTACTTGGCTAAAGCAAATATCATTTGGTTTCCAAATTTAAGCTATCGTATAAACACTCAATTATTCTCCATTTACACTTTTGATGGCATGTTTAATAAATAGATATGGAGCTCCATCACTCACCATTTACATTTTTGATGGCACGACTATTAAATAGACATGGAGCCTGCTTTCCTTTTAGTGACATAAGCAATTTCACCAGCTGCCATCAACGCATATTCACTCACTTCTCAAATTGGGTTAGCCAGTATGCATTTCGATAGTTCTATCACTTTTATTCAGCAGTCCAGAACACTATCTAATCAATCTATATTTTAGCCTCTCAAAACTAATTGATTATTTTTTAAACTACAACTAAATAATATTAAAGAGCAACGGAACCCTAAGTGCAATGCCAAAAATATCTGTTCAGACATGTCAACAAGTCAAATTTCTTTGACATGGAGTACAGACCTAACAACACTAAATGTAGGAGATTATTTCTTGGCTTTCTCCATTACTCCAAAGGCTGTATTCTCCAAGTCAAAATGACACTAGAAACAACTAAAGATCAAAGAATAATAGCCAAAGATACAACAAAAAAAGAGTATGTGATCAATAATGCAAATAATTTAAGGTAAAAAAACGCAAACTAGTATACAAGCATTAATGTAGTCAACCACTTCAAACGTTGGTCCCTCAAATCTCAATGTTCCAAAATTTTAATCTTCTCAAGACAATTTTGCATGTGGTGAGTTACATCAGCTGAGAGGCGTTCTCCAACCACAAGCTTATAATGTTCGAACTTCAATTCATCACATTTCAGGGCAGCATTTTTACAGGCCTTGATACACCCTAAGAAAATATAAACAACTCCTTTCTTAAAACAGCATATAGATCAGGTAAATGATTCAGAAGCCATCACACAAATATTATTCAATTCGAAACATATTGGTAGGATGTGCAGGCAAAGGATGTTTTATAAGGCAAAACATAGTACAATTTGAGAGAGAAAATTACACAATTCATCCAAGAAAAAAGAAAATACCGCAGGTTTATAAATATGTTGGGGTATACAGGATATTGATAACTAAATCTATCAATTTCTGTAAATCATTAAACAATGCTACTGGAATATTGCAAATTACAAGATAAATACCCTCCTTTAGAATTAAAACACTGAATCCACAATATACAAGAAAAAGGGTGTGAGAAAACACTGCCAATAAAAATGGATTGTAAAACAACCCAAGACAAAACTATTTCTTGTTTATAGAAGTCTTTGGAACCATATAGCAAAAATGCTGAGTTATCTTTTTGCTGCTCAAATTATTTTTTTTTTAAGCTTCATTCCATTGAAAATTGTGGCAACAATATTATTGATTTAAAAAAGAAAAAATCTTAATTTTCCTTTTATCAAATGTACCATGGTGGTTACCTATCTCACTTGTTTAAACTTACCACTTAGGTCCAGTAGATTAAATAGCACCGGACAGTTTCCAATGCTTCGCACCATGGTTACTGCAGACCAAACTTTCTGATAGTCTTCCCTTGATGCTCTTATGATACATAACTTTGTGATAGGATTAACATACTTGACTACATAAAACCACATGTACAAGAATGTCAAAGGCTTAACTACATGTGAGTTTAAGAAATAAATATGAAAAGAAAAACCAATCCGTCCCTACCTTGGAATGATCCAAGTGAAGAAGCCAGACCACACTCACCAAAGTTTACAAGAATGCTGTCTTTGATTGCTTTCGACACATTAAATTGAGTAAGTATGATGGGATCATCAGTGGGAAGCTCTCTATTTGGATCCAAAAAAACTTCCATCACCATGTACCTATTTTTAAATCCCACCATGATCCTTCACCTAATATAGAAAAGTCATTGTTGTTAGTTTAAGCTGTTTATCATAAAGATGCAACATTATCTGATCAATATCATATATGATCTAAACTACCACAATTCAGCTATGAAAGAATATCTAATTCAGGTTGCAAATACAAGCTAGTAAAACGAATGCACACAAAATAGGAACTCATTATGAAGAAACGGATTTAATCTTTCATTATGAAATTATGGATCACAGTTCCATCAAGCCAAGCCTAAGGTTCAAGACCTTGAGGTGGATATTTGGGGCTTTCATCGATGGTAAATGTAAGAAGAAGAAAAAAAGGTAAATTCCATCAAGTCTGCCATGAAACTAGCCAAATTCCCACATCATGATGATGTTGAATAGAATTCAAGGCAAGGGCCTGCTATCTTCCTTCCCGATATCGAGGCAAGAGAGGAAATTGCTCCAACCAAAAAGCCAACTGTTGTAACTTACTTGCAGTATATCATGTATCAAGGAAGTGAAGGGCAATATGGCAAACAAAACACTACCTTGCCATGATTCTAATAGTTCATTTCCTATCACGACCCGACTTTAAGCCTCCACTTTTCCTTCCATTCCATCTCACCATCCTCCCACAAGGCACAATGTAAGCAAAGTTGCAAATGAAGTGATTTGTTTATTTATTAGTGCACCAATGCCATTCTCCATACTATATGTTTATGCACAGCAAGAAAAATTAAACATGTTTATCCTCAAATTTATGAACAACATTAGAACCTGATCATGCTAGAAATACTTTAAATTTAACCTCATCCACACATCAAACTTGGAAAAAGTAATGTGACATAAAGAGGTGAATCCCAACTTATCCAAAACATTCAGAGTAAAAAGTTGCTCACAAATTCAAAACACACAAGACTTGGTGATTATCAAATTGGCATGCGCAGAGGAGGTGAGACTAAAGACAACCCGGTTGAGGAACCAACCTGACATTCAATTTAAAAAAAAAAAATTCTCCCTTTTGAAGAAGGATTTGAGCATGATTGGGCCAATTCGGTTGGGTCATGGATAAACGGACAACTTTTTAAGTCAAAATAAAGCCCAAAATTTTCAAATTGAGCCTTCAATCACCAAAACCCTAATAATAGGTAGTTGAGCCTAACAAGGTTGGCGTGTATTATGAAAAAGAAAAACTGTGTCATTATCATAATCACAAATCCTGAATATTATAATGGGATAGTATAATGTATGTTAAAAATTCAAATATCATATAGTACATTTTGGAGACAGCATTTAATGATTAAAATTTATCAAATTAAGTAATTTATTAGTTAGAAATAAATTAATACAAGTTTAAATAATTTTTCATAATGAAATTACCATATTTTAAAGATAGTATATGTAAATAATTTCAGCAAGGTATTATGTAAATAATAAATAAAACTAGCATGTTGTAACTGAAGGAACACAAATACAAGGGGCGAGAATGTAAGAGTATTTAAACCTTTATTTCTCTTCAAATCTTCAATCTGAAAATCAGGAAAGATGACGTTGTTGTCTTGATATAGCAACTTTACGCCGCCAAAACCGCTCACAGGCCAATTAAAATTAGCTTTGTAAAATCTAAGTACAGTGGTAAGGCACATTATAATTTGGAACTTCTAATGCAATTGAATCAGTACCTTTATGCAAGATTTGGATCAATAAGTCTTGGGTAGGGAGTAAGCTGAGTGGTGGGGAGTGGAGAGAGTAAGGAGTAGGGCTCCGCCACTCAGCCAATTCAAAGTATTGCTTGTCCAAGTCCTATATAAAAGGATCGACTCAACTGCATTAGAAGCTGCAAATCCTAATTGTAATGTGTATTACCACTCTATTCAAATTTTACAAGTCAATTTTGATTGGCCAACATGAGTGGTTTGAGCGATGTGAAATTACCATATAAAGACAACAACATCATCTTGTTTCAATTTTTAAGCTCATTGAGGCATAAATAGAAGTTAGTACTATATTGCGATTCACCATTTCAACATTCATTCTAATTTTTATTATTGACATAATATGTTATCAACACAAGATAATAATATATATGCTCTAAACACAAGCTAAAACTACTGATACCATATTCATTCATAGCAGTTTTTCATATTTATATTTAGGTGACTTTTTGATGTGGACAATTGGATGAATATAATATCCTTGGGTTAGAATATTCTAACTTTAATTTTATAAGCTCAAATTACACTTATCCATGACCGTTAGCACGGTTGTGATAGAAAGTAAAATAGTAGTTGCTTTGACAAACCAATGGTTATGAAGGACTATAAGAATTTAAAGTTAAAAAAAGAAAAAAAAAAGGCTACAATAGCTTAACCCAGTATCTTAATTATTTCTTTCTATTCTGTATACTTTGTATACGCATTAAACTAAACATCGTAATTCTTAATGAAATCTTATTTAGCTTTTCTTCTTTGGTTTTTTCACATCACATTCTAGATTCTACTTTCTATCAAATCTTACACAAAATAAATGCCTAAAACATATAATTTTATATACTTAATAAAAACTGAAATTGAAAATAATAAATTATAATCTAATTTCTATTTTCTAAAAGATAATCTCAATACAAATCATAACAATGCAAAGCTTACATATTTATTACAAACCACAATATATTTTTAAAAATAAAAGTTGAAAAAAATTAAATGTTACCAAAAAAAATTACAATGTGGCTGGCTGGTTCTCAACACGCTGCAGCTGGATAATTGCTGGAAGATGGCAGCTGTGGCGGTCGAAGGCAGGAAGACTGCAGCTGTGCGTGGTGGTGGCTGTTAAGACTGTTAAAGATGTTCAATTTTATTTTAGCATAATATCATACAATACCCTCAAGTTTTGACCTAATTTTGAACCGGAAAACGAGTATATACTTTTATCAATCACATCCCCAACGTTTTCAGTACAAATTAGCCTAAAAGACAGGATAACATAAAAATTTCATAGCAAAAATAAATAAAATCCAAAGACAGCAACACGGCAACACCAACATGGCAACATATCAACACGGCAACACCAACATGGCAGCATATCAATATGGCAACGTATCAACACGGCAACACATCAACCCAACAACCGGCAACCCAGCACAGAAAACCACCCCAAAGACTCGGCAACATTGCCATAGCAACCATTCAACCCAAAAAACCCAGCAACACAATCCCAAAAACCGATTGGTATTTCATTCATAAACACATAAATATTGTTCGCAATTTAAATCCCTCAACCAAACAATTTAAACCATGTCAATTTTCAATCCCTCTATAATTTCTAAACTTAATTCCTAAACTTTATCCCAAACACTAATACCCAAATACCGACTTGTTAAATCAAATCTTTAATTAATTAGTATCCAAACTCTAATTTGAAGACAAAGAAGAAAACGATTTAAAAAAAAAAAAAAGCGAGATTTTTGCATCTACCTGTCCGCGACAGATGAAAAGAAGAAATACAGAGATTTTTTAGAAGAAAATGGCGGTGTCCTTTTGCTGGCTGTGTGTGGTGGTGCTACAGTAAGGCGTGTCGTCGGCTTGCTGAACCTTCTTTGCACCTTTTTTTTTTAATTAAAGCGTATAATGCCTTTGGTTTATTGTTCATGGAAGGGATTCTTCAAGTTCTTCCCCTGGAACTCTGGCGTATCTCTTCAATTTCATGTTTTGTTGCTGATGTTAAAAGCCCGTACGAGGAAAAACTCAAATCGAGTCCTCAACCTGGCGAATCTCTTTCATTTGCATATACCCCAGGATTTGAATATGAAGCTGCTAGTAGTGCGCTTCCATCTAATCTATTTTGTAGCAATTAGGTTGGTATTTCAGGCGATTTTGAGAATTAAAATAATATAATATAATTTAATAAATAAATATAATAATTTAATAAATATATATTAATAATAAATAATATTAATTAATATAAATAATATAACGGTTATATAAAAATATCACATTAATTTATATGTATAAATTTATATAAATAATTTATAATTACTCTTACTTTCATATAATTTTGTGAATATATATATATATGTGTATAATTAATTCAGATAACTAATTTATAAGTTTTAAATTAAATCATGTATATTGAAGACACATAATAATACCTAAATATTACATGATTTTTTTTAAAAATTATTCATCCAATAATTTTTAATTATTTATTTTATAAATTTTTTACCATTAAACATAATATTTAAGAGAAATTACATCGTGTCGGAAGTATTGACATGTACCCCTTATCACAAATCTAAATACCTAAAGATTTTCCTTACAATTTTATAAAAAAAATATTTAATGATTAAAAATTATTGAATGTACGATTCTAGGTATTACTATGTATTATTAATACATAATCTGTTATTATTTTGAACTTTTTAAAATAATATATAAATATTTAAATTATGGAATTGATTATGTATTTCTCTTACCAAAAACTCTTGTATAATCATTATTTATATATTGATATATATATATATATATATATATATATATATATTGTATTCATACATCATTATTTTAGGTATTTAATGTCTAGCTAAAGTAGAACGGATGAATAATGGTGGTATTGACTTTTTATTGTTTTGTGTGTAAACTATTGGTGACTATAATATTAATTTTTCTACGATTCTCGAAGATCTTAACAAATTTAGTACACTAAAAAGTCTTTTATACCCCTTATTTATGATGAAAATTAAAAAGTCTCCCGTGCCCCTTGTTCCCAATGTATGTCGGATCAAAGAGATGCATCAGCATCGTATCACTCGACGTATTATAAACCCGCGAAATCTCGTTAGGATCACATGATATTTCATAGGATAGGGTTAGGATACGACAGAAACCTTGTAAGATTACAACAATGTAATGTTAATGTTATATCACTTAAAAAGGTAGCATCGTATGTAACGAGACAAAATACACGTGTGAACGGGGAGAAGGAGAGCCGTTAGGAGGGGAGACGTTGGACACGTGACGAATGAATTACAAGTCAAAAGCAACTATACGTAATGTGCGCACTATTAATAGCAACGAATAGAGACGAATTCATTTCAATTTGCATTTACATTTACATTTACATCTACATTTGCATTTGCATTTCAACACGCTAACCATTGGGGATGATAAAATACCATCCCTAAAGTTTGTATTAAATACACTTCATCTGTAAGGTTTTAAAAATTAACAAGTATACCTTTCAATCTTAAATTCCATATATGTAGGAGCGTAATTAACTATCTTTGAAAGATCACATTAATTTATTTAATAATCATGAAAACTTTATGTTTAATAAAAGAATGTAAACAAATAATCATGATAAAAATCATTATTTTTAGGGAACTTTAGCTTATTGAAAATAAATTTTTAATAGTAATGCTGTATTTATAACTTTCATATAACTCAAGCTTTACAATCTGATATGACAGTTTATATAATAAAATCCTACTGAAGATGTAACTCTATCTTTTTTCTATTTTTTCCTCCTCCAATAAATTTTTGTTATATAAGCTATTAAATCATATTGTAGAGTTTGAATTATATGAAGGTTGTAAAGTCTAATATTACTCAATTTTTAATATCATATCACATGTGTATCTACATAAATTTTGAAATTCTTAGATTAGGTATAAATATGTTAAAAATGGTGTGTGAGGCATTTTTTAATTCAGGTACATATTGATTTAACGTTAAGGGATATTAGTGTAAAATTATAAAACATTAGGGGATGAAGATATTTAAGAGAAATCTGAAACCTCTAACAATTAACAATATCCACTTCCTACTGCCCCACCCACGTTGAAATAGGATATTATTTTTCTATAAATACCCCCACCCACTTCACCTTGTTTCCCATTTTCTTTCTTCGTCTCTCGCTTTCTTTGCTTTAGGTTTCAGTTTCAGGGAGTCAGTGTCTTCTCGTTTTGCTTTTCTCTTCACTGTTTAGTTTCTTTCTGCTTTCTCTTGAGATCAAGTAAGTCTCTTCTTTCTGTTTCTTGTTTGTAGATCCTTTTGTTGGGGTTAATTATGCGGTAGTTGTGTTATGTTAGGATTGATCGGGAACATTTGGCATTTTGTTGTTAGTTGGTACGTTGGTTTGATTTTTTAGTGATAAAAGTTTACTATTTTTGCACTTATATAGCTGTACTGTTATTAAATTCCTGTCCTTTATGCGTTGTTCTGTTTTCTTCTGTTAAGTATTATTGTTGTTCATTCTGGTTATCTAAAGTGGCTATGCCTCTGCTAAATAATTGTGAATTGGGATACCCGCTTTTATTTTATCTACGTTTTCTGATGCTGAGTATCAAAAGTGGCGTTTGTGGGGGAATTTGAACAGAGAAAGAGACAGATAGAGAACAAAAACGATGATTGTGTTTGTTAAAACTTGGTGATTTATTGTTGCAGAGCTTTCTGAGGCAAAAGTATAACTTTAGAGCGTGGAATCTAAGTCTATCGGAGGAGAAGAAGCAATGGAGGTATATGGCAAATCCATGGTTGCAGGCCCTACAAATGTTATTTATTTGTCTACGATTCTGGGCCGAGATGGGCCAATTCCTGTGCACAAATGTGACTGGAAATGTGAAAATGAGCATGTATGTGGAAACATGTACACCTGCAAACTAACAGGACTTACTCACATTTGTGACAAGAATTGTAACCAGAGAATTTTGTATGATAACCATACTTCCCTTTGCCGGGTCAGCGGCCAGATTTTTCCCCTTTCGCAAGCTGAGGAACAGGCTGTTAGAGGAATTCGGAGGAAGCTCGATGTCGAGAATTCTCCCTCTGATAGCTGTGCTTTTAAGCGCAGACGGGATGCACAATATCATCCGTCTCCTTTCGAGAGATCTTTCTCTGCTGTCAGTCCAATCTGCAGCCAAGTTGGAGATGGCATGGATATGAGCTAGATACTTACTATTCTGTGTCTTAAAAGACACTTCTATCTTATCATGTTCCTTTGAAAATTTCCCCTTTTTTCTTTTTAATGGAGCAACTATGGATAACAGACTTTAATGCTGGACCTGTTGTGTCCCGGCTTCATGTAGGAACACTATATTTGTAGTCATGTTTAATTTGATGTAGTTAATCCACTAGCTTCCCTTTTAGTAGGTGATCATAAACAGATTCTTATGACTGCGATATGAAACTTAAAATAAATTCAGTTTCTCTTTAACCCTTCCTGCTCATTTTAAACCATGATGGTGGTTACAGGATGCTCTCTGGTCTTTCTTCGGGCCTGTAGCATAGTGATGTGATTTGACAGTTTGTTAATTTTCTTGTTCTTCTTTCAAATATCTATCTTTCTGTGGTATTTTATTGTCGGATGTTCTATTGTCTGGTGACTAGTCACATGTTTCTAGTGCAGTATCATTTTTAGCATTGTACTTCTTCTGGCTATAAGTCAGTACTCCATATTGTTCTCAGTCTCCAAAATTGTTGTATAGTTGGAATAACTTGCTAGTTTTTATGATTGACTGATGCAGTACAGGTTTTCCAGTTCTCAAAATGAAGTCTTTTTTGGTGTTATCTGGTAGAAACTTCTCTGATTTACATGTTGCTTAATATTGTTTATCTGTTACAGGTTGAAGAGGAATGACAATATATTCATTGGTGATTCTTGTTGTTTTTTCATTTTTTCGTTTCTCTTTTTCTGCTTTTGTACATTCCTCTGGTTGATCTATTACATGGAATCCTGAAGTAAGTGTTGATTTTGCAGGGACTGAAATGTGCAATTCAGGAGACTTTAAATTTGCCTTTTGCATTTATAAATGAATTATTGTATTTTAAAGTCTTTGAAATGTGTAGTGTAGAGTTCTGATGCATATTTTCTATCCTTTTTCCATAGAGGCGCATCTTTGCCAACAGTGGAGGAAAGAGCTGCGTAGATCAATGCCATTGGCGGAGGAAATATTATTTCTGGTAGCTGTTTCGAGATTTGGGCTGCCATAGGGATTGAATTGTGAAGATGTAGCTGAGCAAGATGTTGTTATTCATCTATAGCAACATAGAAGAACTACAGCAACTATTGCTTAAAACTAAATCAGCTGCAGACTGTTAGCAACATGAGAATATGGTCCTGCACAAAGCTGCAAATGCCCCTTCATTGTTTTTTGCTGGTTGGGAGAAGAATACTGATAGCAACTGCCTTTCGGCTGCCAAGGACGCACCAACAGTCTTGTTACTGCACTGCTGTTTTTTTAATCTGATGGTACGAGCAGTTTTGAGGGCTTGCCCAAAAGCCCCTTGGATCTTGGTGGCTCATTCCCACCTAGAAAGTGAGTTGGAAATTGCAATTCTTACATTGTCGAGTTTCTCAGCAATTCCCTATCTTTTTTTTTTTTCTGGAAAAATTACTATTCACATAAAAAGAAAAAAGATTGTACGATTCCCTATCTTTTCTGGTATTTGGCGTTCTCATGTATGACTGAAAAAATGTAAATCACTGTCCTTCTCATTTGTCATGAATTGCCAAGGCAAGCAAATTCTTCCAGGATATAGGGACTGGCAGAACAGCTCATTTTGTTGGGTGGTGAGTTGAAGGATGCTATTATTATTAAAAGTAGCCTTCAAACATGGGGATTCTTGTTGCATTTGAGTTTCAAGTCTAAGCATATGATGTTTGGTCCCAGATATTGGTGTTTAAGTCTGTTCAACTATTTTGTAACGATCATTATAACTCATTGAATTTAGTTTACCATGTTGTTGGTTCTACAGATAATGAGTTGCCGGTGCTGATATGTTTAATCGATTGTTAATTAGTTGTTTGTCCTATGATTCTCCTTCTAGCCCGTCTTTTCACCATTTTGTGTCTTATATGCTTGAATTTAATTGTTGGATGATAGGCATAGCTTCTCAATTGAATACTTATCAAACTGTATAATTCTCGGTAGAAATGTGTTGAGGGCAAGTAATTTGCGGGAACTTGTTGGTTTTCACAAGTTGGTATTAGCATGATCATTTGATGCCAAAGTTGCAACTTTGGTTCCTTTTATGGCTTCAGCAGCATAACTGTCGTATGACTCTGTTTTGTTAGGTGGACTGTAAATGCTAGATTGTGTCTACTGGGGGTTGGCTGTAATGTTAGACCAAGACTGGCAAGTTGGGTCTTTATTGGTGGAATAGAGAGAAGTAGTAGTACGGTCAATTGGGCATGAAAGTGGATGGAACGACTCTTTGGAGTTGTTTTGAATGATAGGATTGTTTGTTGCTTACGTTTCATGGGTAATTTGTATGAAATTGTGGTACGAGTATAAAACTCTCCGAGGGAAGGTTACAGTGATTTGTAATATTGCAATTGAATAACTTGTGTTCAAATCTGTATAAAAAGCTGAAAATTTTTTAAAGATGAGAAAAGTCGAAAACCGGGACAACACTGTGGGAGATTGATGTCGTCATTCCATTGCTCTCCTCCACCTTTGTACTGGCAGACACCCAAAAAAAAAAAAAAAAAGAGGGATGAGAGTTTCAAGTTTCTGCCTCTTATTCATCATGGTATTTTTAGTTTTCCTTTTCCTATAACAGTTAATGACATTGCATATTAGTAAGACTGAATTTTTTAACTTAATTTGTCAATTTTCATACCTTCGAATTTTGACAGGTTGACCGTAACACCAGGAACCTGTATGAACTATCCCCAGATTCAGATTATAAGCAAGATATTATGAAACTTAACTGAAGGTTCTTGATAGTTTCTTTGTTGATTTTTTTAAGACTGAAAGAGGGAGAGAAAAGGGAGGGGGTGGGGTGGTGGTGGGGGTGGTGGGGTTGTGGGGGGATGGCGGTGTTGGGTGGGTGGAGAGAGAGAGAGAGAGAGAGAGGGGAGTGTGTGGAAGATCTTGAGTTCTTTCACAATAGAAATTTCTATTTCTCCTTTAAAATTTCTTCATAATTGATGAAGACTTTTGTTCAAAGCTTCTTGTTCACACCATAGAATACCTTTTGTCCTCTTGTTCTCATACAATGAACCATCTTCACAAATTCATCTTGGGTAAGAAGCATATTTTTTAAGAAAACAATTTTAAACTTTGATTCTTCAAGAAGTCGTAGTGGAAATGAATATCTCTCTTAAGCGTTTTACCATCCTTAGAATATTTACAAATTATTGCTCTTTGTTTTAAAGCAGCGAATAGACAAGCTCTAAAGTCCCCTGCTTTGAGGCTCAAAAAACATTGTACTTTCGATTCAGTATAAATCATAATTTCAGGGAAAGTTAAAGGAGCTAGGAAGCCTTCCAGTTTGGTACAGTGGTACTCGTCGTGGTTTTTTTTTTTATTTTTTTTATTTTTTTCAAAGATAGTATATTGAAGGAGCATGAAAAGAACAGTTCCACCCTTCTAGCGTTTAAGTTTGCTTCTAGAATTTAGGCTCATTTGAAAGTCTTAATAGTAGTATTAGCATTCCTAAAAGAATAATGAAAAAACATGCTTCTTTTTTCTGCATATTGAACATTCATGAGTGACTAATGTATGATTTCAAGATCAAATGTAGTAACAATTTCAAAAGAAATGTACTAGATCGATGTGGAGTTCTTCCTCTATTTAATTTCTGAGTTTGTTAACCTCTTCCTCTATTACTCGCAAATTAAACTCAAACAATCATGTGATGTGTTAATTGTTATCAGTTTGATTCTTTCCTCCAAATCTGAAGAAAGTCCTAAAGATTGATTTACTACTTTTGAAGGGAGATTCTCCTTTTCTGTCAGCTAAAAGATTGTGTCCGGTCACTTTTTCCTTTTCATAAGTAATGAAATTTCGCATCTCTAGTTCACGAAGAAAAATGTTAGTGTTTCTTTTTCTTGTAGGAATCTTGGGAGGGTTATCTTATGTTTATTTTATAACATTATTGCTTGAGTCTTTTTTTTTTAGGAGCTAAGAAACTTCCAAAGTTTTGTAATTATTCATTTCTGAGAGTGAGAGAGATTAATCAATTTATAACATTAGCAATTGCTAAAGAAAAGAATTGCTTTTTAATGAGGCAATCCACGCTAAAAGAAATACTAAATCCAGAAAGGTCATCTTGCGGCAGCGTAGCCCTTTTGCACGCAACAGAATCCTCAACCTACAAATGTAGCCATTGACCTCTCTTATCTCTTGGTCTTCCCCCCATTCACCTCAAACTTGATTACTTTGAAAATTCTGATTTTTTACATTCAATGCTGACAATAACATCATGTTCATGGACAGTCCCTGCTTCCTTTTTTATTTTCATTTCATTCTTCCCCTATTCTAACTGTTGTACCTTCACCATTACAAATAATTGCCCATATACAATTTGGCCCGGTACGCTGGCAGGTTCAGGAAGTCCCCAACTTCCAACAACTGGATTCCAGTTGGACTCGGGCCGAAGTGTGAGAATTCCATCTGTTCCAGGATGGTCAGGTCGCATTTGGGCAAGGACTGGGTGCAAGTTTGATGTGGCTGGAGTTGGTACTTGTCAAACAGGGGACTGCGGTGGAAGACTGGAGTGTGATGGCAATGGTGCCACTCCACCTGCATCACTCTTTGAGATAACACTTGGCACTGGTAATGAGAAAGATTTTTACGATGTCAGCATTGTTGATGGCTACAATCTGCCACTTGTTGCCCAACCCCGTGGAGTGTATGGTGCATGTAATGCAACAGGCTGCACTTCAGACATCAACATGGGTAAGATAAGATAATATTTCGTCATCATATTCATATAGGAAACTTCATTATTATATATATTTTAATAGGCACTCGCTAAAACAATTAAATGACCAAAAACTAATTGATAACATAACAGGTTGCCCAAAAGAGCTTCAGGTGGTGGGTGGAGATGGCACAAACGGGCAGGCAGAGGGAGTGATTGCATGTAAGAGTGCATGTGAAGCATTTGGGTTAGACCAGTTCTGCTGCAGCGGGGAGTTTGCGAACCCAACAACATGCAGACCTTCCTTTTATTCATCCATTTTCAAGCAAGCTTGCCCAAGGGCATATAGCTACGCCTTTGATGATGGCACAAGCACTTTCACATGCAAGGCTTATGATTATGCCGTTGTATTCTGCCCTAGTGCTAATGGGTATGTATAATGTATCCTTTTACCTCATTGTTGCTTTTGGCTCCATGAATCCTACCCTCATTTTTGTTTTTGGCTCCATGAATCCTAATCTTTGTTTATGGTGCCTCCTCAGGGCGAAGAGATCTGATGGTTCATTTTCCCCTCCAACAATTGAAGATCCCGGCAGTGGAAAATCTCAGCAGATTGTTTCCTCCACAAACATCGTCCTACCTTTTCCAATGTCCATCATTTTCATCCTCCTATTGCTTTTCTGAGAATAACTGCCTAACTATTGACTTGTAACCTTGCTGTCATGATGAAGTTCAAGCTGGCTCCGAGTCTGCTTCCGATTGGCAAAGTAGGTTGAAGTGAAAAGCTGATCAACATACAAGTATTGCTAGTGTTTCTTAAATGCCACAACTGTGTATAATTTGGTCTGGATTTCTGTTAAATCTAGGAACGCAATAAAGCACTGCTATCCACATGTTTACTGCTACTACTGTTGGAGATAAAATTTTCGTTTTGAGTGAATCGAAATTTTCCACAAATTTCTAATTTATGCAAGTTGATGCAGAGACAGCAATAGCAAATAAATAAATAAATAACAATAATTCAAGGCTCCCATTTGGTACCGAAATACAGTAAGAGAACAAGATACGCTTTCTTGAACGAGCGATACATACATTAATTGTTAAAAGAGGGTTGGGTGCCCCTCAAGTTTATAGGATACTTGTACATGCTTTGGACACTTAGACATTCTTTCCTTAGATACGATTTTTTTAGATGATAAGTATCACTTTTCTCAAGATAAGATATTTATTCCTTACATATAAAACTAAAGAAATGAAAGTAAAAGGAAGTTACTTTCCCATAAAAGCCTATCTAATAGGAGAAAAGTCTAAAGTTACTTTACATAAAGTTATTTTATAAGTGTCACATAGTCTATAGTTTTTTAAGATCATCCTTATCACTTTGAAGAAGTAGTAATGTTGAAAATTCCTGGATATTCGTCGGAGTCATCATCGTTATCTAGGTCCCATCATGTCAACATGTCAAATTGTAGGATGTCATTTTCTTTGACTTTTGCTTGAGTTGGCGAAGATTCCTTTTCCAAAAGGTTCTGGAGATAAGATTCATCCAGGCTATATGGATCTTACGAATCTTGAAAGTATGATGAATATGGTTGGCTCTGAGATGGAATTGTCGGTTGTGGCATGTTCTAAAGGTTGAGCTTTAAGAATGGATCATCATCTTCTTGGGCCTGCTAAGATTGAGAACTTTCTCCTTTTTTCACGTGTTTTTGCTTAGAATAATATACCTTTCTGTATTGTCTAAGCTGATAAAGAGTATTCTATAGAATATTGTTCCCAAGGTGCATCATCTTCAATAGAAGGCCAAATCTGAGGAGGGATCCTTGAATTAATTTCTGAAATTCTCCTTTGAAATTGTCTGAATTCACAAGGATAGGATTCTCATTACTATTCAAGGCTATATGGAGTCAAGCTATATTCCTGTACATGAGAAAAGAACTGCAAATTTTCATTAGTGATAATGTTTGTTCTTTTGAAGATGTAGATGACGTGATGTGATGCTCTTTAGCCTCGAAGATTGAAACTTTTCTACCTTTGATGCTTGAATTGATTTTTCCACCATGAAAGAGGATGAAACCATTCAAGGATAATATGAAAACATCAGGAAGGAGTGCTGAGGGCTTTATGACTATGCTGAAGGCTTGTATGCGCCATTCTATTCAGCATGGAAAATCTGGATGGATTTCAACACTCCCAAGAGGGAATGGACTATATTGAGTAAGAATCTTTGAGGAAGAATGAACTATCCCCAAAAACAGAAGTAAGATCAAGTTATGCCAATTCTTGTGGTGTTTTGGGTAAGATGGCTAGAGGACAAACAGGAGTAAAGAGTCTATCTAAAAGATGTTGTGGCGGTTGTGGAGGAGTAGAGGCAATCATTCTTTCTAATCCCACCCGTTGTTGCTTTAACTTGTTCATTTCAACTTGGAGATGATCAATAGGAATACGCTGATTCAGAAGTTGGGTAATAACATTATGAAGATATTCAATTCATTTCTTCAGAGCTTCAAAAGGAGTCAGCACCTTTTGTTGCTGAGAATCTATTTTTTATTCGATTCTCCTTTTAGCTTCTTCTATTTTCTGAAGATACTGGTTTTGAGCCACAACATTTTCGAACTGCCAGTTTAATACTGCTTCGGCTTGAGTCATCTGCTCAGGTTATCTATCTGCTTTTCTGGAAGTTGGTGGCTTGACCTTCCATGAAGATTTTCTATAGTGATTGGATCTTCTCTGGACTCAAGAGAGAGAAATGAAGCAAGATCTGGCTGACACATAGCTACAAAGGTAGAGCTATGTTTGTGTGCTTCTTTGGGATCCAAACAGCTTTGGGAACACATCTCTTTTGAGGAGTAGAGATCTGAATCTTTGGATCAGGATCTGAAGAATCAGTAGAAGAAAGATCATCATTTGAAACTATCTTATGGACTGGGACGGTGTATTTGACTACATATTGTAGTGTTCAAGATTCATTCCTCTATGGCTAGCTTTTATGGGGCTAACATCTTCATTCTTTTTGAAAGGAAGAGAAATGAAGAATTCAGAGTTTTTCCAAAGAGGGTTTGAATACTTCATCAAGAATTCAGAATGGCTTTTGGCTGCAGAGGTAGAAAGGATATGGGCTTTTAGATTTTCTAAAAGGTCAAAAGAATAGCACGGATCTAGTTTAACCCATTGATGAAAATGGTTTTTGTACTTAAGCCCATTGGGTTTAATAAGGACTCTTTTTTGTGAAAAATTGGGCTAAAAGTTCAAAATCTATAACAAGGTCTTTTTCTGGTAAGGTTGAACCTAGAAATTTGTGAACAAAAGATAATCCTAGAAAAATTTCAAGATATACCTTTTGCTTATAAGTTCTATAGAGAAAACCTCATTGTTTGTAGCACAAAAATATTACCTATGAGAAAGCCAATATTCTAAAGGAAGAAAAGTTGGATTGAGAATTGAGGCTGCAGCTCTAGTGTCAATTAGAGCAAGCAAATTGATTGGCTTGTCAAACTTGGATGTTCTTATTATGACCGGCACAATAGGAACAATGAAGCTTGAGATTTCATAGGTTGGTTGTATGGTAATCGGTTGAGCTTCATAAGAATCATAGAATTCTTCTTCTGAATAGTCATTTGGCTGACCAACAATATGAGAAGGAGATCCCTGAACTAAGGTATTTCCTAACAAAGGCGCTCTCTCAAGCCTCCTAGCACTTAGCGCATCAACAAGGGAACTCTTATGGTTCTGAGATCAACTTCAAAAAAGAATCATAATCATAGCAAGGAAGTAAAACAAGCTATGAAAGGAGGACAACACAAGTGTTTTTAGGATAGTTTTGAGAGATAATACTTAAAAAAATTTAGGAGTAAGCTCCTCTATCTCTGCCACTCGACGAGAAGCTGGGGGTTTATTTATAATAGGAAAGGGTTGGGTACCTCTCAAACTTACAAGATACTTGTACATACTTTTATTGGACACGCTATTTTACAAGATAAAGAGATAAGATACTTATCTCTTTGGACACTTTGACATTCTTTCTTTGGACACATTTTTCTAGATGATGAGTATCACTTTTCTCAAGATAAGACACTTATTTCTTATATACAAAAGAAAGGAAAGTAAAAGGAAGTTACTTTTCCGTGAAAGTTTGCCTAATAGGACAAAAGTCTAAAGCTACTTTACATAAATTTATTTTACAAGTATCGCATAGTCTATGACTTTTGAAGATCATCCTTATCACTTTAGAGAAGTAGTAATGTTGAAAATTTTTAGATATTCGTCAAAGTCATCATCACTATCTGGGTCTAACCATGTCAACATGTCAAATTCTCCTTTTTTCACGTGTTTGTACTTAGAATAATATACCTTTCTATATTATCTGAGTTGATAAGAGTATTCTGTAGAATATTGTTTCCAAGGTGTATCATCTTCAATGGATGGCCAAATCTGAGGAGGGATCCTTGAATTAATTTCTGATTCTCCTTTGAAATTCTCTGAATTCACGAGGATAGGATTCTCATTACTTTGCAAGGCTATATCGAGTCAAGCTATATTCCTACACATGAGAAAAGAATTGCAAATTTTTGTTAGTGATAAAGCTTGTTCTTTTGAAGATGTAGATGACGTGATGTGATGCTCTTTGGCCTCGAAGATTGAAATTGTTCTGTCTTTGATGCTTGAATTGATTTTTCCACCATAAAGAGGATGCAACCATTCAAGGAAAATGTGGAAACATCTAGAAGGAGTGTTGAAGGTTTTGTAACTATACAAGAGGTTTATATGCGCCATTCTATTCAGCATGTAGTCGAGATTAAACTCCACTCCAGTTGAAAATTACTGCATGAGATGCCAGAGAAACCATAAGACCTTTGAATTGAAATCTTTTTTAATATTTCTGACTTGATAAATCTTCATGTATGAAAAATCTGGATGAATTTCAAAGTTCCCAAGAGGGAATGGATCATGTTGATTGAGGATCTTGGCTTGATACTCCATCATTTGTCGATGATGAGACTGAAGAGATTTGTCTTGACTGATCTTCTGTTGTTGAGGTCGAAACAGTATATCTGCAAGAACATAATTAGTTCCTTTAATATGTTTAACATCAAAGTTGAACTGTGAGAACCATGTTGACCATCTAAGTAACTAAGGATGTGGTAGTTGCTTCTACTTGAATTGCAACATTCTTGGAAATGAACTCATATCCATTTCTACTATGAAGTAATGGCCAATAAGATGAAACTGAAATTTTTCAATACCCTTTTTTACTGCAAGAATCTCTTTAAATGTAGAGTGATAATAGATCTCCAAATCAGAGAAAGAACCACTTTTATTTCTACAAATATTTCTTTTTCCATTCTTTTTTTCCAGAAGGATTGCTGCCGAATGGAAATCACTAACATCAATTTGCAAAATTCTTTTCCTGGTAGAGGGAATTTGCAGAGGAGAAAAATCTTGAGCAATCTTCTTAATATGAGACATTGCAGTAGTTTGTTTTGGTCCCCAAGAGGGAGCATTATTTTTTTAGCATTAGTTGAAGATGACAAATCACCGTTGAGAGTGTAGGAATGAACTCTACCATAAATTGATGATACCCAGTACTTGTTGAATCTGTTGCTTAGAAAAATTCTTATCAGGAAATTCTAGCAGTTGCATTCCATCCTTCCCCAATATGGTATCATGATCTATCCCAAGAAATGTATTTTTGTGTTATCAGAAGTTGATTTCCTCGGAATGATAATTTCAAAAGGAAAATATCGCCTTCAGTCTTACCATCCTAATCCAATCACCACATACCTTTAAAACCTTACCATTGAACCTCAGATTTTAGAACAATCTTCTTCTACAGAAGATACATCTTACCATGAAGAATCTAAAAATTCTAAAGAGTTTGAAAACTCTGATTTTGATCTTGAAGTTCTTCCTATCATGATGCAAACTGGAGATGGTGATCCTCAATCTTCTTATATACATGCTACTGTTCAAAATCCTTCTAATGAAGATGAATCTATTGATGATACTATTCATATTAATGAGCCACCTCATCGACCTGCTCATCATAAACTCCTTTGTTCACTTTTGATGACTGCAGTACTGATCAACTAAGAAACAAAATTCATGAAATGACATCTCGGTGCAGCACATAGATTTACGTCCTGGATCTACAGTTAGAGGTGTTATTCTTGATTTCATAGCAAGAATGGCAGGTTCCTTGCGAGAATGGTGGTTAAAACTTAAAGACTACCGCCATAAACAGATCGTGGGCTCTACAGATATCAATCAGTTCATGTTTTATATCTACTTAGAATTTCTACGTAGTCCTACTCACATTGAAGATAAGGTAAGAGAAGAATTTTTTGAGCTAAAATATTGTTCTTTCAAGCCTAGGCATATTCAACGCCATTTCAAGAAAGTCTGTGAGAGATTTTATCTCAGTAGAGGATTAGACGATCCTAATCTCAAACAGGTCTATCTTAACCAACTCCCAAATCCTTTGGATCAGAAACTCTGAGATTTATTGCCTCCAAAGGCATGACTCTTTCTCAAGTATCCTTAGGAAATTTATTTTAATTCGTGCTTCAACAACTCCAGAAGCTTTGCAATAGCTCCAAATTTCTTACCAAATATAGCAATCTTCAGAAGAAACTTGGAAAAGTTTGTCAAATGCCAGATCTCAAGATTGAATGCAAAAGTGAAAAGACTTGTCTCTACCCAACAAAGAAGAATAAGCACTTCAGAAGATTTAAACAGCAGTCTTCTTGGTCCAAGAAAACAAGAAGATTCTTTCGTCGAAAGAAAACAAAGAAGAAATCAAACAGATGTTACGTCTGTAATCAAGAAGGACATTTTGTAAAACAATGTCCTCAGAATAAAAAGAAAGACAGGGTTTTCCACACCATTTCTCAAATTACAGGAATTTCCTGTATAGATAATAACCTTCTCAGAACAAGAAGCAGAAGATGAATACACTCTTTTTATGATCAGTTAACCAGATGACTATTCAGAAGAAGAATTCTATGATTCTTATAAAGCTCAACCGATTACCATACAACCAACCTGTGAAATCTCAAGCTTCATCATTCCTATTGTGCCGGTCATAATAAGAACATCCAAATTTGACAAGCCAATCAATTTACTTGCTCTAATTGACATTGGAGCTGCAGCTTTAATTCTCAAGCCAACTGCTCTTCCTTCATAATATTGGCTTTCTCATCGGCAATATTTTCGTGCTGCAAACAATGAGGTTTTCTCTACAGAACTCATAAGCAAAAAGGTACATCTTGAAATTTTTTCAGGATTATCTTTTGCTCACAAATTTCGGGGTTCAACCTTACCAGATAAAGCCTTTATTATAGGTTTTGATCTTTTAGCCTAGTTTTTCACAAAAGAGTCCTCGTTGAACCTGATGGGCTTAGGTACAAAAACTATACTTTCTACCTCTACACCCAATAGCCATTCTGAATTCCTGATAAAGTGTTCAAACCCTCTTTGGAAAAACTATGAATTCTTCATTTCCCTTCCTTTCAAAAAGAATGAAGATGTTAGCCTTACAAAAACTAGCCACAAAGGAATGAGTCTTGAACATTACAATCTTACCATCCAAGAACTAGATCAATTACAAGCTCAAGGTTTAATTGAACATACAAAATCTATATAAGCTTGTGAAGCTTCTTATGTCAGCAAAAGGCCTGAACAACTTAAAGAAAAATTGAGATTAGTGGTTGATTTCCGCCCTTTCAATCTATTTCTAGCTGACAACAAATTTCCAATTTCTAACACTCATACTTTCTTTGCCAACCTTGTTGAAGCTTGTGTTTTCACTAAAATAGATCTTACAGCAGGATTTTGACAACTGGGAATCCAGAAAGATGAAAGATTCAAAACGGGATTTTGTATCCCAAATCATCATTTTCAGTGGACTGTTATGCCTTTTAGGTTAAAAACAGCTCATTCTATTTTTCAAAAAGCCATGATCAAAATCTTTCAACCACTTATATCTCATATGTTGATCTATATTGATGATCTTTTTTTGTACTCGTCAACAATAAAAGAACACTTGAAGCTGCTATAGCAGATGCATTCGATCCTTCTCTAATAATGTGTCATGATCTCTCCCAAGAAATGTATTTTTGTGGTACCAGAAGTTGATTTTTTCCAAATGATAATTTTAGAAGGAAAATATCGCCTTCAGCCTCACATTGGAAAGCAACTGCTAGATTTTCCTGATGAGAATCTTTCCAAGTAATAGATTCAACAAGTACTGGGTATCATCAACTTTATGGCAAAATTTATTCCTAAACTCTCAACGGTGATTCGTCCTCTTCAACTCATGCTCCAGAAAAACGCTCCCTCTTAGAGACTAGAACAAACTACTACATGTCTCAGATTAAGAAGATTGCTCAAGATCTTCCTCCTCTGCAAATTCCCTGTAACGGGAAAAGAATTTTGCAAACTGATGCTAGTGATTTCTATTGGGCAGCAATTCTTCTTGAAGAAAAGAATGGAAAAAGAAATGTTTGTAGATATGAAAGTGGTTCTTTCTCTTACTCGAAGATCCATTATCACTCCACATTCAAGGAGATTCTTGCAGTAAAAAAAGGCATTGAAAATTTTCAATTTCATCTCATCGATCATTACTTCTTAATGGAAATAGATATAATTTTGTCTCCAAGAATGTTATAATTCAAGCAAAAGCAACTGTCACATCATCAGTTATTCAGATGGTCAACATGGTTCTCATAGTTCAACTTTAACGTCAAGCACATCAAAAGAACTAATAATGTTCTTGCAGATATGCTATCTCGGCCTCAATAACAGAAAACTAGTCAAGACAAATCTCTTCATGTTATTCCAATAATTCACATGATGCATCCTGCTACTTCTTCAACAAATCAAGTTGAATTTCTTCCTCCAAAAGTTCTAATTTTGATGACAAATCAATGTCTAGAACAGTCTCATCATTGACAAATGATAGAGTATTAAGCCAATATCCTCACTCAATATGGTCCATTCTCTCTTGAGAGTGTTGAAATCCATCCAGATTTTTCATACATAAAGATTTATCAAGTTAAAATTATTGAAAAAGATTTCAATCCAGAAGTCTTATTGTTTTTCTGGCATCTCATGCAGCAAGTTTGAATTGGAGTGAAGTTTAATCTCAACTACATACTTAATAGAATAGCGCATACAAGCCTTCTGTATAGTCATAAAACCCTCAGCACTCTTTCCGGATGTTTTCACATTTTCCTTGAATGGTTTCATCCTCTTTTATTGTGAAAAAATTAATCCAAGCATCAAAGGCAAAAAAATTTCAATCTTCGAGGCTAAAAAGCATCACATCATGTCATCTACATCTTCAAAAGAACAAGTATTACCACTAACGAAAATTTGCAGTTCTTTTCTCATGTGTAGGAATATAGCTTGACTCCATATGGCCTTGCATAACAAGGAGAATCATATCCTTATGAATTCAAAAAATTTCAAAGAATAATTTCATAAATTAATTCAAGGATCCCTTCTCAGATTTGGCCGTCCATTGAAGATGATGCACCTTGGGAATAATATTCTACAAAAAGCTCTTATCAACTTAGACATTACAAAAATGTGTATTATTCTAAACACAAACGCCTGAAAAAAAAAAGAGAGAAAGTTCTAAATTTCAGTAGAAGAAGATGATGATCCATTCTTATAGCTCAACCTTCAGAACATACCACAGCTGACAATTCCATCCTATGGCCAGCCATATCCATCATACTTTCAAGAGTCGCAAGATCCATATCACCTTGATGAATCTTATCTCCATAACCTTTTGGAAAAGAAATCTTTGCCAACTTAAGTAAAAGACAAAGAAAATGACAGCCCACAATTTGACATATTGACATGATGGAACCCAGATAGTGATGATGATTCCAACGAATATCTAAGAATTTCTAACATCACTACTTCTTCAAAGTGATAAGGATGCTCCCCAAAAGCCATAGACTATACGACACTTGCAAAATAACTTTATGTAAAGTAGTTTTAAGACTTTTGTCCTATTAGGCAAACTTTTACAGGAAAGTAACTTCCTTTTATTTTCCTTTCTTTTATTTTATATGTAAAGAATAAATATCTTATCTTGAGAAAAGTTATACATATCATCTAAAAAACGTGTCCAAGGAAAGAATGTCTAGGTATCTAAAGAGATAAGTATCTTATCTCTTTATTTTGTAAAAAAGCGTGTCTAATGAAAGTATATATAAGTGTCATGTAAGCTTGAGAGGTACTCAGCCCTCTCCCTATTATAAATAAACGCTCCAGCTTCTCTTTGAGAGGCAGAGATAGAGGAGCTTACTTCTAAAACTTTTTAAGTATTATCTCTCACAACTATCATAAAAACACTTGTGTTGTTCACCTTTCACAGCTTTCTTTACCTCCTTACTATGATTATGATCCTGTTGTGAAGTTGATCTCAGAACCATAAGAGTTCCCTTGTTGATGCACTAAGTGCCAAGAAGGCTAAGAGACCGCTTTTGTTGGGAAATACCTTGGTTCGGGGATCTCCTTCTCATATTGGTAAAACCTTAAAAAAATAAGCCTTCTTCCAATAAAAAACCTCAAGCAGACCTACAACCTCAACTAGATCCACCAGCCCAACTCACTATAACTCCTAATCCAATCACCGCATACCTTCAAAACCTTACCATCAAACCTCAGATTTTAGAACAATCTTCTTCTACAGAAGATACATCTCACCATGAAGAATCTGAAAATTTTAAAGAGTTTGAAAACTCTGATTCTGATCTTGAAGTTCTTCCCATCATGATGCAATCTGGAGATGGTGATCATCAATCTTCTTATACACATGCTACTGTTCAAGATCCTTCTGATGAAGATGAATCCATTTAGAATGCTATTTAATCAATGAGCCACCTTATCAACCTGCTCATCATAAAACTCCTTTGTTCACTTCTGATGACTGTAGTACTGATTAGCTAAAAAACAGAATTCATGAAATGACATCTTGATGCAACACAGAGATGTTACGTCCTGAATCCACAGTTAGAGGTTTTATTCTTGATTTCATAGCAAGAATGACAGGTTCCTTGCGAGAATGGTGGTTAAAACTTGGAGACTACCGCCATACACAGATCGTGGGCTTTACAGATATCAATCAATTCATGTTTTGTATCTACTAAGAATTTCTAGGTAGCCCTACTCACATTGTCAATATTTTAAAGAAAGAACAGTTGGATTGAGAATTGAGGCTGCAGCCCTAGTGTCAATTAGAGCAAGCAAATTGATTGGCTTGTCAAACTTAGATGTTCTTATTATGACCGACACAATAGGAACAATGAAGCTTGAGTTGCTTCTGCTAGAATTGCAACATTCTTGGAAACGAACTCATATCTATTTCCATATGTAAAATCCCTTCCAAAGTTAAACAGAAAATAAGAATACGATGAGAAATCACACTTTTGGTCAATACTCTCAGAATAATGTCAATGCCTCTAAAACTTTTTGCTATGCTTTCTACTCTTGACTCTTTCCAACTAAATAAAACAGCATCGTGTCAACAGTGCTTTTGTATTTATGGTATCTAAGAAGCAATACAACAAGGAATACCCTCTCTCATTTCTTGGCCTTGGCTTTCTTTGAAACTTGTGTCTTCTTTCTTGGTTTCTTTGGCAGTTGTGGCTTTCCTGCTGAAGTTGTGCCCCTCTTTCGACCAGCTCCCTGCATCCCAGCTTCCATAAGCTAAAGATGAAAATACTTAAAAATGCATTGCGAACTACTGAAAGGGTCCAGAAGCATACAGAAGATTTCTCAGCTTTTGCTTTGGTCTTCTTCCCATTGGTTTGTTCTTCAATGCCATCATTTTGATCAATTTGATAAGAAGTTGGTTTAGCAATCTTGTCAGTCTCATCCTCTGAGTCAAATGAGAAACCATCCAGAGTTCCTACCCATCCAAAATGATTGAACGTGAAGGATATGTGTCAGTACAAAGTAAATATGTTAAATTAAATCCTGATAGCAAAACCATCGCTTCTAACGATAAATAAAAAGAAAGAGAATAGAATCCAAACCTTCAACCATAGTCTCAGCTTCATAAACATTGGACTGTGGCTTTAGCTGAATGAAGTCATTCATGATAGCCTCTATCTGATCATGAAATATAAAATTCACAGTCAATAAGTTAAAAAATATTCATCACACAGCATAGTTTATTTAGTTATGTCCAATTAACCCTAAGATTTGGGAAATAGCACCAATGAGGTGAAAAAAAATATATAGCAAAGAAAGAGAAACAATGATATAGACAAAATGGGAAATGCTAAGGATACATAACAAAGAAGAGATAAAACGAACCTTTGCCTCTGATTGACCAAAGCTAACCTGAAGAAGAAGAAATCTAAATTTAATAAAATAAGCAATCTAACTATTTTTAGTAAAGGAAAGTCTTGACTTCTTTCACATCAATATGAGGGAAGTGAGGAGGAAGGGCTTTTATTGTCATTTTAATTATTCTCTTTCACTGTTGGAGAAAATGTCCGATGTGACAGTTTAAATAGAGAACGATGACGTACAATGCAAAATGTCCTGGAAGGAACTATAGTTGTTTTGTATATGGTTCCTGAAACAGTAACAAGTATGAACCAATCAACTGCAGGCCAGGTATGGAAGCCAATACCAATAATCCTTAATGATGAATCCAAGAAAAACTAAGATCTTCAAAGAGGTAATAATATATGAACCAAGAATAAAGCAGAACGGGAAGAAAGGTAGATGGTAAAGAATGAATGAGAGTTTAAAAAAAAAGAAAAATAAAACCATAATCATGAAGTATTTTGGGTAAACTCTAGAGGTTCCAGTGTTACATTTGATTAACAATATTTCATTTAAATCATGTCAAAATCTTATCAGTCCCGCAGAAGAGTTGAGCATACTGTGGTTCAGTTAGATATAAATAAGATGATCATTCAAAGAATTCAAACTAATTGACACATGAATTATTATTATAATAATATATAAGTGCTTTCGAATAGGACATGCCTTTTAAGTCCAAGTACATTTCACGATTTACATTTGGGGTATCTGGAATTACTATTCTTCCAACAGCCCCCATATCGCCACTCAAATCTATGGACTCCCCTTCACACTCAACTAGTGCCTGCAGAAAAAATAAAACTTCCAGTTAATGTGTGTGCACACAAACGCACACAGAGAGAAACACAATCATTCTTGTAAGAAAAATCAGTCGCCAACAGAGACCCATAATTTCACAAATACCAATACCTATGTACACAAAAGTGATGCATGTTCAAGAAAATAATATTATATCATCCATGTAAATCTAAATAAAAAGATATCCCAATATAACAAAAGAGCGTCCGACAGTGCCAGGTTGTTACAATCAAGTATAAGTTCCTGGAACAACTAAAATTTATAACTCTATTAATTGAGTTCAACAAAACAAAAAGATGTTAACATTTCGTATCTAAAAAGGAAATTATCCTGGGACAGCTTGAAAATAATAATCAAATTCAAAGAGAAGGCAATGAAATGAAGTCATAATCAGAATAAATATCACCCAACCTTTGTACGTTGGACTTTCTCAGACAGCACCAAAGGTAATGTTGCGGTAGAGGCCTGGAAATTATAAATTATGAATTGAAAATGCAGTTGAGAAGTAATAAACTAGAGAATCAATCATCGTCGCTGTTATTAAAAAATTCTTACACAAGGCTTGTTATGCTTCTCAGAAATTTCTTCCCCCACAACTTCATCACCATCATTTCCTGTGCCAGTATCACATACTAGATGCTTAAGAACCCAGATAAAGTATTCTTTTGGGAAAAATGAAACAGAAGATTTTCCCCAAAATATAAAAATAAACTTCACCAGTATCATGTTTGACTTCATCAGGTTTTCTAAATCAATAACATATGTCACCCTAACCAACACATTATACCTTCTCTTTTCACATCGTTGGTTATATCCTTCTCTTTCTTTGATGTTCGATCAATTACTTTACGTCCTTTTTTTGGAGATTTTTCTTCCAATGCCTTCTTCAATGGAGGTTTTTCTTCTCTACCAATCAGTGCTCCATCCCCATTCTCCTCCTTAACTGGGACATTAGATGTTTTCTCCTCTCTTATAAGGCTAGCATGAGGACAAGACTCAGAATCCGATGATAATGCCCAAATTGAATTTTTTGGTGCCTGCTCAACAATATATGTAATTTTCATCAATATCAATAACAAACAGCAAGCTAAAGAATCACTTATTTTCCACCACTACCATCTCTGAAGAAGGTTAGGTATTTTTAACACATTAAATAATGTTATGACATCCTAATAAATATCAAGGAGCATAATTCCGTCATAACAAAGTAGCAGTTCACATGAAGATGTTGAAAACCCACAACTAATGTCATTAAATAAAATAAATTGTCAAAATCTCTTGCCATTTTTTTCTTTTTGTTTTTATTGATTTATATACTCATGAATCAAAATCATCCTGCCAGTCCAGCCAATGCTTACTAATGAGAAAAAAGGGCTATAAACAGTCAGCCCATTGAAAGAGTGAGGCTTTCCAAACAGAAATATTTATGACAGACAGATTCCAATTCCTTGTATCCGGTTAAGCAAGCCCTGCTGCCCTCTTCCACCCAGACCCAAAAAATAAATAAATATATAAATAAGGAGCACCTGGCAAAACGATATCATTTATTGGATATATCCAGTTATGTCAGCAGCATGCTTTGAATTGGGAACCCAGAATAATGTTAAATTTCTCACTCAAAGGTCTGACAGGGTAGCTAATCCTAAAACTAAACTCTCCATTTCCAGCAGAACGAAATAATGACCAGCCTTGGAAAAGACAACATTTCTTATAAATTGTGTCCAAATATTACCACCATTGACAATCAAACACATCTCCTCATCTGGAGCAGCTAAAAATATCATTTTAAAATCTATTTCACATCTAAAATAACCAATGCTAAAGGGTTATCGCATTAACCTCAAATCAAAAATAGAAAAAATTAAAGAAGTCCCATTTTTACTCAAAAGGCAAGCCTCATGTTAGTCATAAGAGACCTCACTTTCACGAACCATGCATTCTTCTATTTTCAAAAGGCAATCTAATTTTGCTTATCCCAACCAAGTTTGGTTTTGCAGCATAACAATCACAAATCCACTTCCTCAAACTTGTGCAGAGTATGAATAAATGACCATCATCAGCTCCTCCAAGATTTTAGCTTATTTCCAAATATCAAAATCTTAACACACAGAAACTCCAAAACCAGAAACCATAAGTTTCACTTTCAACAGAAAACCACTTCCCTTACTAATTTCTCAGATTTGTAGTGTTAATTCATCATGTGCACGTTCTAAATTACTAAAAATTCTTAAAGAAAGTTGTGGTGAAATGAAAAGGGAAAAATAATTAAATAATTCTCCAAAATATTCCCAATGCCATCTAATCTCCAACATCATATATAAAGCTTAAGATTTGGAAGAAATTGTTGACATGTTTATGTTGCTTTTTCATTAAGATACATTGATCATATTGCAGAATGAATGAATGGTGCCCTTGCTTTAGTGGTGAATAGATATATCTAAAATATATGTCATCTGTTATTCTCTAAATTAGATGCTCAAGAGACCGACACTTTGAAAAGGATTAGAAAACAAAGGATGCAAACCTAAGACAATCAACTGAATTTAAAAGGGCCTAAGCATCACTGAAACTTGGCATAGAGATTCTTACATCAGGCTCCACATGCTCCGCAGATGTTACTTCATCATTAACTCTGTTGTCATCTACATGCCCTTCATCATTAACAAAAGAAGAGATGGTAAAGATATAACTTCCATCTCAAAAACCTTGTGAAACTATTTTCTTTTTCTTAAGCAATATAAGCTCTACCCATTATTGTTTCTATTCGCTTCGGAAATATCATTAAATGGAGACACTGTACCACTTTAACCAAGAACCATTACTATGTCTCACTCTCAACATTGAGATTATTACCTAGAGATGGTTCTTTCCGACGTATCCTGTCCTCCATTGAAGAGGTACCATTGTGTGAATCAGAGGATAACGACAGTGAAGAATGAGTCGGAGCCTGTTCACCAAAGTAAATAATTGCAATCAGCACGAGATAATGTAAACATGAACATAAAGCAAGACTGAAAGAATTAAAAGGTCCAAGAATTAGACCTTAAAAACACTTACGAAGCCAGTGATTGAGGAATTTAGATGATACAATGCAACTAAATACGAAGAATAATCATATAAAACTAAAATATACTCAAAGCACACTATTCAGTAACTATAGCGGAGGTTCTGTTCCATGTAAATGCGTCAAAAAAATTAAAAAGAAAAATGCACATTGGCAACTATATTTTCCTCAACGATAATCCTAATACCTGGAAAGAGCGCAGCCAATCAGGAGATTCCTCCCTGGATTCACTCATGTTGTCTTTCCCTGAGCAAGAAAATCAAAACTCAATCAATTCAGAGACAGAACTCGAAATCTGCTACCAAAGACTTGGTAGAACCCTAAAGCCCTCTCCTTCTGATATCAAAGTAATATTTATCAGCATTGAAATCAGAAGGTATTTAAAATGTATAATGGAAAAGCAGTACATTTAACTCAGAGAAGAAGAGTGAATACCAAGCACAAAAGGCTTCGCGCGCCCTCCAGCTGAGCAGCTGCTACTTACTAATAGTCGCAATGTCTGCGTGTTTTGCCGTGCGAGAGTTTCTTTTCTCAGGCGCTGAAATGTCAGCCTGTTTTTGGGTCCCAAACATGGGCCACAATAGATGATTCGGCCCAATTTATTTCTCTGATGGGGTGGGCTTTTCTCAAGCCCAACGTTTAAGCAAATAAAAAAATGTATATTTATTGCAAGTAGGTTTATTGAATCCTATTTTTCATGTCATTATCCCTGCCTCTTATTTAATAGGAATAAAATTGTAATTTGAATTTTTTTATTACACTCTATATTAAATTTTAAATATATATTTATGATAAATTTTTCAAATTTATACCAACAAAATAATCAATCAAATTTTTATTATTTTTAACATTTGAAAGATAGAGAATAAGAAATAAAAATAGATGATATGATGTTTAGATCTAAAATTATGTAATTGATTAAAATTTAAAGGAAAGAAAGAGAATTGAATTGTCATTAATTTAGGATTAAAAAAATTGAGAAAGATGATAAATATCATGTTAGATTTGAGAAAAATTAGGCAAAAAAATTAAAGATAGATACGGAGGAAGAACGAGAATTTTTATTAAGTCAACTCTTTTCATATTTATTATCTTATTTATTATATTTTTATTATAATTTTACTCTTATTTATGAGTTGATAGTTGAAAAGAACCACTCATTTATTAAGAGATAAATGACACAAATCATCCTTATTTTTTTACAAAATTACGTGCTCTAATATCTTTTATAAATTTTATCAGCAACCATGCTTATCGATTCAACAAAAATTATAGAGTACTTTTCTTTTAATTTACCTATTAAATAATAATAAATAAGGTAAAGTTTAAAGAGTAAAATAGTTTATTTATTAATACAAGGGTACTGCATAAATTTTCTTGTTTTAAAGATAGGGTTAACGCCGAGTTAAATTTGTTTATATTTCTTAAAATTTACTGTTAAAGATATTTTAGTAATTATAGGTAAAATGAATCGAAACGTGGCTTCACTGATGGACAAACTAATAGAAGGATACCTATAATTTTCTTTTTAAGAACCTAGGGATAGTCGACCACTAAATTTGTAAAAACAAAAATATTGGGGCGCGTAATTTTACAAAAAGATAGGGAGGCCTGTGTCATTTCACCATTTATTAATTTCTCTAATCCACGGTGGTATTACATTCATCCAGAAACCAAAAATTTCAAATTTGTTTTGTTGATATAGGTAGGGTTTAGCAGCAGAGCAGAGGAGATGGAGCAAGGGAAACAAGGAGTTATAGCAGTGATGAAAGTGCCGCAGAACCCCATAGAACAGGTTCAAGTTAAGTTTAAGGAACTAGAGGCTGGCTTCAAGGCATGGTTGGCCAAGCAGTCCTTGCCCGTGGAAGCTGCAGTTGTAACCGCCACCAGCGCAGCGCAGGGTGCGGCCATCGGAGCATTCATGGGAACTATCACAAACGACGTCTCGTCTGGTCTTCCCACTCCTCCTTCTCAGGCTGGCCTCAACCCTCAGGCAATGGCCTCTCTTCAGCAAGCCCAGGTATCGCTGTGTTTGAATTGAAATAATTAAGGGCACCTTGGCCTTGTAAATCATATCTATAACATTGCTAATGCTCTTGCAGGCTCTAGGTGGGGGTCCCTTGGTCCAAGCTCGCAATTTTGCTGTCATGACGGGCGTCAATGCTGGCATTTCCTGTGTTATGAAAAGATTGAGAGGCAAGGAGGATCTTGAATCTAGGTCATCTCTCTCTTCCTTCTCTTCCCTTCATATTCTGGCGGCTTTATTCTTTGCTATTCATATTCTAAACTTGGGAATTCAAATGTGTATATGATGTGAAGCTTTAATGTTCCCGTCTTGGGTACTTACTTATGGCTTATAGGTACAGATTCTTGGAGGGAACTTCTCTCATTAATCCATAAAATTTGTTTTATGTGTCAAACCTCTCTTATTTGCTGAAAATGCTTTATGCATCACCTATATCTGCTCCTTTTTATCACATTAATATGTGAAATTGGGGTCACTTTGGTCATGCTTGTGAATTCAAATGTCAGGTTCTTAACTTTGGTAACATCATGTATTAATCAATAGCCATTATTATATAGAAAGTTTCACTTAACAGGGTATAACTTAGAGGTTCATTCTCATACTCAATGTATCATGTCTAAATTAATAGCTTCTAGGGAATAAATCCCAACACAAAATGCATCACGAAAATTGCATTCTCTTCTTAACTTGCACAAACATATTAGGACCTGTTTTTTGAATATTTATCAGTATATCAAATATGCTTATCAAAGATACAATTGCAATGTAACAGGACATTATTAGACTTAGCTTAAGTTGTGTAACTCAGCTTGTAATTGGCTCCTTTCTCAGTATCGAAACAGTTAGCAATATGTATTATCTAAATTGTGAATTGATGTCATTAACATTCTACATGCTTTTATGCCAATATTTTATGCATGAGATGAGGAGGGATATGACAGTTATATATAGGCTTACATAGGATTGGATGGGATAAGCATGCACTGTAATGCTGAACCACAAGCTGCTGAATTACTTTTGTGGATGAAAGGTGGTACCATAATTTGAGACTCATGACCATCCAAGAAGTTCCATAGACAGTAATTAAGGTCCTTATTATCTAAGAAATTGTTTAACTTTTCTTCCGTGGTTCATCTAAACCACTTTCATGCATATTTAACTTGTGACGTGTGGACGTCACTTATAAGATCTCTGGACAGCAGGTTTTCATTTTTCTTAAAATATTTTCTCATGCCTATATGTATTTTATAGAAATTGTATTGTTGGTAGATGTTGTTTTGGTTTTTTATGGGCCACATGATAGTAAAGACTAAAAGTTCTTTTTGCAAGTAAGTTCATGCTAATTGTTCAATTGACATCTGTGGAAGTTTCATTCTTCCTTTCAGTTTTAGTGAGCTAGCCATTCAGAGGCACTCTCTGTTTTAGATCTTCCTCGGGCTTTAGAGATGTCAACATTGAGAAGCCCAACTTAATCTTGGTTTATGCTGCTTTTGTTCTTTGGAAATTTGGTCAATATACGTTGTCACTATGTTAAAGATTTAACCAACAATTATAACCTAACAAAAGTAAAACACTATGTTGAGATCATGGTGATGTAAAACTGTGACCACTTCTCTAAATTTGAACCGAAATATGTGCTAGCACAGAAAGATGCTTGTAAAGATCCTTGAAAATCATTGGACTTTTAAATTGCACTTTTGAAATCGTTGTCTTCTTTTGTTGGACCCTCGAAATAGAAGCTATGTAGCTATGTGCATTAGTAATTGGGGCTTGTGCAAAAGAGATGCTACCTTGGGCAGGGTTTTCGCTCTTTTCCCTGCTTATTCCCCTTTTCTCTCTTTAATTTTTTCCCCACTTATATGCTGTGGATCTCTGAAAGAGTAAGATTCCGTAAATGAGAAATTGTTCAAAGGAAAACGATACAAGAAGGCACAGAGTATGCATCTTCATGAAGCACTTAAAGTGGTTAATTTTGACATATATCTGGCAAAAAGAGTTCTACTTTGGGTTTTGTGAAAGTTTTGGACATCATTGTGCATGTGGTGTCCCCTTTAAATTTTTAGGGAAATAGAAAACCCTAAATGGTGATATTGACTCCACAATATCTGTGGATTGGATGGTGGACATGTTCTCTGGAGCAGCCAGAATATAAACTTCGAGTTCTCTAGAATGAGAGTGCACAAGTCACACACTCCCTCTATTCTCACTTGATCGAACCTCTTAGCATTTTACTTGTTATGGATTGTTCAAGCTATTATTTTTTTATGTTTTTATTTTTATATGAAGGTATTTAAAAATCATTTCTTTATAACTGGAAAATTTAAGATTTGGAGTTATTTTTGCAGTATGGTGGCAGCTTTTGGTTCTGGAGCTTTGTTTTCATTAGTGAGTGGCATGGGAGGCCCAAATCAGGTAGCAAATGCTGTCACTTCCGGAGTTTTCTTTGCAGTGGTTCAATGTGGGATTTTCAAGGTGAGCATTGAGCATGGAGTGTAATTATTTAATTTTTTTTATAGGAACTTAAAAATGACAATATTTTTTACTTGAGTCTACTTTTGTAATATTGTCCTATGAATCTCACTCTATCTATGCTGAGAGCATCATTTATGTGATGTCTAGTTTGGGCAAAAGTTCTCTAGGCCACTACAGGAGGATGCGTACTATGCCAGAACAAGAACCATGTTAAATAAACTTGGCCTGCAGAATTACGAGAAGCATTTTAAGAAAGGCTTGTTAACAGATAGCACTTTGCCTTTGTTAACTGACAGGCAAGTAGTCGGATCTTTGTTTTTCCTTTCTACCACAAATTTCAATTAATTTCTTAGTGCCTCCGTTGCAGATAACTTTATGTTGAGATGACCTTAACTGCCCTATTATTTTTTTATTTTTTTCAGTGCCCTTAGAGATGTGAGAATCCCTCCTGGACCAAGGCTTCTAATACTCGATCACATTCAGAGGTTCAATTAATCTTAAGCATATTTATTATTATTATTATTATTATTATTATTATTATTATTATTTTCCTAGAATCACCGAATTCTTCTCACAGTTGATATAATTCTTTTGTCTTCAGGGACCCTGAGCTGAAAAAGAGTCGATGAAGCTGTGACTAAACTTATGTTGGCAGACTGGTATTACGGGGAGAACTTAAGTCAGATAAATAGCCATCTTTCTCAATAAAATGATTTTTCCCTCTTTTAAATTTTTAAAGTTTGTCTTTGTAACACACCTACTGTTGGGATGCCCGTAAGAAGATTCTTTAGTCAGTTTGGTAGAGCTTTGAATTCCTCGTTAATTTCATATGCTAGTCCCTGAAGACATATATATAATATTATATTAACAAAGTTTGTGTATGTGATACCAAGTGAATAGATATAAAAAAAGGAATAAATATTAATGAATAACGTGACATTTAAATAGTGATTATTAATCTGAAATAAAAAAATAAATACATAATTAAATTTTAATCAATTGTCAAATTTAGTTAATAATATTAAAAATGTAGTAAATTGAACTTGAATTGAAAAAAGCAAAATATGGATAAAAATGAAGGGTGGGACTGGGAACATCCACTTGGAAACTAGAGTAGCAAGTTGAATATGGCTTGGATTATTCTCAAGTGACACCTTTTTCTCCCTCTGATCTGCCTCTACTTTTGGCTGGGTGAGCCTTTCCAATGGAAAGGAGTCAATGCATACTGGTTGGCATTAACGTTTAACTTAAACCAATACTGGCTATTCGTAAATAATTGGGTTAAAGAAATCTTCATCGACAACTAAGCTAAAGAAAGGACTTTAAAGTTAATTTAATTTATTTTTTTATTATTCAACCACATCTTTTCTTTTAACTAAAACACAGCCACTTATATCATTTCCATTCGTATCGGAATAAAAACATCTAATCGTCGAATTGGAACCAAAACATTTAGGAATAAAATATTTTAAGAAACAAGCAAATCATAATGATTTTTGTCTTAGATGTCCAGCCATGTTTTGCTATCTTGTAATGGATTCATCCAAATTATTATTATTTTTTAATTAAGATAGTCTCAAGAAAAGCACTTTGTGAGGAAAAATAAATAAAAAGAGCACAAAAATAAATGATTTAGTGGATGGTGAAAACCTCTCCTTTGAAAGATTTCATAAAATTATGGAATAAAAAATCTTTCTTGTAATCGATTTAAAAATTAGAGGCGTCCTTATATGATGTAACGCAAGATTCAATGACATCATAACTTGAGGAACACAGCAGAACAGAAGACAAAAAAGAGTAGAATTATGATATAGAATTACAGATCAATCTCTAATTACAAAATTTTTTCGACATCATCTACACTTGTTTTATAAGAGAAGGGAGCAATTGCATAGGATTGCAATTGCATGCAAATAATAATAAAAGTACACCACACCACACCACACCACACGAACCTTGACCTGAACTGCGACTGCTGCTTTTATATTTACAAAAAAGGACTCTAGTGAATGCACAGAGTAGAATACAACAGACGGTTGAGGATGAGGATGAGGATGAGGATGGGAATGATTATGATTAAATTAATTAAGGGGTAGTGTTTTGGAGGAGTTGATTAGCCTTAGAGAGCTGGTCCATGAGAGAGATGATGCGTGCATGGTATTCACGCGCCTGATTTACAGCCTCAGCCTCCAGCTCACCAAGCTGTGAACAGAGCCTCTCCTCCGCATCCTCCGCCAGACGCAACCTCTCCCAGGTTCTCTGCAGCTCTGCTTTCATCTGCTCCTCTCTCTCCTTGCTTTTCCTCAACTCTCTTTCTAGTTCCTCGTTTTTCTTCCTTAGATCTTGATCTTTGATGTTGTTGTTGTTCACCGCGATCGACATTGCTGGTGCCATCATCCAATTGCTTATGCTTTCTTCTCTGGTGGAATGGAATTGAATGGAGGGATTGGAATTTGGATATGAGTTGAGCAATGACAGCCATTGGACTCCTCTTTATAGCCTTCAATAAGGTATGTCCAGATTCAATGTATCTGGCCTTCTGCCTCTTCTCTTCAATTTTCTTTTTTTTTTTTTTAATTCCTTTAATTTTTCTTGTTGTTTCTAGTAAATCCACCATCTTCGGTTCGCGCTGCTTTTCCTCCAGCCAGGTGTTGTCAAAGCCACGTGCCTACACCACTTCTCTTCATCTTCAACTGTTGCTGACGCGCGCGCTTAGCTATTCTTTTATTCTATATTTTATTTGACATGGTGTACATGAAGGCGATCGAATTAATCTGATTTCCTTATATCATTTTTAACTTCTTCGGTCACATTTTTATCCCTCAAGCGTGGAATAATAACATAAACCTCCCTTATATTATTACAAAAATTTAAAATACTTTTCTATCATCATTTTCTTTGTCATCAAATTTGTATTATAAATAAATATATAATTCCAAACTCATCCAAGTATATTAATTTTCTTTAATTGTAACTTTTTTTATTTATTTTTTAACTAACAAGCGTTAGGATTATTTCCTTTACAAAAAGAGAAAAAATAAAAAAATGAGGAAAGTTACATCTTCAATAAGAAAATTATAGTGTTTTAGTTGTATAAAGGTTGTCAATCTAGCATTATTATTTTCTGTTGATGCACGATTTTCGGACGGCCGGGAAGCGGGTCGGAGCTCGGGTGGTACGTCGGGTCCAGTCCTGCGAGCAAAGAAAAACAGTCAGAGGTGCCGGCGGTGGTGCCGGCGAAGACCCTCCGACGCTCAAGTCAGTTTCCGGCACTCCGGAATTTTCTGGGAGAATTTCCTAGAGAGAGAAGCTCTCAAAAATAAAGGAAATCTAGAGAGAGAATAAGTTCAGAAAAGTGTGCATACCTTGACTAATATTTCGGAGGGTTTATATAGAAGTCAAGATGGGTCATTGTGGGACCCAGATAGTAGGCCCAGATAATGGGCTTCAGTAATGGGCTTACTGAATTTACAAATAACTAGGCCCAGATAATGGGCTTCAGTAATGGGCTTACTGAATTAGAAATAACTATGCCTAGATAATGGGCTTTTGTAATGGGCTTACTGAATTAGAAATAATTAGGCCCAATTTTGTTATGGTCATAACAGTAGTCCCCCCAGTCCCAAGTCGACTAACGGGTCGACGTAGGGACTATTTAGCTATTCTGGGCTGTAGATTAAATGTATTAGGAGACCGGCCCAAAGATGTGTAATTTTTTTTCTTTTTTTTTTTAATCAATGCAAAAATTCTGTGCGAATTATGTCCTATGTGTGTGTATGCGATTGTGTGAGAATACGAAAACGTTTGCATGTGTTTTCCCTTGCGGGTTTGTGTGTGAAAGAAGAAGAAACATGAGTGTGTGTTCGGGGGTAAAGGGAGAAGAAATTCAAGGGTGTGTTCGGGTGTGATGGAGGGCTGGCTCGCATGGGCGAGCGGCATGCACAGCAAGCCCGCGTGGGCGAGTTGCTACGCAAGCAGGGGCGAGCAGGCCACAGCGCGCGGGCGAGCAGGCCACAGCGCGCGGGCGAGTAGGCCCCAGCGCGCGGGCTAGCAGGCCACACCGCAATCCTGGGCGCGCGGGCGAGCAGCTGGAGAAGCAGGCGAAGCGTGCTGGGCGCAAGGAAGAAGCAAGACGTGCTGGGCGCAAGGAGGAAGCGAGGCTTGCTGGGCGCAAGGAAGGAGCGAGTGCGCATGGGCGCAAGGAAGAAGCGAGGCTTGCTGGGCGCAAGGAAGGAGCGAGTGCGCATGGGCGCAAGGAAGAAGCGAGGCTAGCTGCGTGAGAGGCGAGCTGCTGGGTGCGCATGCGAAGGGTCGGGCTGCTGGGGCCGAGCTGCTTGCAAGGACGCTGGCAAGGCCTTGGCGCGCAAGCATTCTCGCGATGTTCTGGGCATGCTGGCGAGTCCCTGAGCAGGTAAAGCCTCGCAAGGGCGCTGGGGGCGCAGGAGAGTCAGGCGAGGGGTGAGCCTGGTGTGTGCAGGGGCGAGCGGCGAGGGCTGGGCGCCTGGGCTGCTCGCGTGCACGCTGGGCGCAGGGCGCTGGGCTTGCTACCTGCGGTCATGCAGGTTTACGTAAGTTTGCAAGGACTTCCTCCAAGAAATTTGAATAAGCACGGGGGCATATCAGCAAATTTCGAAATTTCCATTATATAACTTTGGGGGTGTTGCTGAAAAATTTTAAAACTTTTATTAAAAATCGCGGGAGTGTTTCCGCGAAATTTCAAATCTTAATTTTAATTCGCGGGGGTGATTCTGCGAATTTTCAGACTTCAATTTTTATTTCGTGGGAGTGTTTCCGCAAAATTTCAAACTTTAATTTTTATTCCGCGGGGGTGTTTCCGCAAAATTTGAAACTTCAACTTTTATTCGCGGGGGTGTTTCCGCGAAATTTTAAACTTCAATTTTTATTCCGCGGGGATGTTTCCGCGAAATTTCAAACTTCAATTTTTATTCCGTGGGATTGTTTCTGCGAAATTTCAAACTTCAATTTTTTTTTCGCAGGGGTGTTTCCGCGAATTTTCAAACTTAAATAATTTTTCCTCCGCGGGGGTATTTCGGAGGATTTTCAAAATTAAATAATTTTTCCTCCGCGGGGTGTTTCCGCGGATTTTCAAGCCTTTATTAATTTTTCCTCCGCGGGCGTGCTTCCGCGGATTTTCAAACTTGAATATTTTTTCCTCCGCGGGCGTGCTTCCGCGGATTTTCAGACTTGAATAATTCTTCCTCCGCGGGCGTGCTTCGAGTGTTTCCGCGAAATTTCAAATCTTAATTTTAATTCGCGGGGGTGATTCTGCGAATTTTCAGACTTCAATTTTTATTTCGTGGGAGTGTTTCCGCAAAATTTCAAACTTTAATTTTTATTCCGCGGGGGTGTTTCCGCAAAATTTCAAACTTCAACTTTTATTCGCGGGGATGTTTCCGCGAAATTTCAAACTTCAATTTTTATTCCGCGGGGTTGTTTCTGCGAAATTTCAAACTTCAATTTTTTTTTCGCAGGGGTGTTTCCGCGAATTTTCAAACTTAAATAATTTTTCCTCCGCGGGGGTATTTCGGAGGATTTTCAAAATTAAATAATTTTTCCTCCGCGGGGTGTTTCCGCGGATTTTCAAGCCTTTATTAATTTTTCCTCCGCGGGCGTGCTTCCGCGGATTTTCAAACTTGAATATTTTTTCCTCCGCGGGCGTGCTTCCGCGGATTTTCAGACTTGAATAATTCTTCCTCCGCGGGCGTGCTTCCGCGGATTTTCAAACTTGAATATTTTTTCCTCCGCGGGCGTGCTTCCGCGGATTTTCAGACTTGAATAATTCTTCCTCCGCGGGCGTGCTTCCGCGGATTTTCAGTCTTGAATAATTCTTCCTCCGCGGGCGTGCTTCCGCGGATTTTCAGTCTTGAATAATTTTTTCGCTACGGGCATGCTTCCCCGGATTTTCAACCTTTAATATTTTTTCCTCCGCGGGCGTGTTTCCGCGGACTTTCAACACCATCCCCCAGCATTTTTTTTCTTTTTTCTTTCACCTCTTCCCTCCCTCAGTAGACTTGACTAACGACCCCTTTTTGACTATGCAGATGGTTAGAGTTAAAACCACTGTGAAAGTGCTACGGGGGGAATCGAGTCATCAAACCCAGTCTTCCAAAGATAAGGATCCTGTGACCAACCGTAAAGAAGTTAATGAGTTTTACCAAAACTTCGTCGGTCAGGATCGTGAGCTGGGACAGAATTCTGTTAACCACAGGGTGGTAGATACTGAGGGGGATAGCGACTGGTCGTCTTCTGCTACCTCAGATAATGAATCGGAGGTTGAAAAGTGGTGGGAGGCTGACTGTTACACCCTTGATTTTCGCACATGGCTGGCATAGCATGCCTTGCGCTACGCCATGGCTTGGAGGGGGCTGCAAGGGTGCATGCCCACGAGAAGCACATGGGTGAGTGCTTCATTTGCTACGAATCTCATAGGGCAATGGACTGTTCAAGACGGGGTGAATTTGGCAGTGGTTCCATTGAGTGATTTTGAGCTGATGCTGGGGATGGAGTTTTTTCTTCAGTACAATGTGGGTTTGATTCCTTATTTGCGTACGGTATCCAATACCGGATGGGGAGAATTCGGTAGAGGTGGAGGCTCAAATGTCGACTAGTGGCAAACATGAGGTGAGGCCATTTCAGTCGACTAGGCAATTGGAGATGGGGTTTGACATGAAAATGGAGTCCTTTTTGATGGCACATATGGATCCGGCAGGGTGGTTCGAGGTGTTAGCTGTCAAGGATGCAAATGGGGTGCATCCTGGACTTCCAAAAGCCCTTACCAATTGATTGATATGGGTGATTACTACAGTGAGAGGGCTGATGGTGCGATGACCCCCTGACATCAGTTCCTTACCAGTGGCATATATCCGGGCTAGGGAGCAGCGGATGGAGAAATGAGCTGCTGAATGAGGTGAATATTCAGCATGGAGAATTCATTTGGCGTGCTGGTATCATGGGGATGCATTGTAGTGACAAATGGTGCTTTCATGGGTGAATGCACTAATGAAATGAAGGCATAGGTCTTCAACAGCCTACCCGTCGGACTGAGGCAGCGGAGTTGTTATGTGGTGTCGTATCTTCTAAATCCAGAAGATAGAGAATCGTGGATGCGGTTCATGAGCGGATTTTCAGTGGCGCTTTTTCAACACCATGGGGGAATGGAGTTGAGTATAGACTGCAAATCATCATCAATTTGAGGGCAAATTGATCGGGGATGATTGCGCTACATGGGGAGAAATCTATAACAACAGCGTGTGGCCGGAGTCACATGAGAGAATTGGGTTTGGGTGACTTGATGCAGCCCATTAGAATGTAGCAGAGGGGAGGTGTTTCTACCTCGATTTCTTCGTCAACCTCTAGGGAGGTTGAGTGTTGGGATTCGTGACTCATGATGTGTTTGAATAAGTTTGGATGGGAGCAACAACTAAAAAGGCTTGAATTGTCGTTCCCACAGACGGCGCCAACTGTTGATGCACGATTTCCGGACGGCCGGGAAGCGGGTCGGAGCTCGGGTGGTACGTCGGGTCCAGTCCTGCGAGCAAAGAAAAACAGTCAGGGGTGCCGGCGGTGGTGCCGGCGAGAACCCTCCGACGCTCAAGTCAGTTTCCGGCACTCCAGAATTTTCTGGGAGAATTTCTTAGAGAGAGAAGCTCTCAAAAATAAAGGAAATCTAGAGAGAGAATAAGTTCAGAAAAGTGTGCATACCTTGAGTAATATTTCGGAGGGTTTATATAGGAGTCAAGATGGGTCATTGTGGGACCCAGATAGTAGGCCCAGATAATGGGCTTCAGTAATGGGCTTACTGAATTTACAAATAACTAGGCCTAGATAATGGGCTTCAGTAATGGGCTTACTGAATTAGAAATAACTAGGCCCAGATAATGGGCTTCAGTAATGGGCTTACTGAATTAGAAATAATTAGGCCCAATTTTGTTATGGTCATAACATTTTCTATTACTAAACACTTTTTTTTAATTTTTTGGTTTTATTTCAATGATAATTGTAGTGGTGCATAACAATGAGATCGACGAGGTCGAGAAATAACAATCCGATGGCGATTACCTGAGTTTAATTAACTTCTAAGGATCTTAACTGATTTTAAGGGAAGTTTTAATATGTTTTGAAAACTAATGGGAGTAACAAGGTCGACCAAATTTTGGAGAAGTCGACAAAAATACCCTATTTTTGTGGGCCAAGGAAAGTGAGCAATGTGTAGGTACAATTTAGTGGATTGTGGAGTTGGAAATGGAGTTGGGCCAATTGGGGAGCTAGGACGGCAGCTAGAAAAAGAAGTGGGGTCGACTCCTTGTAATGTTGCCGCACGCATACATAGCTTTCGTCTTTTCGGCCCTCATTAAAATCAAAGTAACGAATCCTTATTTTAATTAATTTTATATAACCATTAATTAATGAAAAATTTTCAAAATTGGCCCCCGATTTGGGAGCAGTTTTAAAATTAGCCTCACTCATAATGTTTCTCAACGCAATAGCCTCTATCGTGTGAAGTGACCAAAATGCCCTCACACTCTTATAGCTCTTTCCCTCCTCCGTCGTTGCAATAATTACGATTGTGATTTTGATTTCATCCACTGATATTCCGTTCCCATTCCTTCTATCATAATCTGCATTTTGATTTCGATTTGAGAGAGAATGAAACTGCAAAGTGACAGAGGCTGTTTTGGTTTGGGAGAGGAAGCGAAGGAAGCTGCAGGCGGTGAACTCGCGTTTTGCGAGTGAGAGAGCTAAACAAAACCGAAAACCCAGTCTAGGTACATAGTGTTTTGAGTTGTTTTCAAATTGAATGTTAATTTATTGATACATTTTCGATTTGAATATGGTTAGAACAATGACAGTGACGATTTTGTAGAGAGAGAAATGGGTTAAGGATTTATCGAATTCGGGAAAACTAAAAATTGATGGTCATTTGTTGAAATTGTAGTTAATAAGTGAAATATAATGCTGATTGTGTTGCTCTGAATGTGGATACATATGGGTGTTGAGGATTTGGATTGAGAAACGGGGTTTGAAGATGACACTGATTTCACAGTGTGTAACTGTCGAATCATTATTGAATTGTCGAACTATGTAAACTTAGTTGTCAATCACGCTGTCAAATTCGTCAAATTACCCTGTTGTGTTGTCGAGTCATATGTTGTCGAATCATGCTGTCGAATAGTCGAATTAGCATGTTGTGTCGTCGAGTCGTCGAATATTAGTGAAACTGTCGAATTAGTTATCATATTTTGGTGCATTTGTCGAACCATCGTCGAATTAATTTTATATATCATCGAATTGTCGAATTGTCTGATCGAGCTTGAAGCAACTATTGTCGAAATTGACTGTCTCTTGTTAAATTATCGAAATATCTAGTTCGATTTGTTCTCAGTTGAACTGTCGAATTTCTTAACAGAATTACAATTTTGGCCATTCTATGCAAGCTTTTTTGGTTCTAACCTATTAGATCCTTTATTTCAGGCCTAAATATGGAGCCCCTAAAGTCGAGGATCACTTTCAACCTGAAAACACCAAAAAAGGGTCCATTTTCGATGGAGTTGTTACGACCATGATAGGGTTTGATTGCATTTCGGTGTATAATAAGCTCACCGACAATCAAAAGAGGTTGTTTAATGAGCAAACAGGCTTTGATGAATTAATGCAAATGCATGAGCTGACTTTCTCAAGCAAACTGGTACACTATATCATATTGTATGAGTTACAAACATATGATATGAAGGACGAGGAGTTGTGGTACCTCGTTTTCGGTAAGGTATTGTGCTTATACTTTTACGAAATGAAATAAATATTCAAGTTTGTACTGACGTACTTGAACTTATTGATCATACAGGGAAGGACATTCGATTTCTCAAAGCACGAGTTTGCCCTAACCATGGGCAAACTGGAATATTACCGTTAAATAATTTATGTATAATATTGTATTTACATTTGTATATGTGATACTAAGTGAATAGACATATGAAAGTTAACGTAACAATATAATAAATGTTGACAAGTAATATAATATTCAATTAACGATATTATCAATCTAAAATAAAAAAATAAATTCATAACTTATTTAATTGATAATAAATTAGTGTTAATCAGTTAATAATATTAAAAATGTTGAAAATTAAACTTGAATCTAAGAAAGCAAAATATGGATAAAAATGAAGGGTGGGACCGGGGGACAGCCACTTGTAAACTAGAGCAGCAAGTTAAATAGTAACTTTATATATTCGTCGATCGTTGTTTAACCTTGGCCGTGGATACCTTGGTATACTCTCAAATGATACCTTTCTCTCCCTCTGATCTGGCCTCTACTTTTGGTTGGGCGAGCCTTTCCAATGGAAGGAGTCATGCATACACAGTATAAACCCTCCTTGCTGGTTGGCATTAGGGGTGTGCAAATGGTAGGGTATGGTGTGGTATCGCCATACCATCCTCATACCCTACATATGTCGGGTTTTTTATTTTTATACCATACCATACCATTTTTTAATACAATACCATACCACATTTTCACATGGTAGAGTAAGGGCGGGTATGGTATGGTATTATTCGGGTAGTTGACCAAATTGACCAGATTTTGACACTTTAAGTTCTTATTTTGACATTGTTTAATATTATGATTCATAAAATTTGTACTAAATAAAAAAATCAAGCAATTACACATCCTTAACAATACAAATAATCAAGTAACTACATATTTTATAACAACACAACTAATCAAGTAACATCATATTTATAACAATACAAAAATATCACGTAACTACATATTCCATAACAACACGAATACTCAAGCAATTACATGTCCATAACAACACAAATAACAAGTAAACTACATATCCAAATCCTTCCACAAAGTTCCAACTTCCAACCTTCAAGTCCAACCTTTAAATTCTACAAAGTTTCAATCTTTTCAACTTCCAATCTAATACAAATTTGAGAAAATAACAAAGTAAAGAAAAAAGAAACTATAACACTCATACAAAAATATTTTATGTAACCAATTAAATACTGACATATGGCATATTTTTTATTTTTTTTAAAAAAAGTATGGTATGGTATGGTATTTTCGGGTATTTTCAAAAATATCCCCCTACCATACCATACCATGACAGATTTTGAAAATCTATACCACACCACACCCTGTATTTTTTTTATACCCTACCATACCTCCACCATACCATGGCGGGTATGTCGGGTTTGGGCGAGTGATGGTGTACCATGCACACCCCTAGTTGGCATTCACGTTTAGCTTAAACCAATACTGAAACGACTGCCATATTTTGATATTAAACCAATAGCGCGTTTAACTAAAACCTATACTCAAACGACTGCCACAATTGATATTAAACCAATACCCGCTATTCATAAAAATTAAATCTTCATCGATAATTGGGCTAAATATTAATTTAATGTCTTCTTCATTTTTCTAACAAATCTTTTCTTTATCTAAATCACAACCACGTATACCATTTTTATTCGTCGAACTGGAAAATAAAACATTTAACAAGCAAATCATAGTCATTTTCATCTCAGGTTTTCAGCTATATTTTAATATCTTAAAATTGATTCATCCAAATTTATTTTTTTAATTAAGATAGTCTCGAGAAAAGCACTTTGTCATTTAAAAGGAAAAATAAATAAAAGGAGTACAAACTAAATAAATGATTTGGTGGATAAAAACTTCTCGTCAGAAAGATTTCATAAAATTATGGAATAAAAAATCTTCCTTGTAATTGATTTAAACATTAGAGAAATATTAGAGGCGTCGGTATATGATATAACACAAGATTCAATGACATCATTACTTACAACAGAACAGAAGAGATAGCAGAATTACGATATAGAATTACAGATCAATCTCTAATTACAAATTTTTTCGACATCATCTACGCCCGCTGAGATTGCAATTGCATGCGAATAATAATCAAATCAAATCATATCACACAACACCATGGCACACCACACCAACCTTGACCTGAACTGCAACTGCTGCTTTTATAATTACAAAAAAGGACTCCAGTGAATGCATAGAGTAGAATCCAACAGATGGATGAGGACGAGGACGAGGACGATTAAATTAATTAAGAGGCAGTGTTTTGGAGGAGTTTATTAGCCTTAGAGAGCTGGTCCATGAGAGAGATGATGCGTGCATGGTATTCACGAGCCTGATTTACAGCCTCAGCCTCCAGCTCACCAAGCTGTGAACAGAGCCTCTCCTCGGCCTCCTCCGCCATACGCAACCTCTCCCAGGTTCTCTGCAGCTCTGCTTTCATCTGCTCCTCTCTCTCCTTGCTTTTCCTCAACTCTCTTTCTAGTTCCTCGTTTTTCTTCCTTAGATCTTGATCTTTGATGTTGTTGTTGTTCACCGCGATCGTCATTGCTGGTGCCATCATTCAATTGCTTATGCTTTCTTCTCCGGTGGAATGGAATTGAATGGAGGGATTGGAATTTGGATATGAGTTCGACTTGAGTGGAGCATTCACAGCCATTGGACTACTCTTTATAGCCTTGAATAAGGTATGTCCAGATTCAATGTATCTGGCCTTCTGCCTCTTCTCTTCAATTTTTTTTTATTACTTTAATTTTTCTTTCTAGTAAATCCACCATCTTCGATTCGCCTTCCTTTACCTCCAGCCGGGCGTTGTCAAAGCCACGTGCCTACACCTCTTCTCTTCAACTTCGACTGTTGCTTACATGCGCGCTTAGCTATTCTTTTATTCTATATTTTATTTGACATGGTGTACATGTACGCCATCGAATTAATTTAATTTTCTCATAACATTTTTAACTTTTTCTAAGTATTTTTATCCCTCGAGTTTGGAATAATAACATAAACCTCGCTTATATTGTTACAAAAATTTAAAATACTTTTCTATCATCATTTTCTTTGTCATCAAATTTGTATTATAAAAAAATATATAATTTTAAACTTATTCAAAATTTTACAACCTAATATGATCTACATTTCAAAAATTAATTACGAGAGGAAAAAATAAAAAATAATGAGAGAATATATATTTTTAATAGAATTTTATTATATATAATATTTATAAAATTTGGATTGTATGAATATTGTAAGTTTAGTATTAATATTTTCTACTATCAAATACTTTTTTTTCATTTTTTGGTTTTAGTTCAATGATAATTGTAGTGGTGCATGAGAATGCAATCGACAAACTCAGAAATAACAACCCGATGGTGATTATCCAAGTTTAATTAACTTCTAAGGATCTTAACAGATACTAAGAGAGGCTTTAATATGTTTTGAAACTATTGGGATTAATGAGGCTGTCCAAATTTTGGGGAAATCGATAAAAATTACCTTATTTTTAAAGGGCAAGCAAAGGTGAGCAATGTGTAGAGACAATTTGGTGGATTGTGAAGTTGGAAATCGCGTTGGGCCAATTGGGGTTTAGGACCACATCTATTAAAAGAGGTGGGGCCCGAGTACTTGTAATGTTGCCGCATAAATACATAGCTTTCGTCTTTTCGGCCCTCGTAAAAATCATTAATTAATTAACCGTAGAAATCGGATATTTATTTTATTTTATATTATATTTTTGGCACTAGTTATATCTTATATCGTGTGTCACCTTCAACGGCAAGGAAAAGGAATATCATTATCGAAGCAAGTGTCTTTACCACCGTTGGTGTAACTTGTATCTATTAGACGCTTTTCTATTGGTTCCATCCCACCAACTACTAAACAATCGTCAATCTTGTGAAAATAGAAAAAAGCAAGTTGAGTTTTGATTTTGTGGTAGGTTGAATAAACCCCCATTTCTTATTTAAATAGCTCCAACTTTAAAATAAAAGAAAAGTAAAATTATAATAAAAGTATAATAAATAAGATGATAAACATAATGTAAGTAGACTAAACAAAAACTTTCATCATCTCTTTATATATCTTTATCATGTTTTTCTTTTTTTAACAATAACTTTACGTTCTTCTCATTTAAACTTCATTCTCTATCTGTCTTTTAAATTTTTATTTTTTCTCTCTGATTAAAATCTATTTATCTTTATTTCTCTTTAAATTTTAACCATAAACATAACTTAGATCTAAACATCAAATCATCTATTTTTATTTTCTCTCTCTCTTTCCAACACCAAAACTAAAAATAATTAATTTTTTTATATGAACTTTGAGAATATAATAATATTAGAAGAAACAATTATTTACTATTGAAATTACTAATTTTTTTATTTTTTTAACGTATCATTGATAATATTATTTAAATTTAAGAATATAACCATTACAAAAAGATTGAAAAAATTTCAAATGTCATTAAGATTAAATAATAATTTAATTATAAATTAAATAATAAGTTTACTATAAAATAAAAGTTAGGGCTATAAATGGAGCTTATTAAAAATTAAATGATAATTCGATTTATTTACCGTAATATGATGACAGATAGTTTAAATTATAATTAATACACTTGTTAAACAAGAGATGGGGGTTGAATATAATTACTCTTCAATTTTATATTTTCAATGGTTGAATATGGATTTGTTAATAACATGTAAAGTGGTATTTGCACAAGTTTATTTGGGAGGATTTAATTAAGAACAAAACAAAACAAAATTACAACAAAAAACAAATAAAATGAAACGATCAAAAAGTGATATTTTGGAATAGTTGGTTAGCCCTACGTTGTGCTGGTTTCAATTATATCATTTCGGAAGTGGCCCAATTCAATAAAAATCATTTTTGAATTGCCTTGGTTCCTTCTGCTTGTTCAAGGCATACTTTATTCAAAATTATCTAATACGGATTGGATCAATGAAAAAAAGAGATAAGTTTATCGTTAACAAATATCAATCACATCTTTTTAATCTATTAAGGAACTCAATAATGCATAATTTCCTTCAATCCAATCAATCATGAATCAAAGTATAAAAGCACACTTATTATAATAATTCATAATTATGGATCATAAACAATAATTAATATTTTTACTAACTCATAATTAAAAAATATTTATCAGTCAAAATCAAAGTAACAATTCCTTGCTTTAATTAATTTTATATAACCATTAATTAACCATAGAAATCAGATATTTATTTTTTTTTTTTATATTTTTTGCCACTAGTAATATTATATATTGTGTGTCACTTTCAACGGTAAGGAAAAGGAATATTATTATGAACAACTTCAATCAATCAAAGCATCGGTTAGGAAGTAAATGTCTTTGCCACCATTGTTGTAACTTGTAAGTTGTAGCTATGAGGTGCTTTTTCATTGGTTCCAACCCACCAAATACTAAACAAACGTCAATCTTTTGAAAATAGAAAAAGTAAGTTGAGTTGTAATTTTCTATTTTCAATGGTTGAATATGGGTTTTGTTAATAAAATGTGGAGTGGGATTTGCACAAAGGTTTTTTGTGGAAGGATTTAGGTAAGAGCAAAACAAAAAGAAATTTACAACAAAAAACGGAAAAATTAAAAATATTTTCAAACTAATAAAATGAAACGATCAAAAAGTAGTATTTTGGAATAGTTGGTTAGATTTAGATTGTGCTGGTTTTGTCGATTCAAAAGTGGCCTGAATCAATAAACATTATTTTTGAATTGACTTTGTTCGGCATGCTTATTCAAGTTATACTCTAGTTCAAAATTATTTAATAAGGGTTGGATCAATGGAAAAAAGAGATAACTCTATCATTAAGGAAGATCATCACACAACTTTTTAATCTATTGAGGAACTCAATAATGCATAATTTTTTTCAATCAATCATAAATCATAGTATAAAAGCACAACTTATCATAATTAACACCCGAGAGACTTTAAATTCATAAACAATAATTTTAACAAATATTTATTAATAATATGTTGCAAATTTGTTTATATTAACTCAAAACGACAATTAAAATATTTATTCATAATTATTGTATAATTATTTTTTTAATATTAGAGATAATTCTTATTCTAAATTAAAATGAAATATTGGAGGTTGAAGAAATTAAACCAACATCAACGATTCAACATGGCAAAAGCCCACTCAATGCCAAATTGTACAAAGCCCAGTTAATCATAAGCCCATTCCTGACTGCGTTTTGTTGGTTGCGTTTTGTTAGTTGCCTATTTGATTTGCAGCCGCCGCCACCGTCTCCGCCGCCACCTCACCAAAGTTCCATGGAGCAGCTACACTACAGCCTGCAGTCTCCAACTCTTGCTTAGATAATATTGATGAATTTATGTATGTATTAGTAATCTCTTGGATCATAAGTTTCCTGTTTCAATTCTCAAAGCGCTAATTTTAAACCTCAAAGCTCTGTCTTTCCTATTTAATAATGTTTGTGCATATAGGTATTTATTATTCGATTAAATTTCATTCATTTGCAATTCTATATCTTTCCAATGTGCTTTGGTTGTGATTGTTCAATTAATGTTGGTAATCTTTCATTATAAGTGTTCATATCTGTTAAAGGATGCATTTGGTGTTAAGTTTGCGATTTTAGATTGGCTTGGTGTTCCAAATATAGCGCATCATTATAGATTATTTCTTATTATACAATATTAATGTTAAATTGGTTGCCATATACTAAACATGGAATTCAACTTCAGAACACTAGTATAAAGTTAACAAACTTCATGCCACTTTTTATTTATTTATTTATTTTATTTAGTGACAGAAAACTAGAAAGTAGAAGCAAAGAATTGGTTTAGATTACAGCGCGGTTTGGAGAAGAAAACCTGGGGGAATTGGGGATGGGAAGGAAAATGGAATGGGCAGGGAAAGCCAACCACATGGGAGGAATACCAAGGAAGATGGTGATCATGGCGGTTGGGGCATTCGCCAAGGCTGTGGCCACTTTTCTCAACACCACCTCTGTTCATAATGCTGATACTCTACTTCATCTTGTCCGGTCCAGGCCTCATGGTGTACCCCTTATCACTGTTAGCAATCACATGTCCACGTCTGTCTCGGTCTCTTCCTTTCTCTCTTTTGTTGCTTATTTGTTAATAAATCGAATTCTTCTTTCCCTCTTACTTGCATTAATTCCATGAAAGAGCAGGTTGGATGATCCGGTCATGTGGGGATTTAGGGGTTTCCCCACCTTGGATGCTAAATTGGCCCGATGGGTGCTTGCCGCTGAAGATATTTGCTTCAAAAACTCACTTCTCTCATATTTCTTCCGGCTAGGCATGTGACATTTTCTTGGCTAGTCTCTATTTTCTCCTAACATTTGCATGTTGAGGTTTTCGGAAAGGAATGCACATGCACTTGTTTTATTAAACTATATTGAATAACAATGGAATTCAGAAAATGTGAGAATAGCCTTTGAAATTTATTAAACTATATTGAACAACTATGGAATTTAGAATATGTGAGAATAGCCTTTGAAATTATTTATCTCTGTTCACATCGAATGAACGATGACTTGCATCTTTCTTTTCTCCAGTCCTAGTTTCATCTCTACATCCGTATACAAATTGATTGTGTTCTCAAGTTAGCTTTGGATTTGCAATGATAATATTGTTTTACTGTTATTAGGAAGAAGCATTTGCAATGCAACTATTCATCATCTTTGATTGTTTCTTAATAGCTGTAGTTGATTGTTTCTCAAGTTAGCTTATTTGAATATCAAATAATTTTTTTAGTAAGTCTTCATCACTGAAGAGTAGTAAACTTGCAGGCAAATGCATTCCTATTACAAGGGGTGCTGGAATTTATCAGGAACACATGAATGAAGCTCTTGAGCGCTTGAGTGATGGAGAATGGGTATGTACTTAATGTTGTGCCATTTTTACTCTGAATGGTTTGGTGGACTCTTTTTCTTAAGAGTTAGAGGTAATTTTTAAAAGTATCTGCTTGATGGAAATCAGTTGTGCAAAGGGTTTGTGCAACGTATGGAAATAATGGCATTGTCTCCTACCTTGCCGAATGAATTAAATCAAGATAGACTCTGAGCTTAGTGGCAAAGACATAAGAAATGGGATTTAATGTTATATTACAGCAATTGCATAAAGGATACTTCATTATATAGTAAATTAACCATGCAATATGGCCTATCTGGCTCCTTTTTGAACACTGGTTGCATTGATTTATTGTTACACTGTTAATAAAATTTGATAAGAATGGTTTTAATTAATATTAATCTGATGTGCATGGAGTTGAATACTGCAATAGTTAGTTGTACCTGTTAGCAACTGAAACTTGGAACCCATGTTGATGTTTATTTTATATCCGCTTTATTGTGAACAATTGAAGTGTTTCTTTACTGAAGTAAACAGTTTTAATGGATAGATGTGCTAAAACCACGGGCAGGTTTGTTTTAGAATTTTAATATTTGTGATTTAATCAATATATATATTTTATTTTATTTTATTTATTTGTTTCTTTTTGAGAATGACATTTTCTGTAGTTGTTCTGAGGTTATTCTTATCCCCCACGGACAGCTACATACATTTCCTGAAGGAAAGGTGTCACAAGAAGATGTGCCCATTCGACGGTTGAAGTGGGGCACTGCTAGTCTGATTGTTCGTGCACCAGTAACACCAATAGTTTTACCAATTGTTCATCATGGTTTTGAACAGGTAATTTTTTTTTTTTTCAAACGACTTTGGTAATTTTATTTGAACATCTAACATTCTGTCTTAGGAAATGATAGAGGATTGTTGTGGGTAGACATTAGCCTATCTTAAAGGAGTATAAATTATGTGTATTAAAGGCACATAGACAAATCTAGGTCACGTTGAAGTCAGAAAGAGCATAAAACCGAGGAAACTTTAATGCATATGCCCTTTTTCAGTTTATGTACATTAACATAAGCCTTTTGAGGCTTTATTTTTAATTATTTTCAGTTTGTGCTCTAGACACATTCCTAAGTTCATTAACAAATGTGTGGAGGATGTGCTAGTGTAGAACTAGCAATCTTTGATTGTAGTATGTTTACCTGAAATTGGGGGCGTTATTTTATGTTAAATTTTTGGGGGGTGGTTTGATCTCATCCTAATTTACTCATTGGTTTGTTTTGACTCATTTCACACTTGCTATATGATTTTACAGGTGATGCCTGAGAACTTTTTGTTTGGTAGAAGGCCCCCATTTCCATTATGCAATAAGCACATTAATATTGTTGTTGGGGAACCAATAAATTTTGACCTTCCCAAAATGACGGAGATGGCAATTTCTATGTCTTGTGATTTATCACATGGTAGCATGGGATGTCCCAGCACTTACCCTCATCGACTGGATGAAGCAGCACAGAGATGTCTGTACTCTTCCATTTCAGAGAAAATTCGAACTGTTATGGAGAGTTTACGGAGGTTCGGAAAAAGTTTGCAGAAATAATCGGTTTAAAATCTATGAATATATGTTTTTGCTGGATCTCTCTCTGCTATGAAGCATGTGTGAGATTAAGATGGAAATGCGTTCCAAGAATTTTTGCCACTGCTCTGCTATCAACCAATTTTGTCATTAAGTTACAATTTTGATTTGTTGATTGAAAGAACAGGAGGCTGTTCTTCGACAAATGTATCTGAGCCAAAATGTACTTTGATTAACTCCCAATATTTTACACTTGGAGAATAAATTATTTTAATGCAATAAAATTTCCTTTGAGAAATATTTGTTGATTACAAAATAAATTTTCTGAATTGATGAAATCATTTTCATGACTGGTGTTATTATGGAACTCTTCAACCCTGCAAAACTCAGTCCTTTTCTTTGTCGATCTTTTCTGGGTCATTCTACATTACTTTCAAGTACCAACCATTTATGTATATAAATATTATAAAACTTGATATAAAAATTGCAAATTCATTTATAAAACTTGTAAAGAGTAACAAAAAAAAAAAAATGTAAGTGACAAATAGAACACAACTTTTATATGTTTTATTTACAATACTTGGGAGTAGGAGATTCAATTAATGGAGACTCAAAAGCTAAAATTTTACTTCGACTGTCCTTAGATTTAGTCAGGCATTTAGGACAGGACCCAAATAAGCCTCGCTTGGTAATAGCGGAGCAATTTTTCCTATTGCATTTATAAAACTTCCCTCTTGTTTAAATTGTTAGCCATTGATGCACCACCAACATTCTTTGATTCCAAATCCAAGGCAATGTCTATTGTACCCCTTTCAAATTTATCTGTCATTACATCATCAAGACCATCAAGACCATAAATACGAGCATCTTGTCGTCTACTTGAAGTACAGTACATAACTTCTACTCATCGGATACATAACTTCTGACATACATTTCCATATCACAATTGCAACTTCATCGGATTACACTATTATTATTATTGTAAAATGCTGTTATTCTTTTAAATGGTAATTGGTAAAAAGTTGGAGCTGATAATAATAATAAAAAAAGTATTCCTTGCTGAGACTATTTGTATTTTGTCTTGGTAATTGGACACTGTATGTGGTATATGATAGGTTGGCGACACTTTGGATACGTAAACTTGATATTGAATTTTACTTCTACTCCACACTTAAGAAGTAAAAGTTTAACTAAAGAAATTTGATGAAATCCGCTCTGATAACATAAACATATGGAAGCTCCACTCAATGGCTGCTGGTATGCGTTTATGGGCGCCGGTGAGAGAAGCAGTCATTCGACATATTGGGGGTGTTAGGTGTCACCTAATGGCACATAATACAACAGATAAGGATGGAAAAAGTTAGAAAGAAAATTAGAGCTGAAAATAGAAATTATTTTTTTAACAAAAAGTAAAAGATTACTTTATTATTTGGAGTGATAAAGTTTCTCATTTTTCACATGGATAGAATGAGATGGTTACTTATCATTTTTCTTGTTGTCTGCTACATAATTGACGATGGAGAATCAAATATTATTATAATAATATGATGAGCTTAATATTAATCAACAATGCGATTGGGGAAGGGATTGGCGTGTCTTGTTATAATTTGATGCTAAGACCGGAAGGAAACCCCGCGATCATCCTCTCCCCCTAATTTCCTTTCCTTTTTTATTACTCTAAAATCTTAACTTTTTACATGTATACATACATTTCTCCATAGTCCATTCCCAGCTCCACACAGAGATTGTCTTCGCAATTCACGTGAGCCATTAAGTAAGTTTTTCATTTCATTCTTCCCAGATAGAGACAGATTCAGTTCGTGTTTTTTATTTATTTAATTGGGTTGTTCTTGTTCTGCAAACAAGCAATTGCAGAATACAATTTTCCTTTTTCAAGCCTTTTGCGTACGAATTTGTCAAATATGGTTCAACCTGAATGATTCGGGATTACTTGGTTTTGGTGTATATGATTTTTTTCTTTATTTATTTTTTTGTAAATCTTTTGGTGCGTAGCGTTTGATGGGTGATCCATAAATATCAGACTCATTTGCTTCAAGTGAATCCAGCAGTTGGGTTTGCCCAAGACTTGGAATTGTATAGTTAGATGGACCCAGAATGCAACTAGAAGATTGATTGAGTCAAGACATGGATTTGCAGAGTAATTCTCAGCCCGAATCAGGGAAACTGGAGCAAATTATTTCCCAGTTTCTACTGAAGATTCTGCACGTTATACTGGACTCAAGGGTTCCTTCTCTTCACAGACGTGATCGTGACCAATCTTCAGTTTATCGAGTGAGAAAGAGTGATAAATGGTTCAATTTAGTTCTTGGGGATCGCCCTCTAGCCCTAGATAATTTGAATTTCTGGCATAGGAATGTTATGGATCCTATGATTATTGATTTAATTCTTGTTCGTCAAGATCCTACTTCTCCCTCAGTCTCTACTGACTCTGAGACTGTGATTGAGAGGTGGTTTGTTCAGTACGAGTCCCCAAGGGTTATGCCTTTCCCAGCTGCTGAAACTTCTACCTCTTACAAAAAGACTTACAAGAAGTCCATTCTGCTTTTACGATCTCTTTACACCCATATGAGGCTTCTCCCTGCATACAGGATCTTTCGGCAGCTCAGCTCATCTAGTCATACTTATAATTTAGATATTATTTACAAGGTTTCTTCATTTACCAATCCATTTTCAAGGGCAGAGGAGGAAACAATGAAGGAATACTCTTTTGTCCCAGTTGAGGCCTTTCCTGGACGCCTCTGTGTATCTGTAACTTATCGTTCAAAACTAAATGATTTCAACCTTGAGCCCTTGACATCTTTCCCTGCCAAGATCATAACAGATTATGTTGGTAGCCCCTCTACTGACCCAATGAGGTCTTTTCCCTCTTCGGAGAAGGGTGTTCGTTCTACATCCTTTCCGTTGCGAGGATTAAGACCTCCTTCTTCTGCCCCATTTCAGCGCCCACATAGCTGGTCAAGTGGCTTTCACAAAGCAGCTCCTTTTGCACAGAACCAACCCTTAGCTGGATCTCCACCTGCATACCGCCCGCCTCCTATTCCATATGATCTTTCATCTTCGCCTAGTGATAATTATAGTCACAGTCTTCAAAATCATAGATCACCAGCCCGTCGAAAGTCTACCAGTTATGATGATTATCAGCTTTCACCTCCATTCTCGCCAGCTGCTTCTGCCTCTCCCCCTACATATTTCTTCAGTGGTAATTCTGTTCAAACTGGTATAAGTTCTGGGACTGCCCCAGTATCGATTCCACTTCCAATTAGGAACTCTAGATACCTTTCTCCAAACTTTTCTGATCCAAATAGAAATTCTCTTCCACCTCTCTCACCCAGAAGTACAAAGCATGATCCTTCATCACAGGAGTCGTCAGCTGGAAACCGCTCTTATAGGAGAACAGAGTCACAAAGGGCTGGGGAGTTGCACTTCGGTGTAGTTAATCATTCTTCTAGTCAGAAGGTATGTCGTATTTTTATGGTCTTGCTGCTTTTTTGCCTTACACTCTTATTCTTGAATTTCATATATCTACGTTTTCACAGCTAAAAATGCCAATTCTTATTTGTTTTGCAGTTGATCAGAGACAGTAAAGATGATTCTGGTCGGTTCTCAGGATTGTTATCCTCTAGTGGCTCACCGCGTATTGGATTTTCTAGAAGCTCTAGTAGATTATCTTTGCAGGATGACATGGATGATTGTGACTTCACATGCCCTTTTGCTGTTGATGATGTTGATACTTCAGATTTCCCTGCCAGGTACTTCATTTTACTTCATTTCTCCAAATGTAGATGACTGGTGTCTGAGTTATAAATGTTAGAACCCTTTGAAGTGTAAGCATCAAATTTTATGCCAGTGATCCTGTAATTGGAGTAAGCATTACCTGCATGTTTAGCTTGCTTCATGGTTCTATGATGTTACTATCAAGGATCATTCTTCTCGTAGCGCTTCTGAATATGTGTGTGAGTGAGTTTGTATGAATCAGTTCAGTTGAACACTCAAGATCCCAAAAAATAGGTTGAAAGATCACCAGCAGAAGAAATGCTGGGAAACTATAAAAGACAACTTAATTGTGTTCCAATGCACATAGAGCCAAGTGTGTGAAGTCACTTGAGGAGAACCAAAATTGAGGACTAGGTTTATCTAGACACCCAGAAATGTGGTTATGCTTTTCCCTTCGCCAATTGTTTGGACCATGACCTTTAGAGTTAACAAACAAGTACCACACAAACCACAAAGCATTTTTGCTGGAGGGAATATTTTTAAGCAGCAATAGACACTGCTACCATTATTCCCTCTCTACTTTTGGCATGTGGGTTTGTGTTGAAGATTAAATAAATATCCTTAATCACATTACTGTTTACTATTTTGGGCCAAATTGCTTATAACTATATTTTTTTTTAAATTCATTTCTCTGTTTTTATTTTATTTCAAATCATTCAAATCAATTTTGACAGGATTGTAGACTGTATGCTTGAGTTAAGCTGGTTGTTGCATTATTATCTTCTTCCCTGGACGTTGGTTAATTAATACTGTCTTAAAATTTCTTTTCCTCCCTATTTAAACTTGGCTGTACAGTCAGAACCTTGATGCGAGAGCAACTTCAGAATTCACTTCCCAATCACTTCCAATGGGTAGAAAATCACAAGATGCTGCTGTTGGTGTTCTTGTGCACATGCTGAGGACAGCACCTCCTCTGCGTCAAGACTCTAGTTGTTACTCATCCCATTCTTTAAGGACAGAGGTTGATGGAGGGGTTGGGACAGCTTCAGGATTCTTCATGCCTCGAAGAACAGCAGATGCCCTAGAAGAGCTTAAGAGTTATAGAGAAATGAAAGACCTGCTACTCTCAAGGAGTGGGACTCGAGTGCTTAGCAGGGAAGAGGCGTGACAGCTGCTTTCGATGATGGGTTTATTCTAGTCTGTTACAGAAACTGAGGGCTTCAGCTTCTGGATGAGATTGCTTCAATCAATACTGTAGCCAATAGTAAACACAGGAGCATCAGCAGCGTATAGTTGTTTTTGAGCTTAGAACACAACAGTCATTGCTTTGCATAGATTAACAAATTGTGTACATATCAAGATATGACTTAAATTGCTTGTTACAAGTAAATATCAAGATATGACTTAAATTGCTTTTTACAAGTAAATCTTTCACTGGAATATTGCTGACCAATTCCATGTTGCCTTCTCCTTGTCAAGGACATCTGGAAAAGAATCTTTTTTATATGCAGTGCTTTTGTGATCTTTTCCTAGAACAGAGGTAATGATGGTAAATTTTTGAAATTAAAGGTGAAATTTGAAGGATTCCAATCGACCAAGCAGCCACTAAATGGGTAAACAATTTTAGTATTGGGAAAATTGAGTAAAAATAATAATTTTACACGTTCAAATCTTACTACCTGATTTCATGTTGTATAATTTTATTTGATAGATGAATATTATATTACTTAGTATTACTTTTTTTCTACTTAATTTAATGGGATTTTGTCGCTAGGTTAGGTTACGTGAAATTAGTATAGTTGTACGATAGAATTGATTGTATATGTAATATTATTAAAATAAAAATTATCTTAAATAAATGTGTTATCCATAACAAATTCGATAAAGGCTTGCCACATCAGGGGCATAATTGTAATTTGGAACTTTATAGTGCATATTATTGGGCCAGGAAATTCAGAGGGCCCGTGCCGCTAATCCAATACATTACTAATACCTGATAAGCGTGAATATGAAAATGCGAGAACATTCAAATTTGAAATTGGCTGCAGCTGAGTGAAGGTCTTCATGGATTCTTCGACTTCTTGTCCGTTTTGTAATCTTACAGTTCCGCTCAACCAAATCCAAAGGTATTTTATTTTATTTTATTTGTATTGTTTATCTGTTTCCGTTTTTCGATATAGACAAAATTTTCCAATTAAACAAACAAACAAACTCCAAACTCATAGTCGAAGTTGATGCAGACATGCAAATTCTCACTTTGAAGAAGAAGATGATGAGCAATTGGAATTGACCGACCAAATTGCTTCAAAAATTTCTTTCTTGACGGGTTCACAGATTAAGAGCAACTTTTACCATGTGAGTGAGGGTTTGATGTTGTTGTTGCGCAAGTGTTTGGAGCAGGAACAGGAGACTACAGCAACAACCTATCTCACCGGCTATGTTGATCATTTCCAGAGCGTTGGATCTGAGGATGTTGGATGGGGTTGTGGATGGCGTAACATCCAAATGCTTTCCTCTTTCTTGCTTTCTCAATCGCAATCGCAATATGATGATGCCAGGCATTGTTTGTATGGTGGTTCGGGTTTCGTTCCTGATATCCCATCGCTTCAACAATGGCTTGAGCTTGCGTGGGAAAGGGGTTTTGATGCACTTGGCTCCACTCATTTTAATAACAATATTTATGGCTCCAGAAGTTGGATAGGAGCCACTGAATGCGCTGCTCTGTTTCGTTCTTTTGGCCTCCGTGCTAGAATTGTCGATTTTAGTCTCAAGGAGTTGGAGCCGCTTCTTCTTTCAGTACCCAATACAACCAATACAAATGCAAATACAGATGGTTGTAGGAAAGCGCTTGAGGTGCATGGACCAATGGATAGATATCTCCTTGGAAGGACTCGTGAAGGTCTTGGTATTGGCTCCTCCCAGAATCAGAATGGAATTTCTAGAGACTTTAGTCATCAGTTTTCGGAAATTAAGAGCGAGCGTCATCAAGTTCTTATGGATTGGGTGTGGAATTACTTTTCGCATAACACCTCCATTATATATGGTGGCCGTCATGTTATCATCAGTGACAGATCGTAGGTGGCTTTTATTTCTACCCTTACTTTGAATATTAATATTCATGATCGGTATTATGGGTTATGCAATTTGTTTATGTATATTCCAGGTTTTCTTATTATGATTATTATTTTAACATGTTAAAAACATATGCTTCATTTGTTTTTGATCAGGCCGTTGTACTTCCAACATGATGGACATTCGCGAACCATTGTAGGGATACAAGTTATAAATCAACAAAATGGTGTACAGCAATACAATCTCTTAATTCTGGACCCTGCTCATGTAAGTTACATTTGCAATTCCTTTTCGCTGTCTTAGCAGCTTCTGTTTTGCATATGATTATGGACGTCATTGGCCAATGGCAGTTGACTCTATTAATAAATATCAACTTTTAAAAATGTCGCTGTGGATGTCTTATTATAATATTTGGGAAATAAATAATAATAAAAATAAAACCGTAAATAACTATTTAAGATTTGTGTTTTTCATGTAAATATTTGATTTTATTTATTTGTTTTGTTGATTGCAAATTTACAATAAATGTAAATGTGATCTCAGCTCCCTGACATAAGACTTATGTGTATGTTTAGAATTTAATATTCTGCAGCTGGTTACAAGGATCTTTGGAACATAAGATGCTTAATGACTTAAGTTTTAACAACTGATGTTGTAGTTAAATATTGAGAGACAATAATAATGAAAAAGAGTTTACTAAGGATACCAATAATGGTGGTGAATCTATAAATGACAAAGAAATTGTTCACTTAGACCATGAAAAGCTAAGGAATGCCCATAGCGATACCACTGTTTTATGTAGGAAACTCTACTGTCATATCTCCACTGGTTCTTTTACTATCTATAGAGCTAAACAATTTCACAACACCAAATCCAATTTCAAGAGTATATCTTCATTATGATATGCTTTAAACTTTTGTCAAGTTTATTTGCATTGAGAAATGCATCACTAATCTGTTAGCAAAAATCAAAGCAATTGCTATATCTCTTGGATGCTCATGGAGCAATCTTTGTGAATTCTTGCATATTAGTAGGCTCAAACTCACTCTTAGGGACATTGAAGCCCAATCTATTAACATCTAAAATCTAATGACTCCCAAAGCTAAAGGATTTTCTTCCACCTTGATCCGCTCATCTTACTTTAAAAAAGAGTAGAAGAAGGGCACAATCTATTGCGTCTATTTCCACTGAGTTTTGGGAAATCTCTTTCTTCTTGATTGAATACTTCTTTATTCATCTCAACTGGAAGACTTTGGTAGCCTAAATAGGAAATTGTTTTTCTGTAAAGTTTTGTGGGAGAATATACTAGTTTATATGATGTGATATGAGGTATATTATTTGTGTAGTTCTTTTTAGAGCCATTTTTGTATCTTAGGAGAACTTGTCCATCTCCTTTATCTTCTTCGTGATTAATGTAATCTACCCTCCAACATGATCATCTATGTGCTTAGATGACCATGTTTCCTTTTCTCCCCTTCTCAGCCATTGGGTATTGTCATCTTTGATGTTCTTTAGATCTAACTTTCTCTTGTCATCATCATCTCCTTGAGACCCAGAATATCCATAAAGTTTATGGTAGCTGGAGGCTTTTGCCTCTTATTGTATCAGCACTAAAATTTGAAATTCCAGCATTGATTTTATCAGACACAAATCAACTATTAGTCTGGAAACCTTTTGCAAGACCAAGCAAGAATCAGTTGACTTATAGAAATGCTTCTGAGGTAATTTAATGACCTCAGATATGTTACAGTTATTGATTTGCTGCAAGATATGTTTAGGCTGTTGTCCAAACGTGGGGCATTATTTCTTTTTATGGTAAAAATTGTTGAACCTTAATAGTCTACAACATGCATGAATTGTCACTGACATCGCATTTGGTTGTAATCACATTTTGCATATTTACAGAAAACAGTTGCACTGGAAAGATCTCTCAGGGAAAATAAAGGATGGAAACAGCTCTTAAAAAGAGGGGTTCACACGCTGAAGAAACCACAGTACCAGGTTTTATGCTGTTAATAGACTTTTGGAATTTGGGAATTTGTTCTGCTATTTAGTGATTGGGCTAAAATTTATGTTTAAATTTCAGTTGTGCTATATTGATCCTGGAATTGCCAGTGGAGAGGAGATGGAGCAGCTCAAGACAATAGATAGCGTGTTGGTTACATTCTAAAGGAATGTTTAGAGCTTCTTTGTCTCGTTTAGATACTCCTTGTTTATTTTAACTGTCATCGAGTGTTGCTTCTTTCTCTTCTTTGATGACATTAAGAAAATGAGCCCTTATACGGAGGCACTTAAATGAAAATAGAGTTAGCTTGGTTGTAAGTAACTTACCCTTGTAAACAGTTTTGCAGCTAGCTACATGATATAAAGTGTTGTAGTTGTACATATATTGAATTATTCGTTTTTTACTTGCGACTGGTACAGTCTTGAATAAACTCTCACTAGCTTAGTCCATCTCTAGCAACTGCAATCTGTGATAATAAGCCAATTTCTTTTAAGATTTATGATTCCAGAGCATTCACTATTAATCCTTCAGCATCAGCATCAAGGACGCTTGATGTTTGATTTAGGAGCAACATTTCGTAGTGCAGAAAAATTTTACCGTAGATTCCCCATTGGACAATTAAGCTGAGGAATATGAGATGAAGAGAACTTTTGTTCTCATCCCCAACGTCAGCTACATATGCTTCTCTTTAAGCAAATATATATAGACTTGAAATCGATGCTCCTCGTTTGATTGCTTTGAAGCAACGGATTCATGGTCTTCGAGGAAGCTTCTTCTTGGTCTTGACCACAAAGAGGTTGATTGCTTTGAGAAAAGGTTTAGGTACTGTTTTATGTGATGCAACGGATTTTATTGATCAAGAAAATTTTATTTATAACTTTATAATAAACCTCATAATCAAAAATAATTATAACTTAGACACTATGTTTATGGGGTAATAAACAACATTCTTAATTTTGAACGCAATAAAACACTCATTAAAACATGGTCTCAATCTATATAATGTGATTTATACATGTGCTTTACCCATGTTCCGCGACAAATATTGTTCTTTCATTCCTGATAACCGTGATGAAAGATGACTAATAATATAACAAACAAGAATATTATTCTCTTAGTGTGAACAAATTGAAATAAGAAGAAAGAATCCCTTCTCTAACCCCAAAAAAGAAAAAGGCTAGAGGCATTTAGATTTATAAACAATCTCTTGAAATCCACAAAATACTCCCTTCTCTAACCCCAAAAAAGAAAAAGGCTCGAGGCATTTAGATTTATAAACAATCTCTTGAAATCCACAAATACCAGTTGAATAATATAATAGTAATTCTCCCCATGTCAAAAATCAACACATTGATAAGTCCATGTTAACGCAGCTACCCTTGCAAATGAGTTAAAACATACCCTATTCTCCAATATAGATATTCAGCTTCCCCTTCTTGAGACCCTGGAAAACATTTCTTTGATGTTCCGTGATTCTGTCTCTACTTTTGCCCTTTTGGCTTGCTTTCCAGTTCTAGCGGACTTTTTATCAGCTTTGCTCTTTTCCTGGTGAATTATAACAAGTAAACAGATTACCAACAAGAGCAAAGATGGTAGGACACAGATCCTACCACATATGAATCAAACGCAGTAATTTGCATAGATTGTATCTCGTCAAGGTATTTTTTGGGATATGTGGATAACTAGTCCAGTCTTCCTACTCTAGTACTGAAAGTTTTTGTTTCCCTAACTCGAAAGGGATATATCAACAAGAGTTAAGAGAAGAAATAATGAGTTCACCACTTTCTTCCATGTTGTGTGCAACTGTTCATGATCAAGAATTTTACCCTCCACCTTTACCTCTATTAACTGAAGAAGCCTAATAACAACAGGATATTACCTCAGCTCCTCACCATGATAATTTGATACCTTGGATCAATGAAGATTAGCACCTCATGATCTCATTTAAAACTTTTTAAGTTTTATATCACATTCTCTTAATTGAGAATTTCTCATATGGTACATGTAGCAGCTTTTGATTGATTCGATACCTTGATAATATTCTAAACTCTCTCCAATAAAGTCCATTTTTTCCCACCCAATAAGAAATCTAAATTAATAATTCATGGGAAATTTACACAAATGGACAGTGCCTTGACCACATATCGTACTCATATTTTAAAATGAATCATAGAGAAACAAGTACTTTGCTCTTCCATTTAATGTTCTTACTCTCACATCTTGATGCTTCTTCCCCTAATTCATCTGGTTTTCTTCCTTTAATTATTCTTCCAGATTATCTCCCATTTCTTTTCCCACTCTTTCCCTCTGTTTCCTTATCTCCTCACTTATTTCTATCTGCCATAAATCACACATATTCTATCGAACGGTAACTTGCAGTCTGGAATATACAAGTGAAATGAGCAAGCAGTAATTGCTTTCAACCAGCAGAGGAACCTTGGGTATACCTGTAAAAGATTAGAGGACGTCAGCTTACTTTCTGTTGAACTTGGAACGACTTCTACATCTTGTACTTTCATGGTTGCCAATGGGAAATTTAAACTGCAAAATCATTTCAATACACTTGGTTACTGGATCTGAAAAGAAAGCATAACAATATTAAGACTTTGACAATCACTTCTGAGTTCATAAGACAAGATATTTTTAAATCTTAAATGGAAATAGTTCAGGAATTGAAAGTAATACTTCAAATGGTTACACAAAAGCTTCAACCAAGGTTCATCTTTCACATACTCCCCCAATATTGACACTGCATCAGCTACTGCAATAATAGTGAAAGAAACAGACAAAATTAGGAGGAAAATGTTCAATTGCCCACAAGTTCAAAATCTAAAACTCCATTTCCAAGCCACATAAATACAATTAACATGTTTTGTTAGACATACGGACTAGCATTACTATAGAGCTTCTACCCCAAAGTAAGACAAATTCAATACTGTAGGTACCAATGCCTGCATGCATGCTATCATGCCATCAATTCTTATTAGCCAATTAATTAAGTGGCTATGTAAATTTATCATTAGTGTTATTTCAACATTAAACTAGCATAATGTTCAACAAAGGCAGGCAATTCATCAACATAGAGGCAATAAACTATTTTCGCTTAAAGCCATACATGTGTCCTTTTCATCCTGAGCAGCATAGTTCTGGACTAACATTGGTAGAGTCTCTTTCAATTTGCATACCTGCAATCCCACAAGCGCAGAACATGATAAGAGTTTAGAAGATCTCTATCTTGATGTGGATCTGATGCACAAATAATCGTTGGTCATTTACAATAAAATCCAACAAAAAGAATGGTTATTCACAAACGTCATGCATCCTAACACATTAAGATCAAGTTTGGACAGAAGAGGACAGGCCTTGTAGTATAACCAAGCTAAGACCTTCGAGTCATCAAGCCTAAAGAATATTGATGATCCAATTTCTGCAGTCATAAAGGAAGCATTGAGAGAATGTTTGAAAAAATAGTAATAAACAATAACCATAAAATATGCTGTCTTCATTTTGAAGACTTGATCTATAGCCATCATACTAATTGATAGACATAAATACGTTAGAAGAAATTTGGTGATATTTTGCAGTTTGCACGAGGAAATTGTCTTCCAGGCAATATTAATACTTAAGCTGCTCAAACTTCTCAAACATTTAAGATACAAGCAAGTATATCCTCTCTTCTATTTTATAGAACATTGTCAACTTCTTCTATTCTAAGTCAAGGCTAGTCATAAGTTAAGTGAAAACTTCTGAACTGCATGCCATTGATACTGATAGAATCCCATGGTATTATAGTGAACACGAGATAGTATGATGAATGAAAATTTCGCCATTTATTTCACATATTTAGTCAATGAATGAAAACTCTTGTTATCATCAGATAATATCCTTTTTTGCTCAACATGCTCTAGCATGGTTGTGATTATAATCTACAATATGAAAATATAGGTAGCAAGCAACCTTTGGTTTCACAAACAACACGCATACAGTTCTCAGCAACAGGTAGTAAATATTGATATGCAGGGAAGCCATTAATGAAAATTATCTCGTCTAATTGCCTGAATTTCCCAGGATCGTCACCCCTCTGCATTCATTCAAAAGTGTACAATTATTATGGAGAAAAAACAAAAAAGATGACAAAGAACCACAGCAGATGTTATGAATGAATGAATAAAGAAGCCATGTAGACCAAGAAGCTACGTGATACATTATTCTATGTTTGCACACAAGTTTCTCCACCAGATAATTCTAAGAAAATGTATAAAAACGTTGTTGCTGACAGACAATTGTCAGAATTGAGATCATGAAGGCAAGTGATAGTTGCACCTTCATTCTTGCTTCTTCAAAAATCGGCAAAAATATGAAAACAGGGTCAACTGAGGTAGCAGTATACAGGCACCCATCTGCATGCAGATAAGGAAAAAGAAAAAGAATCAGAGGCGACGTAAAAGAAAGCAAATCAAATTGACTGCCATTAATTTAGACAGTAAAAGTCAAATAATGACCTATCTTCAAAAAGTTATGCCGATTAGATACTCAAATGGGTTAGTAGGGGCTAAGGGTATCTGTAAATTATCATACTGTTTACTACACAATTCTTAATATCTATATGTTCCTATCAATTATCCCCAAAGGGATAGCATAGTCCGGTAGATATGGTGGAAGAGGTATAGGGATCAATCCCCTATACACTAACCTTGGAGAGGGATTTGTATTTGTCTAATTAAGTTAGATTACTGATTTAACTTAGTAAGCAATGTTGATTACAGTATTTCTCTACATCAATTACATATATGTAAAATTCTATCTCATGGAACATGAAAATGTAATTTACTATAATCATTTATTACACTTTATATTGCCACGTAAATTTGTCATGTACCTTCACAAACATAATCGCCCAGAAACCAGGACCTGTAGTATTGCTTAAACCAATTTATCTCTTGAAGCACCCCATTGATAAAAAGATAGCATGTTGTGTTTCCTGCGAAAAAGAAGAAGAAAATGTAGCATCTGCAAGATGAGTGTTGACGAAATGTGGGATTGCACTTTAAGAAGAGCTAAAACATGAATATATGTCACATCAACCTCTGTGAAAATCAATCTATATCAATGATAGTGGCATGGAAAGACTGAGAAAGTTTTAAGGTTGTTATATATAAAAAAAAAAAAAAAAATTCTTTTAAAATGGACGTGCCGATACACTTTAATTCGATATCGACTGTATTTCGATTTCAAAATTAAAAAAATAAATAAATAAATCTAACCGCATATTCTTTCCAATTTTGAAAACAAAAAGTTAAAATATAAAGGTATACGGATGCACTTTAATTTAATATCAACCGTCTATCAATTTCAAAAATAAATAAATAAATCCAACCGCGTATTCTTTCCTAATTTCAAAAATAAAAACTCAAAATACACAGGTACACCTAGCACTAGTATTTATATGAAAAAGGCAAAAAAAAAAAAAAAAAGAGCTCCACGGTATCGGTATTACCTGATTTGGGATGGCGTAGTGATAGCAAACGTCCAGCACTACTTCCAGCAAGACCGGAATCTGTATTGAAAAAAAATATATATATAAATTGTGTGGATAAATGATACAAAACAACTTATTGAAGTTAGATTCCTCACTAAGAAAGCCATTGTGATGTTAGCGTCAGAAGGTGTAGATAGAATTTGTATTGCAAGAGTAGAAGTTTCCATAATCAACCAAAAAAAAAAAAGAGTTTTAAAATGTTGAAGCGAATAGGTAAAGAAAGGGAGGGCAAGTACCGGGAGCAACGAGGAGACGAGTTCCATGGAAACCTTCACACCAAGCCATTCGGGCATTTCACTGAGCAAGCGACAAACAAAGCAGAGTTAAGTTAATAAACACCCAAGGACTGACGGCACAGCGGGAAATCAGAGTCTACAGCCACCACGAGCATGCCTAAATTACACTATATTCCAATTTCTCAGATATTATACGCTGCATTGAAGCCTCTGACTATTTAATTACCAATTTTACCCCACCTCGTTATACGGAGAGCCTAATATTAAGATATACAACTAAGTTCTGCTATTTAATTCATATAATTTTATACGAAACAAATTTATTAGATAAATAAAATAAAAAATAAATTTTAATAAATATAATGAGATCCATCGACCTATTAACTTTATATTAAGTCAATTTATATAAATTATGTTATATAATTTATTATATATTTATTATTATTTTTATAAAAAATAATAATATTAGATATATAAATCTAATTTATATAATTTGATATATGATATTAATTTATTAAATAAATAAAAATAAAAAATTAAATTAAATAAAAATTTTTAATAAATATAATAAAATTGATCTATTAAATAATTTTTTTTATCAAATCAATATATATAAATTGTGTTATATAATTTGATTTTATACTCGTTGTCTCTTGTTGTTGTTAATGTTCCGTGAAAAAGGGTAGACAAGCTGCATCAATTTAAAACACCTGTTTTGACTATTTTATTCCTAAAATTACATTATTATCCTTCTCTCTCAAATCCCTGATTTCACCAATCTCTTAAATCCCATCTCAAATCTCGTACCGGCGGTAGAAATTACGCCTCAAATCTCAAATGTCACTTTCCCCCTCTCTCAAATCACTCTCCTTACGAAATTCCCTCTCGACTTTGACTGTGCAAAGTCAAATCTTTCTTTGCTCAGGCTTACAAGTTCCTAAACCGAAGAAACTGGGAAGCAAGCTGAACGTGAACCTGAACCACGACGTTGCTTCTCTTCTCTTTCCCTCCAGAGCACAGGTTAATTTTTCTTCCGACTTTTTCTCTTTGTTTATCGAAAACCAACGCTCTATTTGTTTTCTGAGAAGCTGTAGGAAAACGAAAGTTATTTCTGTTATGGTCAAGTTCCATCCTGCGAATGCATGTGTTCTGGACTTTTTATTTTTACGTTGACTGCATAAGCTTGAGCTATGTATGTGTTCCAAATGTTGCTGAATTCACTTAATTATATTTCCTTATTATATTGTTTTCTTTTATTTTGTTGCCTTTTAATTAATTATTTATTTTTTATAGATAATTTGAAGGAAGGAAAAACAACTTTCTTTATGAGGAATCAAGTCGTTTTTAGTGAAAGTAGAAATGGGGCTTGGCTAGTTGTAGTGTTCTATGAATGAGAAATCATATTATTTTGGAAATATGAATTTATATTTCTGAAGTTCCCGGTGTGCTAGTTCTTTATCGTTTATTCAATTTATGTCAAAGGCATGAGCATATAGCAGATTCAGGTTAAACTTATTCATTTTGCTACTGAGTTTCTGTATCGTTACAACGGAAAGATTAGATGATTGATTACCTATTAAATGGAATGTCCATCGGTACTAGTTGTAGACATAGTGAAATGTTGCTAATTAATTGAATAAAATAACCATTGGTTTCATTTTGTAATACAAATAAAGGTTATATATGAAGTTCAAGATATAATTTGTCTTCGGTATGGCGGTTTGTTGCCTTATTATGTGGATGTTTGTTGTGTGATTTGTGACGGGTCTTATGTGTTGCTATGTAGTTGTCAATTTGGGTTGTTTTCACCACTAGTTGTCAATGGGTTATGTACGTTTTGCAGTTTGTGGTGGTTTTTAGGGTAGTTTTTGCGGCAGTGTACCTAGCCCTGGTTAGGTGGACTTGGTTTTGCCAATGTTGGAGGTCAGTTTTGTTACTTTCAATGATGAGTTGGACGGCAAACATATGTGGATTCTTATGGCATTGGTGAAATTTGATTGATTTCCGTATAGTTGTGTAAAATACTGAAATTTAGTTTAAATGGATAAGAGGCGTTCTGGTGGTATCATGATACCAATTTGGGTTGCGGTTATGACTTTTGGGTGGGTTAAACATGTCTTCTTGCTGTGATGAAGATGATTCTTTTCAAGATTTTCTGGTACGGAGATGAAAATAAGTTAAGGATTGTTGTTGATGTTGTGGGATTAATAGTAATTTTTTAATTTTTTTTGTTATTTATTTATCATAATTATTTATTATTTAATTTATATTATTTAAAGTTGTAAGGATAATATAGGGTTTTCGACGTTCTACATTGCCAGCTCAGCCTATTGGGTATTTTAAACGGTAAAATGCAATTTCTAATACTATGACTATGATCCTTTTTTTTTTTTCCAAAGAACCTCGAGGGAAATTGCAATTAACCCCAGAAACTAATAGATTATCTAATTCTTTAGAAATATGGCTATAATCTAAAATGACCATTTAATAGGAACAGTTATTATATAAAATAATTAACCTAGTAAGGCAAAAAATCAATCAGCGGAAACAACCATATGCAATAAGTCATTTTGTAGTAGTCAATCTTATAAATAATCATTTACAAAAGATAAATTTAATCAATAGCCCATTTAAAAATAATCATGTACAGTAATAGCTCTTAACAAAACTATCCATTAATAAAACTGAACTGTACAGGAAGTCATTAATAAAAATGATCATTTGCAGTCATTTACAATGGCAATGTTATATGGATTAGTTATTTCTACTTACCATCTTTATGCCAAATTTTTTATGTTCAGTAATGAATTTGAAACTTTTTTGGGCAAAACATCATATCAGTTACTGTATTTTCAGGAAAGCTGTGTAGGACTTCGAATTTGAAAGTTCCACAGTACAATATACATATATTTAAAATTTAAAGAAGAATAATGAAGTTTCTTAAGAATCATATGTGCTAATTTTCTCAACTAAACATAAGATGGTTGTATATATATTAGCTTTTTTCATTGGGAAAAAAGAATAAGGGGAGCAAATTTTACTTTTGGATAATAATTTATATATTTGCTTTCTCTGACTTCATTGGGAAATTTCTGTAATTTTCTTGCAAGCTTTCTACTTCTCGTTTATTTCAATGTTTGTTGTGGTTATTCTAATTCTATATGGTGAATATACACTTGGGTGGAAGAAGGTGGAAGGGTTTTATTGATTTAGTTTCAGCACTAATCAGCTGATTGTATACAGCGGTAGTGCAGTGGAATTGCAATGGATAGAAACAACCATTCTCCAACTCCACCAAGATGGAGAAAAGTGGCATATGGTGGGATGCAACCTGGTTTTGATGACAACCACACTGATGAGTCGTTTCTTGAGCATATGGTCATGAATGCCAATGTAGTTAAAAGGGACATGCTGAAGGTGATGCAGGACTCAGTTTCAATCTCACAATACCTATGCATTGTTGCTCTTGTTGTTTTGGTTTGGACTTACACGCTTAGATCAACTCTGGACGAAAATTCCCTCTTGCTTCTGGATGTAAGTCTCCTTGGATCAGGATTCTTGATTCTTCTATTAACAGAGGAGATGCTCTCTCTTAATCTTCTATTCCATTATATCCTAAACATCTCTTTTTTTATGACTGGGCTTTATGTTTTGGCTCCTATCTATCAAACACTGACAAGATCAATAAGCTCAGACTCTATCTGGGCTGTAACCATCTCACTTCTCATACTCCATCTTTTCTTGCATGACTATTCAGGATCCACTATAAAAGCTCCAGGGGCTCTACAAAATCCAACCTTAACCAGTTGTATCTCTTTAAATGCTTCTGTTGTGGCATCTGTTTTCATTGCATCCCGTCTTCCATCAAGGCTTCATGTCTTCGCTATAATGCTATTCTCCTTGTTAGTCTTCCTTTTTGCTCCACTAGTCACTTATTGTGTAAAGAAATACTCCTTTCGTTTGCACCTGTTATTCTCCTTTACCTTAATGGTTGTGACCTTGGCCTTTGTCTATATGTTGCATAGGTTACTGTTTGTGTTGTTTTTAGGTATGTTGGTTTTTGTGACTGTGGTGTGTCCTTACTGGCTCATACGGATTCAAGAATACAAGTTTGAGATTAATGGTCCTTGGGACGAGGCTAAGCTCTGTTTTGACATTACAGATTGACAACCTTCAGGTGTAATGTTCATATTAATGAAGTTTCAGTTTTGAACAATCTCATATTTTAATTGTATATACTATTTTTATTTGCCATTAGGATTATTTAAGAGGCTAGGTGAACTTTTCGGCCCTAAACTTTCGATCACAGATTTCAAATAATTCCTTGACTGGCTTCAACTCCTATCAGCTAAATCTTTCCGATTGTATAGCCTTAAATTTGATAAACTATGATGCTATAATTGTATGATTACAACATGTGAGACTACCACAAACAATTTGTTCACCCTGGTTTACCACTTCAAGTGTAATGTCGTAACCTTACATGGGCTTCAAATGATTGCGCCTTGAAAATACATCTCTTTCTAGTCCTATATATCAATTAATTTAGATGTGATTTGTTTCAGTTCTAACTGTCCTTTCTTCCTACCGAGCGCACTAACACATGAATACGTAAATGCAGAGCACTAACGCATGAATAAGTAATTGCAGAGCGTGCTATTATATATAGCCATCAGTTGAATGCTTAAAAGAAAAAAATAAATATAGTTGGGAATCTTTTGTGACCATAATTTTGTGTCGCAGAAAGTTTCTTATATTTCATTTTCAATGACGAAATTTTTGTTGTAAAACCAAAAATTTCATTGAAAAGTTTTCCGTTCGGCTTTTTCAGAGAACTTCTAACGACAAAATTTTAGGCACAAAAAATAAATATTCCGTTGCTAAAACTCACATCATATATATTCCAAAAAAATGCTTTTATAAATTAGGTATGAAATAAAAAGTTAAACTTAAAAAACTCGACTAGTTTGCTCTTCTTTTGTTTTAGGTTAATCATCAAGCTCTTTAATGTTTTGGTCTAAAATACATGTGGTATTAAAAAAAAAAAAATCTCTCCTCCTTTGCAGATAAAAATTTTAATGAATTTGGAAATTTGTAACGGATTTCGTCCGAATTCTTTTTATCAAATTCAAAAAATAAAAATAAATAAAGGGATCATTAATTAGTCTCGAAGCAATTTAGACTCATTCAGACGGAAGAAGAACATTTAGCCGGAATTGGTTTATAATAAAAGTGACTTTAAAGTCCTTGGACAAAAATATTATATCTGTATACAAAATTTTGTACGTAATGTGATATATTAGCATATAAGTGTTGAGATAAATATATAAAACTTAACATAGCAAATGTCAATAAATAATGTTATACTAAGGGCTTGTTTATTTCAGCTTATCCAAGTAGAGTTATTGAAGCAGATTTTATCAGAATAGAGCTTGTAAAAGTAGAGATTTTATAAAAAAAAAAAAGTTGATGATTGTTTGGTGAGATAAATATACAAGTACTTATTGTTGTTAAAATTACCAAAATTATTATTTTTTAGGTAAATCTTTTAAAATATGGTAAGGGTATATTGGATATTTTAAAACTTAAAAAAAAGCTTAAAAAATGCTTTTCTCTTTTCTCAAAAACCTTAGTTTTGAGCTTCTTTTGAACAATATAGAACAGTTTTTTTAATTACCTATAAGCTTTTCTTAGGTGGCAGTTAAATAACTTAAAAAATTTTTGGAAGAGCTTTTGGCATTAAGAAAGCTTTTTTAGTTAGTAGAAAAGCCAAAACAAATGCGCTATAAATAAGTAATGTCTTATTACTTCGTGCAATACGCACCCTTGTATTTATAAAAGAAAAAAACAAAAAATTTGTTAAAAAATATTGTTATGGCCATAAGAAATTGGGCCTTAATTAACCTAGTATGTATATGGTAAGCTCATCCCTAATGTCTATTGTTTGGGCCCGTTATCTGTGTCTTACAACGACCCCTCGTAATGTTCATATAAACCCTCTTAATCTTGACTCAAAGTATACACATTTTTTAAAACTCACTATCTTTTTTTCTAAAATTCTTAAGAGAATTTCTTGTATTGAATGCTAACTTGAGCGTTGGAGGGTTCTCATCAGTACCACCGTTGACCATCTTGATAGTTTTTCTGTTTTTTATTTTTAGAACCTTGCCCCGATGATTCGTTTAAGCTCCAGAGCATTGCGTTTTGCGAAAATCATGCATCAACAAATATAAATCACAAAGAAAGGTATCATTGTAACTTTGATTCAAAGTTAAGGAAGCATTTCAAGTCTTGGCAAGCCACTTCATTGTTGACCAATTCATCATCTACAACACCTTGTGAAAACTGCCAGAGGGTTGAGTTGCTAATATAGCTCGACAAGGAAACAATAGATTGCCTATTTGATTATTATGCTAGGATAACAACATTAATTTTCAGATGAAATAAGTTTATATGCACATTGCACACCTCCAATGAAAACCAATATGAGAGCAACAAATATGGCAAATTGTGGTTCCAAAAATCTAGTTTTATATCAATATGTCTTATTTTTTACTTTTACCTCATAATAATGAGGCCACGGTGCTGTAAACTAACAGTAAACTAGTTCTCGATCAAATTGAATTTTAAGATAAGATAATCCATATTTATCTTTTTATTTCAGAAATGCAAGATGTAGTAAACAATTCCAATAATATAATAGTAGTAGTATTAATAGTATTATGGACAGTTGGTTGGTTTGATCTTAATATATCGCAACAGACCATCCGTTATTTTAAGAGGTGTGTTTGTTCCAACTATAAAATAAATAAAGTAATATAATCACCTTCATTAAAGTGACAAAGCTAGAAACCGAGTTCAGAGATTTGTGCACGTGAATACCAAATATGACAGCTCAAAGCAGCGGACCTACATCTACATCTACATCTTAATGGCTAACCTAACTCCTCCATTCTCCAATGCCCATGCCGATGCCGATGTCCATGCTCATGTCCATGCGATCACTACTTGTCTATAATAATAAATGAGGGATGGAGGACGACATTTACATGCCATAAAAATCGAATTTGACAATTTTTTTAAATTAAAAAAATTTAAAATTACTGGTGAAAGAATTTGAAATATTTGGATAGAAACGAATTTAAAATAAAATGGTTTAAAAATTAAAACAAATGATAAAGATGAAGAGTGAGACGGCAAATTGCATGTTACATGTGCCCCCAAGGCCGCGGCATGAGATGATCATGAAGTTGAGGATTGCTTTTTAGGGTCGTGTGCCGCATTTTAAATATTTAATGGAAGAATTTTAATTATTTTTTATTGTTTTAATTAAGTGGGTAGAGTACAGTAGAATCTAAAATTGACCACTTATCTCTCTCTCTTCCATAAATGAGGCGAGGACAGCAGAATAGTAGCACTTGACTTCTTCCACAGTAACTAATAGTAGCTAACAGTAACAGTGCATGTAGTTGCGATCGCAATGGAACCGCATAAGCTACAACTACGTGACGAAGAAGAAGAAGAAGACGTGGCTCTGCTTAGACGGAAATCTCGGCACGTTAACGGCACTCCCTCTGTCCCTTCGCCTGTAAATAATCATACTAACGGTGAAGCAAATGGTGGAACTGAGCATGCATCAGAACCAGAAAATAAAGAGCTTAACCGTAACAGTAATGGAGGCTACGATGTCGATGTGGCTGCTGTTGCAGAAGAAAATGGAGATGAGGCTGCTAGATTGCTCAAGAATATTGTTTACTTTGATGGTCAACAAGGTGATCCATCCTACTGACCATCTTTTATTCACTTGTTACTATTATCAGCTCTATTCAAACTAAGATGAAATTATATCAAAATAGAAAAATAAGGTTTCAAATTCATCACTGGTTTGGTTAAATCGCCACTACTTGTGTTTTCCCTTCTTTGTGATTCAAGGAATATGGAAATGTCGCCATTGCAATTGGATCTATCATGTTCATATTCCGAATCTAAGAGGTACTCGCATTGCATCGCATCACATTCACATGCTTATCAATTTCAAAACCACTAGCTAGCTGCCTACATTTCTTCCAAAGAAATAATTAACAGCAGCTACATTCAATTCAAGAGAACTGTTCTGTTTTCTCTAAACTCTAAAGCATGAATGTGGTCACTGCCTTTTGATCATTATGTCCATGCAAGTTATTTCCTCCTCTAGATGTCCTGTTGTCATACTGCCTTTTGATTTACAGAATTAATAAGAATTTATTTTTTCCTCTTGAGCTGGCTGGTAAGTTTCTCAAATTCGTTTGATTTATTTTTGGATCTACGGATAATTCCTTCTACTAATTTTGTGTTTTTCACGGCTGAGATACTGCTATAAATATTATTTCAATCACTTAATACTAATGAAACTTTTGGTTTTACATTTGCAATTTTATAATGAATTGCTTCTCTGCTGCATGGTTTTCAGGCAATGGATCCGGTCATGGACTCGCGGGAATGAAATATGATGGTGATGAGTCTTCTGTTTCTGAGACAAATCCCAAGGATGACGAATTGGATATGAAGGTGAAGGATGTTGACATCCAGAGGATTATAAGCACTGAATTTACTCATCAACATGGGGAGAATTTGGAAGATGAAATCTTTTCTAGTTCAGGTCTACCACCAGTTCAAAGTTTATGTGAAGAAAAAAGTAAAAATTTGGATCACCTTGACAATAAAACTGGAGTAGATGCAGACATTGATGTAATAGAAGAAAATATTGATATAATAGAAGAAATTGACCAAGAATTTACAGAAATAGATGTGGAGAGAGTATTACAGAAACAAAATACACATGATTTATACTGTCCTAATTGTAATTCTTGCATAACCAGAAGGGTTATCCTTCGTAGAAAAAAACGCAAAGCTCGAACTTTTCGCCATAGACCAAAACATGATAAAATTGAGACACGCTCTGTGGTGGATGCTGATCTAGTGTCTGCAACCAATGATCAAGGTGACACCCTTAACAGTTGGTCAACTGATAGCCCACTGCCTGCAGCTGATGGTGACAATCATGATAGACAACCAGATGCATTCAGATGTTTATCATGCTTTAGCCTATTCATTCCTACAGGTATCATGTCATTGATGGTCTAAGAAAACTAATACTTCAGAAGTAATCATATCTATATATATATATAAAATCAGACTTAACAAATATCACTGCTAGTGAGTTTGTGAGAACAAAATTCACATTCTTCTTATCAGTCTGTTATTCTGTTTCTTGACTTCTGTTTTGTTTTTGGTTTTTTTTTTTTTTTTTTGTTTGCACTCTATGTTAGATGGAGATGCCAGAATAACAGGATAACAAATTTACACAGCTTCATACTTTCTTTTTATATATTCTTTTAATGTTTCCAATGCTCCAGGTTCCCCTTATTTGCTGTTTGATTTTGTGCTTTCTTCAGCATCTTAATTATGTTTCTTTCTCTTGGAAAGAAATATTTAATTTTCCCTATCTGTAATTTATATATGCATAATAAGTTTAATGAATATAATACTAGAATATTTATAAACAGAGTATTATATTATTCATTTTGCGTATTGATAGTAATTAGAGTTATGGTAAACATATATTAGTTTCATAAATTTACTATAGACTTTCTAGAAAGTGCTAGGGCTTAACTATTGTGTTACATTTTGCAGGCAATGGTTTTAGACTATTTCGGGTTCTTGGAGATAGCAATGAGAATGAGAAAAAGAAAGAAGTTCAAAATATACCCACCTCCAAGACAAATTGGTTCTTCTCTATTTTTTCATCAGGTTCGACGAAAGCAACTGTTGATCAAGGTACTATCTGTCCTTTAGTGTTCAGCTTATAGTATTAATGATCATCTCCATGAGGAGTATTTTATGCTTGTGCTGATTCTTTTAGATGCTTGACATTCAGGAGTGCAAATTTCTAAACTTGCACTGAGATTCCATTTTGAGTATTTATTATTATTATTATTATTATTATTATTATTATTATTTTGCTATGGAATGAAACCATCTATGTTTATAATATTTCCGACTTGTCAAGTGTTCTGCTATAATAATTGTTTATTAGTGTTGAGAGAGAGAGAGAGGTAGAAACGAATTTAGGAGAAATATTTTTGTATATATTCCATTGTAAATAGGTGTACATATATATAGTACAATAAGGAGAAATAAAATAGGAAAGAGAGAATCACATATGTATCAAATAGGAACACAATCTTAAATTCCTATATAGAGATTTAACACTCCCCCTCAAGTTGGAGTATAGATATTCTCGATGCCCAACTTGGAACATAGATGAAGGAAACTCCTTTATGAACTGCCTTGGTAAAAAGATCTCCAATTTAGTCTTCAGACTTAACATAAGGAGTGATAATCTCTCCACTCATTACAGCCTCACGAACAAAGTGACAATCTACTTCGATGTGTTTAGTTCTTTCATGAAAAACTGGATTGCTAGCAATATATGTTGCATCCATATTATCACAAAATATTTTTGATGGCTTTTTTAAATCAATTCCAATCTCAGTTAAGAAATTCTTGACCCACATAATCTCACATATTGTATGAGCCATAGCACGATACTCTGCTTCTGCACTAGATCTCGTAACTACATTTTGTTTCTTGCTTCTCCAAGTCACTAGATTGCCTCCCAAGAAGGTACAATATCCACTTGTGGACTTCCTATCAGTTTTGGATCCAGCCCCATCAGCATCAGAATACCCAATAATGTCCAACTTTTTACCTTTCTTGTAAAGAATTCCTTTACCAATGGACTGTTTTAGATATCGTCGAATTCTACATACCACCTCCCAATGGATCTTCTTCGAATCTTGCTTATACTGACTAATTGCTCCCACTGCAAAAGTAATATCAGGTCTAGTGACAGTAAGATAAATCAACTTTCCCACAAGACTTCTATATCTTTTCTTATCTTCAAAATCCTGACTGCTGTCACCATCCAATATTATATTAGGATCCATAGGGGTCTCTATTGGCTTAGCTCCTAACATACCTATCTTATCAAGTAAGTCTTGCACATACTTTCTCTGAGACAAAATGATACCTTCTTTACTCCTTAAAACTTCAATTTCAAGAAAGTATCTAAGTTGCCCCAAATCTTTTGTTTGAAAATGTGTTTTTAGATGTCTTTTCACTTCTTCTATGCCATTAGAATCACTCCCAGTCACAATGATATCATCTACATACACCACAAGTATAACCATACCTGATCTTGTATGTTTAACAAATACTGATTGATCAGATTAACAACGGGAGAAGCTGATCGAAGCCAAAACGCCACTCAATTTTTCAAACCAGGCCCTAGGTGACTACTTCATACCATAAATAGCCTTCTGTAACTTACAAACAGAATTGGTTAACTCCCCCTGAGCAACAAATCCAGGTGGTTGCTCCATATAAACCTCCTCGTGTAAATCACCATACAAGAAGGCATTTTTGACATCTAACTGGAAGAGGGGCCAGCCAAAAAACACAGCAAGAGAAATGAGAATGCGAACTGAATTAAGTCTGGCAATAGGAGAAAAAGTCTCACCATAGTCAACACCATAAGTTTGAGTGTACCCTTTAGCGACAAGACGAGCTTTTAATCGTTCAGTAGTACCATTAGGATGATATTTGATAACAAAGACCCAATGACAATCAACCACTTCTTTACCAGCTGGTAATTTTTGTAACTTCCATGTACCACAATCACAGAGAGCTGACATCTCATCTTCCATAGCTTTTCTCCAGCCAGGATGAGTCAAAGCTTCCTGGTAATTTTCAGGAATAGAAATCACAGACAAACACAAAGCAAAGGATCGAGTAGACAATGATAAGGCATTAAAAGAGACAAACTGAGAGATAGGATGCCTCTGAGAATTTCTAGTACCTTTGCGAAGAGCAATAGGGAGATCAAGATCGGAATACTCATTTGTAGGAGGAGTCGGATCTGGAGTAGAAGCAGAAGCTTGAGTGACGGGCAGATCAGGGAGCGGTAAATCATCTTGTGTAGCACGCGATTGATGTGGTTTTCGCCTAGAATAAACTAGGAGCGGTGGAGTTGAGGGACACGGTAGAATTGACACAGGTATTGGAGGATCAACTAGACCAATATCAAGGTTAGAACCACTCGATGAAAAATATGGTGTGGACTCAAAAAAGGTGACATCTGCACTGACAAAAGTGTTTCCCAAGCAAGGGTCAAGACATTTGTAACCTTTCTGAGTTTTAGAATACCCAAGAAAAATACATTTGGTGGACCGAGGAGACAGTTTATCAGAAACCCTATGAAGATGGACAAAACAAATGAAATAAAAAATACGAGGAGGAAGAGGAAAAGCAGGTTGATTAGGGAATAAGATGGAGTATGGAGACTGAATTAAGGACAGAAGAAGGAACCCGATTAATGAGGTAACAGGCGGTAAGTAAAGCTTCTCCCCAATATTTTGATGGGACTTTCATATGAAATAACAGAGTTCGAGCCACATCTAACAAATGTCTATTTTTTCGCTCAGCAACTCCATTCTGCTGAGGGGTATAAGCACATGATGTTTGATGTAAAATCCCATTAGTGCTACAAAAAGTAGATAACGAGGAAGAATTATACTCTAAAGCATTATCAGAACGTAAAACTTTAATAGAAATACCAAACTGAGTATTTATTTCATTGTAAAACATTTGAAACATACTAGGGACCTCAGATCGATCTTTTAACAAATACAACCAAGTAACTCTAGAATGATCATCCACAAAGGATACAAAATATTTAAACCCATGACTGTTGGTAACTCCACAAGGACCCCATACATCTGAGTGAACCAAATCAAACGGTTGGTCACTAATTTTATTGACTCGACTACGAAATGAAAAACGAGAATGTTTACCTAACTGACAAGACTCACACTCAATTTGAGTTGGACTAGAAAAACCCTATATAGAGATTTAACAATTAGCATCTTCATAATCCTACCTTTGATCTAGATGATATATATTCAAGATGAAGCTTATGTGAAAAAAAATAAAAGGGCTTATAGTTATAAGCTTACTTATCAGGCGGAACTGTTGTAATCTTAGGGGTTTTAAAGCTATTTTCCTTCGAAGATGTTGATGTCATTAATTTTCTTGAGTTAGAATGCAAAGTAGTGTTCTCTGATTGATTTGAGCACTGGGCAACATAAATGATATATCTCATGAAAAACAGGCTTATACAGAATCACTTTACGTTTACATATCCTGTAACTATATTCATGTAAAAGTAATGGAAAACCTGCAGATCATGCGCATTTCTTTTTCCCATAATGTTTCTACTAATTTGTAATTTTTGAAAAAAATGAGACCATGTCAATTAGTCAAGATTTAGTTGAGATTTTGTACTATGATATTCAAAGAATTATTTTTTATGGTCCTAGCTAGAATATGTAGAATTTTTTATCATTTCAATGAAATGTTTGGGTTGATGTACTTGCGCAGGCAATAGAGCATTAGAGCATTCAGAAGTGGATGCTACTAATCAGCATTACTCATTTAGCTATTCTGATGATACACTATCCTGCCATGGAAGCAATAATCCAACTGCACCAGTTGATGATAGAAATCCTGTAAAAACTGTTGCACCTGAAGAAGATTCTCTTACTAGCTCTCAGCAAGGTGGATTGGACTCTTTAGATCATTCTAAAGAGAGGTCTTTATTGCTTGAGAAACCACTGATGGCTATAGATCAAAAAGCCAATATAGCTACTGGAAACAAGACAATTGCTGATCAAAATGGTCTTGACTTATCGAATCAAGGTGCTTCATCACAAATTGAATCTTTTTGCAATGCTGGACTATTTAGTTCTGCATCAATAGGATCAAAGGTCACTGTAACTTCTTCAGCAGAAGAACTGGCACCTTCTAATAATGTATCAAGTGATGTGGTGGAGAAATCAGATGATGCAGTGGTTAAAAATAACACAGGTATGTGCAGAATTTTTAGGAAAGGATAAGCCCAAAAATCCCACGATGGTTTCTAGAAGATTTTTTTGCAGTTCTTTGATTATGTTTTTACAGCATGACCTTTATGAAAAGAAATTGCAACCATCTTCTGTTCTCAGTGGAAGCAACATTCAATTTTGTTCATTGTCCTTTGAATTTCATTGAGCTGGCATGGCGTATTTCAATATTTTCAATTCAATTTGTATTTAGGAGCAGTACTTACATTTTGTTGATTATATTGGTAAAGCAGATTCCATGCATATGATCTATTTTTTTGAAATTTGAACTGATAATTGGGCATCTGTGGTTGAATTAAAGATTTGAGTTTATTTCTGAACTTGGTGAGCCTTAAATGTTTTTGCATCAGTATATCCATATATATGTTTTACTTCATGAATTAAGCTTGTCAGTAGCATACTTGTTAGTCATTATTCATGTTATGTGGTATCATACTTCAATCTTTGAGGTTGGTGCTTCAATCATAAGTTTTTTCGGATTGTTGCTGTCAGTATGCTGTTTTATAATTATATTATCATCCATCCCCAGATCATCTCATCGGAGAGGTTGTCGTGTCTTTGGTAGGAGCTTTCCATCCTTTCAATTATCAGTTCTTTTTGGTTGATATGGTTTTCATCAATCTCTCTGCAATGTTCATACTCTGTCATGTTAATTCATTTAGAAATTGGGAGAAAAAATAGTGTGCTATCCTAAATTCTTTTGATAATAGGTTGTCTTCTTTGAAGCATCTTATTGATTATTTTTCATCCTCGATTTTTCAATATCATCTTTTGACTTTTCTAGTGTAAATGATCTCTCTGGTTTAACTGTTTGTGCCATTAAAGTGGAGTAGGTTTGAGTTAAAATTTGATATTATTGGGTAAGTGCTACCAAAATTGCTTTAGTTCCTTGGTTTTTCATCGATCCCTCAATCTTGTATTTATTGGTCGACTTGCTGATATGGTCATTTGTTTTCACCAATCGGCAATGTTGGTAAATATTTTGAAAGTACAGTTCGGACACAGCATAGAAAAAGATATGGAATTTTGAAAAATCTATGTATATATGGGTTCATTTCTTTGTGATTGGTTAGATATACTATAGTCACTGATTGGTTAAATATACTACAGACACTACAGCTTTGCTTAAGTCTGCTGCTTAAAACTTGTTAGTTAATCTGTTTTACTTGCAAATATATGCCTAATATCTATTGAAGAGGTTGTGTAATAGAGAGAAACTACATGTGCTGTGAAAAGGCTTTACGGAAGTATGTGCAAGATATGATTCATATATGGAAAAGATATAGACCTAGATACTCTGAAAATTGTTCACAAAATCTCTAAAATGTTGTGATCTACATTTTCTTTGTTGTCATTGCATCTGAATCATCTATAATCAAGGTGTTTTCTTTTTATGTAAATGATACACAATGAGGCATATATGGATTTGGTAGATGATTAATTTCTTGTTTATGGTAGACTCAAGGGGACACTTTAAAATTTTTTCAATATATGATAATAATAATAATAATAAAAATCTTGTAATGCACTTCGTTACCCTCTCCGGTAGAGGTCAAAATTTTGCTGACAAATGTGGTCTCTGCTAGAATTCTAGTTATCTGCACTATACTGATACTTAACACTCACGTTGTTCTATTAATGGTAATAGTTGTTTGATCACATATACTTACTTAGGTTAATTGTGCATGAGAATACATTCTTATTATTCTCACTGCATATTATATTTCCACAAAAATCTTACTGACTATGCTGTTGTGCCATAATGATTTCATGCAGGGGATGATGTGATAGTGATCATTGAAGCACATTCAAGGGTTCAAAATGTTGATAATTCCTCAGAAGCAGGGGTCTTTCCCCAGAGTGGTACTCAGATGCATGGTAGCCAACATGCAGGTCTTGAAGCAGATGGAGCACATCAATTGGATATTTTAAAAAGCATTGTGTATGGTGGTTTAGTTGAATCAATTACAAGTTTCTGTGTTGTGTCGTCTGCTGCAGCTGCTGGTGCTGCCGCATGTAAGTGTTCTTTTCTGCCTGACTTTTGGATGATGTATATGATATAACATTTTTTTAAGTAGATTTTACTTTGCTTTGTTCTATTAAGAATTTAGTTTTCCCTATCAATAGCAACAGGAATCCTATACTTTTTTTCACTATGGTTGGCAGTTTCCAATTTCTTTTCCACCAATTAATGTATCGTGTCTTAGCTTATGACCTATGTTTTGAGAGAGGATTGATATAATATCCATTCTTGTCAAGTGTGCATTTTGTTATTGTCCCACAATGCATATGAATTTCAATGAAATGCATACATGTAATCTTTTTACATGTAATCTTTTTATTTTGTAGATAGGAAAAAGCTAGTGCATTTGTTACCATTCTATTACATTGGAATAGCAAACTTTTTGCCTTTGCCAAATGAATATATGAACCGAGCTAAATTTGACATAGGAAATCAGAACAATATATTTTATGCCTCATGACTTGCATATCAAGTTTATTGTGTAATTTCCAACTTTTTCACAAGGGTATACTCAGATTTTATTTCCATGAAAAAAAATGATAGAATTTCAATATGTTATTAATGGGATAAATTGCTATCCAAATTAATTTCTTATTTTGATAGTTGATTCAAGTACCAATTAGAATAACCTTGATTAGTTTCAGATCATCTAAAGCATAAAGAATAATTACAATGTGAAGTTATGACACTATAAACTTCCGTATTCAAATATACTATCTATTTATCCACAACTTTTGATATAATTCATTTAAAGATAAGGAGCCATTGGCATTGTACTGAATACTTCATATTTTTAACTTAAATTCGAGGTATGTTTGCCCATCATAAATTACACTTTAACAAAGGTGTGCAACCCACCCTGATGATTAAATATTTAAATGAACTAAACTTTTAAGATTATAAAATGAATTAAAGAAAATTTCCTTTTACTCTAAATCCATTCAGACCTTACGAGTCAATCCTACCCTATTGGCTGATTGTATCACTGAACTTTTTTTTTTCTTTTTAATTTCTGTCATCTAATCTCTGTTCTTTGTTCTGATAAAGTTTTGTTTCTAACTGTTTATTCTATTGATTTATACTCTTTTGGCTAATTGAGTCCAAGAATTTTTGATTTTATTGATCTTATAATCTATCATCTAACTTACTGTTCTTTGTTTTGATAGAAATTCATAATTTGTTTGTAACATCTTTCTCGGTCCATCTTGGTGATTGCAGTGAACATTTTAGCTTTGGGATTGGCAAATCTTATTGGCGGACTCTTAATCATTGGCCATAATGTGAGTGATGTCCATGTCAATTATACTTTAGCTTAACAAAAAATTAAGGCATTAGATTCTAATATTCTATTCCTAGCATGCACTTCTTATTATAAACCTGTAGTCTGCTGCCCAGAGCCATCAGCGAAAGGCAGTCTTTGCAACTCTGAAGCTACACTTTTAATTTCTGGGTAAATATCATAAGATGGTGTTCCCAGATAATTTTTTTTTTTTTTTTTTTTTTTAAATCTAGAAGTCAGCATTTCCTCAAATGCTCTAGAAGTCACATGTCCCTCTTTTCCTGAGTCCTTGCTGCCTGTTTCAATTATCAGATTTTAGTATTATTATGTATCTCTTTAATGTAGCTATTACTCTTAGAGTTTCAAACTTGTCCAAACTCTATATTGATCACCCCTTATGGCTGGTAACCATCTATATATATGATGTTTGAAGTTGACATGTCTTTTAATTTGTCATATAACTTGAGAATTGTTTTATTTCCTTTCGCTTTTTGTGGAATACTTTCATATAAATTTTTGTGACATAATAGAAATACCAAGTCAACTTGACCCACTTTTGTAAGCTTGATAATACTAGTGACCTACACCATATATACTAATTTGTTCTTTGGCTTTATATTAGTCAATCTTTACCTTTTACAGATATTAGTGTCTACTTTTCATAAACACTTGCAACTTGATGTAGAATAAGGTATACATCTAGTTATACATCTAGTCTGTTAACTTACAGTGAAATTTTACAGCTTGGAGAATTGAGAAATGACGGATCAGGAGCCCAAACTAATGAGCAAGAAGACCGGTACCAACAACTACTTGGACAGAGAGACAAATTTTCACTTCATGCAACGGTGGTTGTTTTATCATTCCTCATCTTTGGCTTGGTGCCTCCTGTTGTTTATGGCGTCTCATTTCATAGGAGTAACGATAGAGATCTCAAGCTGGCTGCAGTTGCAGGTTCATCTATTGCATGCATCATTTTGCTTGCCATCGGGAAGGGTCATGTCCAGAAGCCACCCAAATCTTACATCAGAACAGTGTTGTACTATGTAAGCTTAGGAGTCATGGCATCAGTTGCTTCTTATGTAGTTGGCGACCTAATCAAGAAGCTTTTAGACAAGCTTAACGTGTTTGAGTCAAGTGTAGATGTCAACATACCTTTTTTAGAGAGAAACCTGATGAACCGAGGATGGGTATCCTATTAAAATTCTGGAATAATGTTAAAAGCATAGATTTTCTTGCTAGTTACCAAGGTTCAGAGCGGCATTGTTACTGGCAGATTATTATTATTATCATTTCAAGTCAAATAAATAAACTTTGCAAGACATGAACATAATTTCTTTTGGTAGATGATCCTTTGCGTTAAACAATGGATCAACCGGAGGTTGAGCCGCTGGGATCAAGCCACTTGCTCTAACTCAACTGCTTATTCAACATAATCTACTAAACTGATTCGTGAAATTCAGCTCTGAATTTGACATCAATAAAATTTTTGCGTGTAAGATTTATCTACATAATGCAAGCATATTTCGGATAGATTGGTTCAAATGTTTTAGGTTTTTTTTTTTAAATTCATTTTTTCCCTAAATTTTCGGGGCATCTCATGTGGAAATGAATTTACTTTGATCAGTTCTTCAAGGAATAGTTTCTTACTCGGGAGAGGTTACTCGAGAATCCAGTTTTAACTAACAGGAGAAGAGAATTAATTTATGTTGCACAAGTTGTGAGTATCACTTTTAGTGTCAAAAAAAACAATCTAAAAACAAAAATTAATAAATACGCAAAGGAATACTTTTAACATTTTTTTCTTTGGACAATCGTTCATCCAGTATAATTTAATGGTTGAAAAATGGAAGTCATAAGTGACTTTTCTTTTACTAAAAAATCCCCTCTCTTTAATGGCAGAGAAATGTTAGCAGGTTACTTTTCTTCTAATCTTATAAATGTTACAATGTTTTTCATAGTGCTTAGAGTGGGGCCGGGTCGACTCGGGTCGGATGGATTTGAGTCGCTAACTTAATTAAAACCCTACCAAAACCCCTCTGGTCCTCTCTCTCTCTCTCTCTCTCTCTCCGTGTAGTCGTAGAGACACGGTGCAATAAGTTTAACATACTCAGGTCATTTCATTTGGTTGTGTTGAGGCAAGCAAACATGCCGCTAGGTGAAAGAGGAGGATGGGACAAAAGCGAATCCAGATACTGTGGATTGGAGACGGAGTTCTACGATGACATGCCTCAACTTTTGTCTTACAATCTTAGCACCGGAGGCTTTGATTTCGTTGTGGCTACCTTGGTTCGGAATTTTTTTTTCTTCGTTTCTCTATTATCATTTTTCATGTAGTTTCAGACTTCAGCTGGTATTTGATGCTTTCCTGACTTGATGACACTCAGATGGATCCCAGTTATAGGCCAAGCTTGATTGGAAAAGACAGCAATAGTGGTACTGGTGGATCACATGTTCTTCCATTCGCTGGTTCAGACTTAGTTCTCAGCCCTTCGCAATGGAGTAGTCATGTAGTGGGTACGATTATCAACTTCTTTACCCTCTTAGCTTTTATTTACCTGTTCATTATCTGCATCTGCATTGGCCCTGTATGTCTGCATTCAGTTTAGGAGAACTAATTTTGTGCAACTAATGACTTTGTCATTGCAACTACTGACTTTGTCGTCAATTCTTGTTAATTGCTCTGGAAGCTTAATATTGTGAAGCCTGAAAATCTCAATGGATTCTTGAATTTATTCAGGAAAAATTAGCTCGTGGATTGACTTGGATTCAGAAGATGAGGTCCTTCGGATGGATTCTGAAATTACTTTGAAGCAAGAAATAGCATGGGCTACGCATCTTTCCCTACAGGTTTCTCTTGTTATAATGCTTTTTCCTGAAATTTCAGATCATTGCTCAACATCTTTGATTTTTAATTTCTAATTTATCTACTGTAGGCATGCCTTCTTCCTTCTCCCAAGGGAGCATCCTGTGCTAATTACGCGAGGTGTGTGAATCAGATCTTACAGGGCCTAAACAACATGCAGGTGCTTCTAGTTACTTATTATCATCATTATTTTTTCTTTTCAAATATAGTTATTATATTTCTCTCTCTTCTCATGACTCTGTGTTATAATTACTTCTTCATTAAAGTTATGGCTTAGAATTCCGCTCTTGAAGACTGATGACGATGCTGTGAACTCTGACCAACTGGTGAGTATGGTAACTTTACCTTATGCTCAAGTGAGTACCTTTAAAGCTTTTTAATATAAATGTTTGTAAGCTATATGTATCTGTGTAATATATATTGTGTTATGTCATAAAAATATAAGTATGTTTTGCTATCAAATAACTTTTGAAGTCATCCCCTGTTCCTCAGTTTCATCTGGTTTATACCATGTTCAATTGTAAGTCAAATATATTGGTCAAGCCTGTATATATTGCATTGTTGATGAAAAATCTTTTTTTTTTTTTTTTTTTAGTGGTATGGTCTCTGCCCCGTCCACAATGTTGTGATCATGATTTAGTGGAATATTTCAGGATTAGTCTTTGCCATGAACTGGGTATTGAAGATGCTTGCTTTATTCTTTAATCCGTTCTGTTATTGCTCTGTAGGTTGATTCCTGGGAACTCTGGAATTTGTTTCGACTTCTCTGTGAACATCACAGTCAGCTGTCAGTTGCCCTCAATGTTTTGTAAGTTGAATAAACTATGATCCGTTGATTTTTTACCCTTTAATTTGATGAGAATTTTATTTACTTATTACTATTTATGGTTTTTACTAGGAGCTCACTACCTTCAGCAAACTCACTTGGCCGATGGTTTGGAGAGCCTGTTAGAGCCGCCATAATAAACACTGATGTAAATTTATATTTAGAATTTTGAATCTGTGAAATAATAAATTAATTTCTTGTTGCTTCTTTGATTGCCTGGTTTGAAGATTTAATTGTTGATTTATTGGTCTTTGCTTGGTTGTTCAACGATGTTACTGAATTTTTTGCAGGCTTTTTTAACGAATGCGCGGGGTTATCCATGCCTGTCAAGACGCCACCAGAAGCTCATTACTGGGTTTTTTAACCATTCTATACAGGCATATGTCAACTTTATTACTTTTTTATACCTTTTTTTTATTTTATTTGAAGATGGTCTTCTATAATTGATACAAGTGACCTCTTCAAATGATCTTGGATGATTATTTATTCCTTATGATGTTTTGTCAATAAAAGTTCTTCATAGCATACTGATATCTTGCTAGAAATTGGCTTGTCTCCATCACACTTGATGCAGAGAATTTGTAGAGATCCTTACAAGCACTATAATTGCTATATTGTTGTGGAAGCTTCTCTCTCTCTCTCTCTCTCTCTCTCTCTAGTCTTGATGCAAATGGCCTGCTGTCAATTTTATTGATTATTGTCATTGGAAACTTTTGTTCAGATTGTTATTTCAGGACAACCAGTACATAGCATTCCTAGGGCGAACTTGGATTCAGCTGGCAATCATATTGTTAATAATGTTGAAAGTAAGTTCCTAAGTTGTTATCTTGGCCTGCTAGTGTATTACCATGAATACCATTAATGGGTTGGTTAAAAAGTTAGATCTTTTATATTGCAATTTTCAGTTCATATATAGAAGGAGCTTGGATGTTTTATATTTAATTCTGTTTTTTCCTTGAGTTTCTTGGACACAGAGAATTGTAGGAAAATTGTATTTTTCAAAACTGTCCCTCTAGTTGGTACGAAGATGTCAACAACTCTTGGCTTGCATACATGAACTCAAAATGTTGTATATGAATCTGTTTTGTTAATAAGTTAGCCAACCATTGTTTAGTTGGGATGAGAGGCATACAAACACCTCTCCCAACTTCTCTTTGATGAAATGGTGATCCACCTCTACGTGTTTAGTTTTATCATGCTGCACATGATTTTTGGCTATTCTGATGGCTACTTTGCTGTCACTAAACAACTTCATGGGACTGTTACACTCTGCTTTTAGCTTTTTAAGAAACCATTTTACCGTATCAACTCAAAAATATCTTGAGCCATTGCGTGAAATTAAGCTCTAGTGTTGCTCCTAGCTACCACTGATTGTTTCTTTCTCCTCCAAGTAACTAAATTTTCTCCCATATATTTACAATACCTAGAAGTAGATCTATGATCATCAAGAGCACCAGCCCAGTCAGTATCAGTGTAAGCCCAATTTCTTGAAAATTAAGCCTTCTTCAAGAGTTTTTTATGAAAAAAAATTGCAAAATTTTGTTCACGGTCTATGTGCTTTTCTGTTAGTGAATGCATAAACTGGCTAACAACAACAACAACAAAAAAGTTGTATCCCACTGTGTGTGAGGCAAGTATATAAACTTACCTGCCAACCATTGGTATCTCCTCTTATCAACTTCTAGTTGGATTGATGGTCTTTTGAGTTAATGATTGTAGTCAATTGAGAATATCCCCTTCTCTTAATGGACTTAGTGAGCCTCTCAAACGAAACCTTTGGAGACTGTTTAAGACCATGCATGGATTTTCTTAACTTGTACACCTACCCAGACCCTGACCTATAAAATTCCTCAAACCCAAGTGGTATTTTCGTGTAACATCTTCTTCTAGTTCATTGTTCAAAAACACATTCTTTATATCCAATTGTTGCAAAAGCCATCAAATTGGCTGTGAGAGGCGAAGGATCCTAATGCTACTAATCTTAGCTACTGGAGCAAAGTCTCTTGATACTCAATACGTACATTGAAGTAAACTCTTTTGCTACTAATCTAGCCTTGTAACACTCAATTAAGCCATAAGCTTTATACTTGATGGTGAAGACCCAATTACACCCTACAGCATTTTTCCCCTTAGGTAGCTCAACTAGTTCCCATGTTTGGTTTTTCTCGAAGGCCCTCATTTCCCTAAAGAGAACCTCCTTGCATTCAGGAACAATTAGGGTTCTAGTAGCAGAAGTTTGAGAAGTAGTTTAGACATTTTTAATGGCTGTTGAATGATGATTTGACAGTTAAGGCTGGACTTTGTCAAAAAAAAAAGATTGGGCAACAAACATTCACAATAAAGGTCAATTTAGTAATAATCAATCAAATAGAAAATCGGGCAATTAAGGCCTGAAAAAATGGAAGATAACTTCAGAAACCCTAGATGGCTCTAATACCATGAACACAAAGAGAATTATAGCAAAATTATATATTAGTTCAGTGAAAGGATAACAAAGAAATATACAACTCTTGGGATAAACTAAAAAAGAGACAACCTACTAAATACAATAAAAGAAGCAAGAATGATAGACATTAAAGCAAACATATAGTTTAACTACTAAATACAATAAAAGAAGTAAGAATAATAGACATTAAAGCAAACATATAGTTTCCAAAAAGAAAAAATGACTAAATCTGCCATAATGGAAGGACAACTAAGTGTATTTCTCAACAGTTCTTATGCATGATCAGTGAGTTGAATACAATTTAGTTTTATGTTTTAGATGTTGTTCACACACTTGTTGTAGATATTTATATGATATATTGCTTCTATATACAATTAAAGAACATTTGTTTTATTCTTTTGTTTTCAAATGTAAGTTTAAGATTGTTCTTGTGGAAGTAAGTTAAGTATTCTTGTCATTTAGGTGCACAGAGACATCCCTTAAGGCCATATTTGGATTATGTTGCTTATCTCTACCAAAAAATGGATCCCCTTCCCGAGCAAGAACGTTTTGAGGTGCAATCAAGATTGCTGTGAGTGATTTCTTTGTTATTATCTTCTTCTGACCCTTTTATTTTCTTGTATCAGCTAGGTTACAGGGACTTTTTACAATCTCCATTGCAAGTATGTTTTCTTTACTGTCACTATCTTTTGATGTTGTTTTTCAATTAGTTTTTTTCTTGTGGGAAGTATATAATTCAACAGTTCCTGTTATATTTTATCACTTTTAAACTCTTATAACAATTTCAATTTGGTAATTTGTAACTATGAGCTGTAATTTTTTTTTTCTATTTCAATGTAGCCTCTTATGGACAATCTAGAGGCTCAAACATATGAGACTTTTGAGAAAGATGCTGTGAAATACATTCAGGTACATAGTCCATATGTATCACCGAAATTTGAACTGGTGGTTAGCAGTCATGTTGTTGTAAAGACAACGGATGCCTTTGCTTTCTCTTTTCTCCCTTTTCATTCTGATTAGTAATCATTTACTTGTATTTTGCTAGTACCAAAGGGCAATTAGTAAAGCTTTACTGGACAGGGTTCCTGATGATGAAGTGTCTTCATTAACCACTGTAAGCTACCTGTTTGCCAATCGTGCTTCCATGGATTAAATCTAAATTTTGAGTTTATTGTCTAAGATATTTGATGACTTATGTATTTCTTAGAATTTGAAGCAGTAAAAACGCAAAGCTCATGAAGTTAGTGTGCTTTTGAATGTGGCAAGGTACTGATGGTTGTAGGAGCAGGACGTGGACCTCTGGTCAGGGCATCATTGCAGGTTAATTCCTGTGACTTCTATGTTGTAGTGCGACGTGGACTAACCTGTATGGTGGGAGTTTCCTGATGATTGTCTGATTCATGGTTTAACTTTGTTTTCACTGATCAAAATAGGCAGCTGAAGAAACTGGACGAAAACTGAAGGTTTATGCTGTGGAGAAAAATCCAAATGCAGTTGTTACCCTTCATGTAAGATGCTGATTAATTGTTTAGTGCATCAAAGTCTAATTATACCTGAACCACGTCTACCTACTCCTTTTTATCAATATAAAGTTTTTTTGATAGTTTCTTTTGATTAAAAAAAAGGAAAACAAAACAGAAAAAAAGCTTAATTTGCAAACCTTGGGTTGATAAGACAAAATATGGGCTTGTTTGACTTGGTCAGAAACAAAATGGCTGATTTCATTTATTTGCCCAAAATCTTTTGAGTGTTTTTGTATTCATGGTTAATAGATAAATAGCAACAATATCCTTATGTTATTTTTTTTGTTTTTCACATTTTAGCTTATAAATTGGAGTGGCCTGATCAGTAATTGTTGCCTGAACTAGTTTCAAAATACTTAAACTGAGTGAACAAAATCTTAGAGTGATTCTTCATTCATGTTAAATTATCATTGAAAAGTTGACAATGATATTCTACTTATTAATTTGTTTGGTTTTCAGATTTTATCTTATACATTGGAGTGGCTATATCAGTAATTGTCGCCCGCACTAGTTAGAAAATATTGCTGAGAGTGATTAATTCCTGCCTCTTGCCTATACCTGTTCATGTGCACGTGTATGCTCAATATTAAATTTTCAAGTTCTGACCAAAAGTTCTATTATTTTTTTGCTTCTTTACCGGAGTTAACTATATTCCTACATATTCTTGTATCGATTTCTTGAGTGATGAAATTATTTGGCATCTGAGGGTGACAGTTCCTTTGACACAGAGTTTGGTTAGACTAGAGGGGTGGGAGAAAATGGTGACCATAGTTTCCTGTGACATGCGTTACTGGGATGCTCCTGAGAAAGCTGATATCTTGGTAAATGAATGTGGCCTTTGGTGAAGTAGTTTTTCATAGTTCTCTTAGTTGCTACTTTTTATTTATTTGTTTTTGCTATATTTTTGTCTTTAGGTAAGTGAATTGCTTGGTTCTTTTGGTGACAATGAGCTCTCTCCTGAGTGCCTAGATGGAGCACAAAGGTTTCTAAAGCAAGATGCAATATCGATACCATCATCGTACGTCCATTCTTCTTTCACCTTTGATTGTTACTCTGCATTTGTTACTGTGTATCTGAAGGTAATGTGCTGATAAATTCAGTTCATACAGTGAAACATGTTTGTCTGAGAGTTTACACCTTGAAATTAAAATATTCGGTGGTCGTGCCAATATTTTGTGGCTCCAGTCATATCTTAGGGGCCCAGAATAACATTTCAATTGAGAATTGGAATCCAGATGTCCCAGAGGTGTTTATCTCACATGCATATCTTTTTGATATGACTCATTAGGTACACGAGTTTCATACAGCCGGTGACTGCTTCGAAGCTACACAATGATGTAATTCCTTGTCTGTGCTCAAGAGTGTCTACTTTTTCTTCAGGCAATTTGTGCTTTATATAAACTTATCCTTGTGTTGCAGGTTAAGTCCCATAAAGATATTGTGCACTTTGAAACTGCTTATGTTGTCAAAGTACACAGTGTAGCAAGGCTTGCTCCTTCCCAACCTGTGAGATTTCTTTCTTGCAAGCTTGATAACTGTAACCTGTGAACACTATTTGGTCTATGGATTATCGGCAGATATATCTTATTTATTTCTAGGTCTTTTAGGGTTTTTTTAAACCTATTCTTAGATCAATTATCTGGAGCTCAAATTCAATATCTTTTAGCTAGTTATTTCATCTCATGTTTCCTATAAATAGGTCTTCACATTTGCTCATCCAAATTTCTCAACTAAGAAGAGCAATCAACGTTACAAAAAGCTGAGGTTCGAAATACCTAGCGACACTGGGTCAGCCATGGTGCACGGTATGCCCAATAAGCCATGTCTATATCAGAGAAATAGTCAGTTATTTAAAATTTGAGTGAGATCAAAACTTTACTGAAGCCTTGCAGTGAGAGCACGACCAATTTGTTGAAGAATTTTTGGTGCTAAGCTCAATATTACTCTACCTATGATTATATAATTTAATATATAATTTTCTTTCTTTTAGATAAATCCTTACCATGTTCATCCTAATATTTTTTGTATCCTTAATAGGTTTTGCTGGCTATTTTGATGCGACACTCTACAAAGATGTACATTTAGGTATTGAACCATTAACGGCAACACCAAACATGTTCAGCTGGTACGACATAATTTCTGCCATCAATATTTATAGTGGTGGTTGTATACAATTAGTCTAATTAAAGGTGGAGATCATCTGATAAACTGGGATACATGATGGAACAAGTCTTTCCTCGTAGATATGTTAAGAGTTTGATTGTTTCTTTATTATTCAGGTTTGCAATTTACTTTCCACTAAGGACACCGGTGTGTGTTCAACCTGGTTCTCCTCTGGAAGTGCATTTTTGGCGGTGTTGTGGTTCTACTAAGGTAAAATTATATAACAGGAACAACTCATGAGGTTGGACTTAGTGATAAGAAGCCCTTAATCCTGCATTGAGTTTAAGGGTTTAATTCCTTTTAGGACCATTTGGTTGGATATCACTAAGGACCTATATATATATATATATATATATATATATATATACATGTCTCCTGACCGCCAAGCATGTAGAGTAAAATAATTTTTTCTAGAGTTTGATGTTTCTTCTTTCTTCTTTTCATTGGTTTATTTGTATCGCATACCACATTGAGAAGGAAAAACACATGAGGGGATATCCGTGTCTTTCAATTTACGAATTATGGAGCTTGTTTTTCTCTCTTTGCTGTGCACATTTGAGTGTGCATGCGTGCGACTTTTCTCACATTAGATTTAAAGTAATGCATTTTTCATTTCATATGTGCAGGTTTGGTACGAGTGGTGTGTTGCATCTCCCTGTCCATCTCCTATTCACAACAGCAATGGTCGTTCGTACTGGGTTGGCCTCTAGCATTAATTTTTTCTTTTTGGGGTTTTTTCTTTGGAGGATGAATTGTAGTATTTGCACATGGAATATGACAGCAGTGCTATGTGTTTCAAGAGGAAGTGGAGTAGATCTTTCTGGGCTCATGCTATTTATGGGAAATCGAGCAGTTAAAGAACTGCTAAATTTGTGTGAAAACTTCGTGAAGATCAACTTCCGGTTTGATGTATTTGTGGTAATTATGAGCTAATGTTGATGTAAGATGAAACAGTAAAAAGGTTATGTTAAACAATTTTGTCCACAATTTGAGTTCTTTTTCTTCATAGAGCAGCATCCCACTTCAAACCATATTCAACCTCTCTCTCTCTGTAGCAAACATAAGTTTATCTTTAGTTGCAATTTACTTTTGTTGACATCATGGAGAACAAAGTCTGCTTTCGTATGATTTTGATGCCACGACTTCCGGTGATAACGGTTTGATGATAATTACTGAGCAGGGAGCGCTTTTACAGAGACTTGATAAGAGACAAAATCCAAGCACTCGCAAACTAGTTGGTTGAGTTTCTTTTTGTTCTTTACTCAACTGAACAGAATGAAGTTTAACTCCCTATTTCTGTACATGATTAATCAACATAACAAAAAATGTTCTCCATAAAACATTTCTGCCAGAATCCAATTCCCTAGTTTCTAGTTCCGTTTGCAAATATGATATGAAACCTTAATGACTCAATTATTTGGCACTCGTTTTCCAGTGCGTGAAACTGTGAATCTGGAAATTGGGTGATTTCAGTATTTTTTTCTTAGATTCCAATACTCTTTAACATAGGATTTCCAAGTCCCTACAATTGTAAATAAAAAAGATAATCGGCATTCAGAAGCAAAAGGCTCAGGTCTTGCCCACAATGCATCCAAAACAGTCTGAAAAAGAGGCTCCACTGGTTATGAAATGAACCTAATGGCAGTAAATTAAGTAATCATTTCATTTATAAATACTTTTAACCAAACTATTACAGTAGTATATTATGCCGTCAATGATCACAAAGAAACCAAAGCCTAAAAGCGATACAAAGTGCATCATAATTTTCAAAATTGTGGGTAATGGGAAAAAAATGGCACATTAGTACAATACAAATATTAACTTAAGCTACCACAGCGCGAGTAAACAAATTGTATATACAGTCAGCCAGTGCTAGCAGAAAGATCTCCAGAAAGAGCACTTCCATAAGAAGCAGATCCTGTCTGTGAGGTAGCACTTCCTCGAGCTTTCTGTATCTGCCGCATTCTAAAAACATCTCTGGGTAGTGGCTGGCTTTGCACAGTTGTGGTTTCATCCTCCTCTTGCCCTATAAATTATGAAGATGACTCTCGTTCAGTATGATGCAAGTTGCTATATGTTATAGAAAAAAAAAGAATAAAACAAAAATTACAAATCATTTAGGTAGTAATATTGATGGCCTTTTCTCCATCGCAGAAATCCACTCTCCTAGAATTGTATTATATGAAAAACATACAAAAGAGGACAAGCCTGAAAAATAGACAAAACTATACCGAAGATATTCAACACACCTATACATTTGAAAACCCAAAAACACCCCAAATCAACATGTAATACCCAAAACTCCATCCCAACTCAAATGAATAAAATAGGAAGAGGAATCAAGAAATTCTTTTGCAATTGAAGCCCAAAGTGAAGCTAAAAGCCGAACTCTATCCCATAAAGATTGGACATCTGTCTATAGTTTACTAATTATGACAAAGTCCAGCCTCTACTAGGCTAATTTCATTTAATGCACACAACCAATTATCTTTTTTTAATTACATGCGAGTTGAGACAATTTATATACATCTAAATAAACGAGAGAGGAGAATAGAGTACAAATCCGATCAAACATGGAGGAAAGCGGAAAGGATTACAATCACTCTCTATTGCGCGTAAAAATGAAGTACAAAATAAATCATCATGCATCAATCAATGCTTCCTATAATCAAATGAATTTCTCACTACCAATTGTGTGTCTATCCATACTTCACATCTCCCAAACCTCCATAATCACAGCAAGCCTCCAAATGTGAATCCCTCACCAACAATTCTTTGTTTGTCCACATTCAATTCTATACTCCAGAACTTCAATACTTCCAAAATCATAACCAAAGAGCCAAACTTCATAGAAAGAGTTACTCACCATCATTGTAAGTCTACTCATCGTCAATCTCAACAAGAAAACAATTCTAATCCATCACACATAGGGGTGAAATTTTTGATACGACCCGTGAACCCGACACGACACGAAAATTAGTAGATTTGGGTTTGTCTTAATCGTGTTTGGATCTTGCTCGTGTTCGAGTTGAAGGATTGCACCCGTTGGTGATATGAACCTGTTTATAACATAAACTTATTTATGACACGATTAACACTAATAAAACACGACAACACGACTAACACAGATTAGCACGATTATTTTTAAAGTAACACGATTATAAATACAAATTAGTTTTAAAATTTATTATATGTTTATTAGATATTCAAATTCAAGGTTATATTTTTATTAATATTAATATTATGTTATTATTAATTTCGATATGCTCTTGAACTTTCCTTAAATTTTTTACACTTTTTTTTTTGTAGGTTACTTAAGAGTTAAAAAGATGCGATGAATTTTTTTTTAAGCTAAATTACATTTTAAGTTTGTATGGAACTTGATATTTAGTGGACTTTTTATTGTATTGTGGATGAATTTTGAATATTTTCTTATAATGACTTTTTTAATTTAAAAATACTAAAATAGATTGAAGATTGAAATGCTTAATCGTGTAATAATTGTGTTAATCATTTAAACGTGTTGTAATCATGTCTGTAAAACGTGTCATAAACATGTCATAATTGTGTCAAACGGGTCATATTCATATCTAATACGAAAATGACCCGTTTATTATTCATGTTCGCGTATTGTGCCATGTCACCTGCAAGTTAGTCGTTTAATAATCAGGTCGTGTTCGGGTTGAGTCTCCTTGACACGAATAATAAACGAGTCGGGTTCGAGTTGGGCTAATCTTTGTCGTGTTATAACTCGATACGACACGAATATGACCCACTAACCCGAATGCCCACCCCTAATCACACAATAGCCTAACTCCCAATTTGGATTCCCCACCATCAATGTGGGTCTATCCACTCCAATTCAACATAATACCTCCAAATTACTAAAGATAAGCCTCAAAATCATCAAAGCAGATTCCTCACCATCAATATGAATCTATCCCTCACCTATTCAATTCAACATATCCAATCAAGTCTACATTTCTAATCATGGAAATATCATAAAAAATAAAAGTGGAGTTCAAATTGAGTTGTGATGAGAAATAAGTCTCTTAGCATCAACATGAGTCCACCCACTTCTTTCTAACCCTCATATGCAATCACTCTCAAATTTAGTCACTCAAGATCGTACTAAAACTCATATTTTATCATGTCAAACTCATTAGTAAAAAATTAGATAAATAAAAGACAAAAGGAAGATTACATTCAACATGACAACTTCCTAACTAAGACTAAATCATCCTAGTAAGCTTCTATTTAACTCTAATCACTAAACAAGGTAAAATTAACAAAATTAATACACTAGTCATTACAAAAACTCAAGATGGCAGCCCACTAATTAACGTTAAAAATGTAAAACAAGGCACTAAAATCATAAAAAGAGAACATGTGAAATTGCGTCATTCCTATCATCATTTCTATCACTAAATAAAAACAATAAACATGCTAATAGCCTAAATTAATCAAAATAGCCCATAAGCTATTCTAAATTAACATTTAAACATTTAAGGATAAATCCGTATCATGAAATTAAGCAAAATAAATAAAACAGATAATTTAGTAAAATATTATCATGGCCATCTATTAATTTCTGCATAATCAAGATAACAAACTAGTATTAACAATAAAATTAAAGCAATCATTAAAAGAGTCATAATCTAATCATTAAGTAACAATTTAATCAAAATATGCAACTAAAAGTTCTAACAATAACATGAAAATAAAAACAAGCCACTATTTTTAATAAAAATAAAAAATAATGAAATCAAAATGACTATTAGAATAGGAAATATATTGAAAAAAACAAGCACAATAAATACATAATCATACACAAAACAAAAATGTATTATTATTTAAAGAAGATTCGAAAATAAGTAAAATATAATAAAAGACAATAACAAAAATCTTACATGATATTAGGATAATAAATAAAATGGATATCATAATATTTCAAAGGAAACAAAGGAGTAAATGGCATTAAATAAAAATAACACCATTTTAAGCTATTATAACATTTTTGTCATCATTCCTAATAATATCAATCATGGATCAAAGAAAAAAAAAAAGTCTATAATCAAGATAAAGCAAAATCCGAAAATAAAAAAAATATAAATTAAAACTAAAATTCGGAATAAAATACACAATAAAATAAAGCAAAAATCACAAAATATATATTGAAATGGCAATAAAGTTATTATCCTTGGTTTACCTTTCTCCAAAGTGGTGTTTTCCTTCAAAAAATGTCTTAAATCCCACAAAAACACTTTTCAAAATGTATTTTTTGTGTTTGATAATTTTGTGGTATTTTTAATGGAATATACTGAAAATATGTTTTAAAAAAGCTCTAAAAAATGCACAGAAAAATATGAAAAATTCTGCTGAAAAATGCTCTCAAAATGACCAGAAACTAAAAAATTTTGGGTTGAAAATGAGAAGAAATCGAAATCAGGGGTGGAAGTGCAAAATGGGGGTGAAAATGCCAAAATTAGAAGCTGAAAGAAGAGAAACAAAAAATATATAAGGCGTGTGAGCTACACGCGCAAGTGGGTGGCCTAACCGCGCACAGGTAGACCACCCACCCGCTCTTAGCTACATGTGCATTCTTTTTCTGAACATTATAAATTCAAATTTTTTTTTTAATTTCTAGGTAGTTTCGGTTGGAATTTTTTGAGATTTTTCAGCTGAAATTTTTTTGGTCATTTTGCGAGAAATTCTGAATGATTTTCTTCATATTTTCACCTCATTTTCACTTAAATTCCTTTAATATTTTTCATTAAAAACACCACAAAATCTTTAGACACATAAACACACAACTAATTTGAGTTTTTCGTGAGATTTGAAAGCTCTTTTGAAAACAAATTCTATCTTGAAGGAAGGTAAACTAGGGGCAATAATTATATTTTCATTTTCTTTATTTAATTTATGATTTTTGCCTTAAATGTTATTTATTTTATTTTACATTTTATTCTGAATTTTATTTTAGTTTTAATTTATACTTATTTTTTATTTTCGGATTTTACTTTATTTTAATTATAAACTCCTATTTTTTCCCTTCAATCCATGATTAATATTACTAAGAATGACGATAAAAATATTATAATTTCTTAAATTGGAGTTATTTTTATTTATTACCATTTATTACTTCGTTTTCTTTAAAATATTATAATGTCCACTTTATTATTTTATTATCTTGACGCCATGTAGGATTTTTCTTAATGTCTTTTTTTATTCTACTTATTTCCGAATTTTTAGATAAAAATATTGTTTTTATTTTGTGTATAATTATATATTTATTATGCTGCATTTCTTAATATTTTTCTTACTTTGGTGGTCACTCTAATTTCCTAGTTTTTATTTACTTTTTTGTTTTATTAAAATTAGTAGGATGTTTTATTTTTTATTTTATTATTAGAACTTTTATTTACATATTTAGTTTAAATGGGTGTTAAATGACTTAATTTATGATTTTTTTAATGATTGCTTGAGTTTTATTGTTGATACTAGTTTGTTATTTTGATTTATGCATGAATTAAGTTCTAATAGTATCAGCTGGCAGAAATTAAGTCATTTAATTTGAACCTTACAAGGAACTTTGGCCTTCCAAATAGTATCGACTGGCAGAAAGGCAGGGACAGAATGATCGTTAATCATCCAAGAGAAAAAGGATTTCCATGAGAAAGACTCTGAGGAATCAAGTTTCCAAACTCTAATATCTTTTTCAAGATCACTAATAGAAACATTGTCAAGACTAGACAAGAGAAGGGAGAGATCCTGAATTTCTCTCTCATTTAAGTTCCTAAAGAAATCCAAATTCCAACTCCAATTATGAGATGAGGCCGAAACGACTCTTGATTAAAACATTGTGGGACTTTGTTAATCTGTGGAGATGAGGATAAACTTCACACAAAGGGGAGTCATGTAACCAAATATCTTCCCAAAAATGGATCAGCTCTCCATTCCCAACATCAAAATTCATAGCAACGGTTGGGATTCTAAAATTGTTTCTAGAGGATCTTTAAAAAGCCCTTGAAAATCAATTTCCAAAGTTTACCTAGATTTGAAACTAAAAAAAAAAAAAAAGATTTTACTCCTCTTAAGATGAATAATCCAAAAAACAAGACGAAATAACTCCAATAAAATTACCACTAATACTTTCATATTAATAACTCAATTTCCAATATCTTCTTGTAATAATATGGTTAAGAAAATTGTTAAGAATCTAGGCACTACTACTAGATACCTTCCAAGAAGTTAAGAATATCAGAATTTATTATTTTTTTTGACATGATTTTAAAATCTACTTGGCTGAGAGGTTCTTGGGTTCATCTATTCATTAAACATAACATAAAGTTGGGTAAATATTTTAATCTAGTTTTTTTTGAATGTGCAAGACAAATACCTTAATTGATTTGGGCCCTCTTCTACCGACTAGAGTTTCCTAAGGTCAATGGTTACTCAAAACATAACAACACAAAAAAATGTAAGCGGGATTTAATGGACCAGATGACAACACAAGATGAGCTCTGACTCGTATGTTTGTGGACAAATTACATTAAAGAGGTATTCGGAATAATAAGTCAAGCATAATAAGTCAAGCTGAAGGTTTTAGTCAGATCAAAAAGAGAACTTTGAACATTACCCACTCCGTTTAATATATAATGTGAGGGAAGTGAGTCATAAACAAGGCATATAAAAATTATAAATTACTGGTGATGATCATCTACTGAACATATAGCGGAAAGATAAATGGGCTGCATGAACAGAATTTCAAATGCATAATATAAGGAAAGACTGAGAAATTCAAAAACCATAATTTGTTAACAATGTTTTTGAGATAAATTAAGGGGCCGTTTGGTATGGGGGTTTCTGAGCATGGGAATAGTAATCTGATGCCTAACCCTTATTTGGTTGGCTTATTTAGAATTTCAAGCCATGGAATTAAGCTTTTCCATGAGTTTCATATAGGGGTAACGTGAAACCCTTTCAACACTTGAGTTTCATATTCTCAGGAATCCTAAACTCACCCTTATATAAATTTGTTTATTTAATATGTATGTTTATAGCAAATTTAAGAAAGACTACTAAATTATATATATTTGTATAAACTTATATACATATAATAAATAAACTTATATAAATCTATATAAATAAAAATATTATTAATTAAATTATTAATATAATATAAATTAATTAAGATAAATTTATTTTTATATAATATGTAATATAAAAATTAATAACTATGTAAATAAATATATTTATTTATAAATAAATTTAAATTAAAAAATTAAATTTAATAAATTCAAATATAATATGTAAAAAATGATATATATGCAAATTAAATTATATGAATAATAAAATAATACAATATAAATATTTAAGATAGATATATTTATTTAAATATATTATATAAATGTATATATTTATTTATAAATAAATTTAAATTTAAAAAATATAATATATAATATATAAAAAATTAAATTTATATGTAAATTAAATATAATCAAATTATATAAATTTTATATTTAATTTATTTATAAATAAATAAATGTAAATAAATAATACGATATATAAAAACTAAAATTAAATTAAATTAAATTAAATTATTTTTATTTTAATATATATATATATATATTATAGTATAATATAAATATATCTTTTATATATATATATATATAATATAATATAATATATATAATATAGTATAATATAATATCATAAAAAATAATAAACTATCTTCTATTAAGATAATATATATATACATAAGTTTAAAAATCTTCAAAATTATTAATTTCATATATTTTTAATATTTTTTATTGTATACTAGAGCATGAAAAATAACATAAGTATTTTTAATATATTGGAAAAAAAATTTCATTATATAGTATTACTCATCTATTGAATAAAATTAGTGTATTCCTCTGTACAATCAAATATAGTAATCTGATCCCCACGTGAATGAATAATAAGATTTCTGTGGGTACCTAAACACAGTAATATTTCTTTTTCAGGGATTAGATTCTTATATTTCACTTTCCCACTAATGTGAATCCCAATCCCATAAAACGAAACCCCTATATCAAACGACCCCTAAGTGTAAACCTCTATATTACCTGATTTTTTTTTTTTACTCTCTGTGTTAGTTTGATATCCTTGATCTGGTTAGTTATGAACATTTTGAAAGTTCAAACTACTAAATATAATTTTAGGGCTCCTAAATTCTAGTGTACTGGTTCTGCAGACGCTCATGTGATCAAAGACTTTTTAGGGTCCAGGGTTCCAGCAACTCCAATCTACCTAACTGCTTTTAACGAAGTTTTGATTCAGATCTGAATCCTTCTATTGGAAACTTTCAGTGAAATTGGAATAAGGCACATGGGCTAGGTACAGAGAGATGTTCTTAAAGTACAGGTTATACAAAGGAGGAGGAACTTACTATCCAAATCCTTCCTTTTTACGGACTGCTTGTCCCTTGGTTTAAAAGAGGAACTGCTAGGGATGGGATGGGATTTGTTTGAACCAGAAATGTCGCTTGTACTAGGAGCAGCGGCTGCTGGTATTTGAGTGGGAGCAATCCCTGATTTCCCGGCCTGCCCTTTGGGTATATCACTCTGCAAACAAATTGATAAAACAAGATCGACATTCGGTGTTGGACCTGCAACAATTGAAAAGATTTTTATATATGTTTTCAAAAAAAAAAAAAAAAGAGAAAAAAGAAAAGAAAGCATCCAGGGATTGTTAACCAAAACCAATAATATTGAGAAAAAACATAGATGTACCATAATTTTGGTGAATTAAAGAGAATAATAAAAGGTCTGTAGAAAATGTAACTACAATCATGCCTCATGCTTTTACTGCTTAAAATTCTGAATAACTTTAGATTACACTTTTTATTATTTAAGAGAAGATTTTTTTACCCCATGTTAATAGATGCTAAAATTGAAATATTTAGTCAACTTGAAATTTATTTTAACTATTTCCAAAAAGTATACAAAGCGTTGAAGTCATAAATGATATAATAAATAGTTCAAAATTTTGTAATTGTTGTATTGTTTTAAGAAATTGTTAAAGACAGCTCAGAACATTTGTGCTACTTATATTCATTAAAGAGTAGGGCCATACTATAACATAATGCAAATTAGAAGTAACTAAAATTGCAGGGCAATCTGGCAGAAATAAACGGAAATGAGAAGTGCAAAATCCCATTGGTCATTTTCCATTTCTGGAAAAGATTCAGTTAAATTAAAAATAAAACATAAAAAGGGTCTGCACAATATAGTAACATATAGACAGAAAATAAAATAATCTATATGTACTAAGAAAATTGAGAGATTACCTTCAACAGCAGGTAGATTAGCTAAGAATGCTACCAAAGCAGGTGGTGTCGCTTTCAGTATTTCATCAAATGAATTTATTGTTCCACCACCCACCATTGCTACCATAGGATTAGACAAGGTGCTGGGAGCAGCTCCAGATGCTGCTGCATTAGGAGAACTTTCACTTCCTATTGTCAAACATAAGCATTTTCTAAGGCAATATTTGCAATCTATTAAAAAAATATGTTCAGATAACCACATAACTCAGTGGTTTAAAAACGTTTAGTTCAATCTTTAGTGAGTCCAGTTTTTTTGGGAAAATCCAAATACCCAGACATAAATGAAGAGATCACATAATGCTCAAACTCCTGTTGCTACTGGAGAAATAAAACCTCCTAATAAAGTAAATTTAAAGAAAAATAAAAAATTAAACTCCACTAAATCAATGAGATACCTGGCTTTTGCCTTGGATCATATATCACCATCTTAGAAGTATCTGGATAAATCAGTTTCGCAGATGTAGTTGAACTGCTTGTGATGCCAGATGAACCCTTGTCTACAGCGGAAGGCAAGGAAATTAATCAGTGCTGATAACCACCACTAACTAAAACCACAGATTTGGTTTAGCGACAAACTATACCTGCAATCCCAGATCCATTGGAAAAAGCTGACTTGTCCAGTTTCTTGTTAATGTTTTTAACAAGCCACTAAGAAAGAAAAAGCAAAGTTAAACAGGAACCAATAACAGATCATCAAATCATGATTTAGAAGGTTGCAACACAAAAAAGCAGGGCATTTCAATCTAAACTTGCACCTCAGCCTACTACTGTATATGTGCAGAATAAGATAAATACTTTTATCAATATGTACAATAAATTGACGTGATCAAAATAAGTAAATCAAATTTATAATGTTCCATATTTATGGTTGAATTCTATACAGCAAATAACCTAGTAAAGGTGTATTTTAAATATTAAACTTGCACAAGCAAAATGATCTAAGAAAAATTGGCAAAAAAGTTCTCAGGTAATGCAAAAGACTGTTAGATGGCAAAATCAGTACAGATTTAATAATAACAGAATGAGAAAAATTAATAATAGAAAATAGGAAAGCATTGATGGTAACAAGCATTTTCTTAGGCAATATTCATATAAACAATATGACAATCTTTCAATATGTACCTCTTGTCGGACCAAATGATCCAGATCCTTAGAAGAGCAGGGCCAAAGATCCATGAAACTATACCGTGATACAACATCTTGCAATGAACCCTCTAATGCAGATGGTCCCTCTTCCACAGTCCTAGAAAGAGCTTCTTTCCTTCTTTGCTCAACCTATAAAGTTGACAATTTAAAGCACTTGTGGGCTGTGGCAGGAAGAAAAACTGTCGAAGAACCAAAACAGTATCTTGAAGAAGTAGAACTGAGGGAGAGGAGGAGAAGAGGGAAGAAGAGAGTTGAAAGAAACTTAGACCGGAAGAAACCTCAATATTTCATTAATATTTCATCTATGACTAAGGCTTCAAATGACATAAGGCCCTATATATACATGAAAATATCAAACAACTAACTCAAAACATAGGAATGATATAGTAACATAGGAAAATAACAGAAGTCATAAACATCTTACGTCTACACCTAACATATGTCTCCAGGTCTCTATGATGTGTTGCATCCAAAACATATTTTAAAAGATCAATACAAGGATTCATATTTAGATGGTTATTTCAACATTCACGTTACTGATGGCTGTACAAGAACCTGGCACAAACTAAGAAATTCCAGCTTTCAAAAGTTTGAACCAAAAATTCAAGGTTGTAGAATAATGAAAGATAAACGGCTGAAGCTTCCCAAATCGCTCTTGCACATTACACCAATAAAGGTATAGAAAAGGCTTAGCCCACTGCCTTCACATTACATCACAACTATGATTAAGCCCTTCTAGTAAAAGAAGAACCAAATGACCTAAATTTATCCTCCAACATCTAATCTAAAATTACAATTTTAGCCTACATATGGGGCTGAAACTGACATCCTATAGAATAAAAGGACCAATTTTATGGCAGGTTTCTCCTCTTTTAAGGATTGACGTTGAATGGTTAAACTCAATAAATTAAGATGACTAAAAAAGAAATGATCAGATGTTTTCACATGATTAGCCACTTCAAAAACTCTTTTCTCAAAAATGAAGCTTTCTTGAGATATTTATATTTCTAACCAAAAATCCATATGAATGGACTAAGAACCCTCATTATAGACAGTGTAGAGCTTTGTGCTACTATAACATTGGAGTTAAAAAGATAAAAAATAAATAAATTGTTGAGGGGGGAGAAGAGATATAGTAGATTACAAATCTCATGAATTTAATGTGTACTACAGTAATTAACTATATTTCCTCGAGATATTTCAAATAATAAGACATGAAACTATTGATTCCCTCTTCGTTTTCTAAGACATGGGTTTCCATAAGCTTCTAGAGATGGCTGTGTGAGAAACCACACCAGATTGGTTTTGCAAGTCCCTGTGAGACTGTCTAGTGCAAGACAGCATGAGGCAGTGCACAACTGTGTGAAGGTGCTTCCAGAAAATCCCAAGGTCAGGTAGTGGTAGCCATTTGTCTCAAATATTTCCGGTTTTTTCTTCTATTTCTTTGGGCTTAAAGAAGATAATGTTTTCTGGATATCTTAAATCCATTTTTTTATTTTACTTTATTTTTTGCATAATACATCAATGTTTTAGTGATCATAGTGGAAACAAATTGTAAAGGTGGGAATGAATATAACTCCAAGTAAGGGTTTTAGGTTTTGTAAGTTGGGGGCTTTTTGTTCACATGATACAATTGTTTAAGACAGAAATATAAAGACAACATTTAAATTCCATTTTTTTGAGAGCATTCATAATGTTTTATTACTAAACAAAAACTCCTTGTCACTAAATCAATAGAGAATTTTTATCACTTAATTTTTTGAGTTTATGCGTTACTTTTCAAGTAATAATGTTTAGTATATTAATGTTTACAATTCATATTGTTAATTTTGCCACTTTTCTAAAAGTTTAAGGTTGTAACGTGAGCTTAACTTTAATATTTTATTATCTCATACAGGCCTTCACATGCAAGGGTCTCACGTGCATTTACAACGTGGATTAGACTAAACCGAACCTCACATACGTTAATAGGCTTTACACATAGGCCAATCAATACTTCTAATTGATTAATACTTTAAATGACATGCAGGTAATTTGAACTTGCGATTGTAAGGTTGATATTACTAGAATACTATACTAACCTTGCCACTTTTTTAAAAGCTTAAACTTGTAGATGTGAACTTAACTTTAATATTTTATACTCTAATATACATATAACTAATTCTATTCATTACTTGTTTCTAAAATTACCTTTAACAGAGACAGAGAGAGAGAGAGAAACAGAGAGAGAGAGAAATGGAGAAGTTTCTTGAATCCAATGATTTACATATAAATTATGGAGAAACTCAATATTATACTGCAAATAGTAGCATCCATGCTCTATTAAAAAATAAAGGATTTCAAAAAAGAGATTGTACATTATTCAATCTAGTTAAATAACAAAATCAAAGAAGAGAGAATAACAGATGCAACAAAATATGGCAGTATAGGAATATAAAATATATATATATCACCTTCAGCATGCTATCTAGATCTCCATACATTTGCTCAAATTGGGTGAACCGTTTCCACACCTGCTAGAAATGATACCACAAACATTGAAAATTAATAAGCAATAATGATAACAGAGCACAGCAAACTCAAACTTAAAAAACAGCAAACTCAAACTTAGAAACATGGTTGTTTGCACAAGTTGAGGTCTAACTTGAGGCTAAAAGATGTTCACAAGTCTACCAAAGGCATGAGAATATTTTTTTCATTAAATTTACTTCTGCAACTTGTAGAACTATCTAACTTACAGATCTTCAATGTATATGTAATCATTTATAAAAATATAAAATAATTGTTTCAAATTCTATGGTCTACTCAACAAGATAAACTTTTATAGTTTATTCCACTATTCGTTATAAAATATTTAACACTTTCTCTTGTGAAAATCTCCTAAGCATCATAATTGTATACATAACAATAGATACTATGACATACAGGTTAAATTTGTAAACATTTTTATCACAAAACTTAATGAAAAAATCAATAGATCAATGGGTGTAAGTAATTTGATCTTATATTTAAAAGAAGAAACAATTTATACCATTGATAATGATGTGACCGCATAATACTTAAAAATACGTAAATGTATAAAAGTAAAGTATAAAAATAAAATAAATTAATCATCAAGTTTTGATACTTGTTCTGCATGCTTCTTAATTTTAGAATTATTTAATTAAAGTTCTAGCAAACAAAAGTTGTGGCTCTATCCCTACATATGGTTAAAGGCAAAAAGAAGGGAATCTAAACAGTTATATTCGTAACCTGATAGGATCTGTTTGCACTCACACACACTATCACAGTAGCTTTAACCGAGTTTTAGGAATTGAATGAATTAGAGATAGCAAACAACAGGTGGAAAATGAAATTTAGAGTTTATTGGAGTGTTTGGCAGGAAATTCGAGAGTCCTGCCAGCTCTCCCAAGAGAAACAAATCTCACGCAATACTCAAAATGATCGCCCCCCTTCTATCCCTTCCTCCCTTTATATATTCTCTAACTAACTACACATTTTCCTAGACAGTTATAACTAACTCCTCCCAGCATAAAACATAACAGAAATAAAAGGATATAACAATAACTCTTCTAACTAACTCAATTTCACAAATCTGCCCTTCTATATTCACTGCCTTTGTGAAGTCTAAAATAAGTAAACTGGTGAAGGTCTATCATTACCCCCCCGCCCAACTTTCACCTTGTCCTCAAGGTGAAGAGTAGGAAATTGATTCTGGATTAAATCAGGTTGTTCCCAAGTAGCCTCAAAATCTAATAAGCTTCTCGATTCGATTAAGACCCCAGGTTTAGTTCTAGATTATTCCTTCTTGTGGCATACACCAAACACACTTTCTGGTTTAGCCATCAACTCCAGGTCATCTGCCACTGCCTTCATGTCGTCTTGTGCCTCCTTCAAATTATGTTTTAATTCATCCAGTACAGCTTCCCGTTCCTTCAGCAACTTCTCCATCATGAGAACAGTTGTAGAGTTATTTTCGTAGCGGACCAATGGTGGTTGTGGAGGGACTTTATTAGCAACTGCCTTGGACAATTCAAGATCAACCATTAACTCCTCAGCATAGTCATCTAAATCAATATTTCCATGAGTCTAAGCATAGTTTCTCAAAACCTCCCAAACCTCAGCTGCGGGCTCAAAACGCAATTTTTTCCAAATATATTCTTCAGCTCCATAAAGTTGCCCTGATTTTCCAGGAACCCCAATAAGCCCTATGTAATGCTCAATTCCGAGATTGATTCCAAACTCATTCTTCATAGACAGGAAATGTATACAACCTTCTTCAATAACATATGCAATACCACAAGCTGAGAAGACTGCAAAAAAAGTCTCCTCATTCGGTTTCAAGCCCAATTCCCTCATCTGCTCACACAACTGCAAACCCTCATCTCCCCAGCCAGTATCTGCATAACCATTTATCATTAAATGCCACAAATCCATATTCCTATTCAACATGTGATCAAACACCCTCTGAGCATCGGTCATGCTATCACACTTCCCATACATTTCAATCACTCTATTCCATGCCAAATCTCCTCTAAACATGATTGCAAAAAATAATCATGAACCTTTTTCGCATTCTCTAATGATTTTCCACTTCCACACAACTCAAACAATGTATAGAAACAATTAGCATCAGCTTTGCCTCCCTTATCCATCAGCTTAATCGCTTCCTTAACCTTCCTCTCTTGACAAAACCGTGCCAAATCCGCAACCGAGGGAGAAGGTGGTGCTGCAGAACTAACAGGATGTTGATTCAGGTTGCTCTGTTGACCAAGTGAGCCCCACTGGTTAGGTTTTCTGTCTAGAGGGTAACCCTGATTCTGCTAATTGTTCCACTAATTGGAGCTTCTGGCTTGCTAATTATTCTGGCCAGGAACATTCATCTGATTAGGATTTATGGGTTGCTGGTAGTTCTAATAATTATAGTTTTGATGCTAATTAACGATATAGTGCTGCTGTTGTTGATGATTATTACCGGAATTCCCCTGATGTTGGCCTTGCTGTTGCTGTCCATGACTATTACCACTCCTCTGGGCTACATCCATGGGCTGGGCCAACTCGCTGGGTTGTTGTAGATGCCCCTCAGCCATGCTTTTGGCTTGAGGCCGTTAACAGAAGTGTCCTCCAATACCTCCTTAGTGACATCGTGAAGAGACTACGGAAGAGTCTGAAGTTGTTTCCGATCTCCTCTCACTGTTCCGCTCTCCCTCAACGCCAAAAATTTCTCAAGGTTTGTTCCGTCTTGCGTCGATTGGAACCTGTTCAACAGCAACGCCTTCATCTCCTCCCAGCTGCGCACCGGACGTCGTCGATCTTCCCACTGGAAACAGGCCAGTGCCTCCCCGTCGAAACTCAAGGCAGCTGCTTCGATCTTCTCCGTCTACGAAATGCGATTAAGAGAGAGATAGTGTTCAGCTTTAAAAGCCCACTCGTCGGGATCTCCTCCGTGAAACACCGGCATCTTAGCTCGTCGCGGTGGTCGAAAATCTCCTCTGGGATTCTCGCCGGTGTTGAAGCTACCGATAGAGGTTGGTAGCACCGGCGTCACTGTTTCAGCAGCCCCTGTCCATGATTTTTGCTCGGCTCCCGACGACGAAGCTGCTGTATCACCCTTGTTAACCTTCGCCAACCTCTCCAAACACTCCAGTATGGCCGCCACCTTCTGCTCCAGGAATGGAACCCTCGACAGTCCTTCTTTAACCACTCCGATGTTTTCTTGGAATTGGGTAAGTTTTTCCTCTTAACACATCCATTCTTGCTTCCGCTAACTTAGCCATTTCAAGATCTCTTCTGCTCTGATACCAAATTGATAGGATCTGTTTGCACTCACACATAGTATCACAGTAGCTTTAACCGAGTTTTAGGAATTGAATGAATTAGAGATGGTAAACAACAGGTGGAAGATGAAATTTAGAGTTTATTGGAGTGTTTGGCAGGAAATTCGAGAGTCCTGCCAGCTCTCCCAGGAGAAACAAATCTCACACAATACTCAAAATGATCGCCCCCTTTCTCTCTCCCTTCCTCCCTTTATATATTCTCTAACTAACTACACATTTTCCTAGACAGTTATAACCAACTCCTCCCAGCACAAAACATAACAGAAATAAAAGGATATAACAATAATTCTTCTAACTAACTCAATTTCACAAATCTGCCCTTCTATATTCACTGCCTTTGTGAAGTCTAGAATAAGTAAACTAGTGGAGGTCTATCATAACCTTACAAGAGTAGCAAACATAACAAGACATCACCAGACAGAGTATTGTCTATGCCTAATCTCAATAGATTTGCAATAAGTTACTGATACTTCAATTTTCAGAAGTGTGGACAGCTAGCAGACAAGTAAAACAGCAATAGAGTGAAGAGTCACTAGCCATATGTTCTGAATGTGTTTTGGACCAAGAAATCAGGATTTTATAGGAGAAGACCTGTTTTTTCTTGTGGAAACCTGGTCCACTCTCTGTAACTGCTCTTCTTCAGTAGTAGATTCTTTTGTTTCTTATTAAAAAAAAAAAAAAATCCAAAAACAGACTCGATATAAAGTTAAAAACTATTTTTAGAGTTCAAATATTATGAAAAACAAAAACAAAGAATTGTATTTAAATTTAAACCAAATGGCCCCTTAGTTCAGGAACACTAAAACTAAAATAAGTAAAACAGCTTATTAAATGAGTAATATGTTTAAATAACTAACTATGCCACATAAAAAATTCTGGGACCCCTAAAACTCAGACACAAACTCAGAGAAACAGATCCAATTAACTAGAAACTAGCATACAAGATAGGCCTGAAATAGAATTTAGATAATTTGTTGTCTGCATTAATGGTTACTTGTTCAAACACACCTACACTACTGTGCCCTCAAATGCACAATCGAAAAAGGATAAACATTGTACCTCAATCGATTCCTCAGGTGGCAGTGAGCTTAATGCCCGCTCAAATAAAGCTCGAATGTTCCTATCATCGTTCAAACGAGACAAGAAATCTGCATATCTGCAACAACATGAAAAAAAAAATGAAACTTATACAAACTATATCATTGATGAGAAAATTAAAAAACCTATACGTTGACATAGTCACAAACTCTTACACATATAGAAGCTCATATTACAAGTGTTAATGGGATTTAGCACATAATTCAAGAAAATTCCAAAAAATCCTAGGATAATAGGGAAAAACACGAAAGAGTTGAACTCACTCAAGGATGTACATAGGCTCATGCATAAAACGTTTCAATCCTGCTTCAAAAACATTGTGTGCAACCTGCAGGAATATAAAACAATGGTAAAGACACCATTCACACAACATTCTCCAACCATATATAATGTAACTAATTACCGTTCAGGAGGCAAAGAGTAAATTAGTTTCCAAGGAATAAGAGACAAATCTTTGTCCAATATCAAACAAAGTTTTATTTATACATATCTCCATAACAAAAACAGAAGACTGATACATTTATCGTGCTCCATCGACACAAGATTCCATCATATAACTTGTGGAAAAAGAGATCAATAGATGAGAGAGAGGGCGAGAGAAACCTTTGGATCTTTGTCGAGACAGAAGGCCATTAAGGCATAAGCAACATATACATGATACGTGAAGTTTGGGGATTTGCGAGCATCAAGGAAGTACTTGCGAGCTGCTTCAATTCCTTCAGTTCTTCTTAAAAAACGAATAAACTGCAGCATGGATCACCGTGGAAGTAACAAATGTACTAGTATTCTTGGAATTATGAAACATGGAATAACATTCAATGAATGACCAAAGTCACTAATAGAACATGTGAATATTGTTAAGTGTTCTACTTTTCTATGATATTAATGCATAGGCGCTTTCTTCACTAAGACTAAGAGATATTAAACAGAGCTGTTACTAGTAGAAAACTAATTTTGCAAATAGAAAACAGATTTGGGAATTCCCTTCTTACATAATCTTTCCTTTCTCCTATTAGATTCTAAAACCTTGGCCTTGCTTCGTAACACAGTGACTAACATAGAACTTGACAAAAGGCCTCAAGAAAAAAATAAAGCAATTTGAGTCCATTGTTAGGAGTTGTGAAAGATGGTGATCACTTGAAGAATATGAAAGACAAGTTAAGCACTCTTTACAGCCATATCCCACAATAACCATGCAATTGAAGATTTAAAATCCACACATGCATCCTCTTATATAACACAAGAATATCTTTATCTTGGGTGGTTATATAGATGATTTCATAAATTGTATAATCATGAGACACAACCCATACTTTCTTGAAACTATGTTTACATATTCTCAGTCAAAAACAATACTTTACCTTTTCTTATCCAGAGTGAATCCTTCCTTATTTTTGGACCCTTGTGGATATTTAATCCAATAATGTAACTCTTTTTACTTCAATATAGTATTTCAGTTTAAAAAAAAAAAAATCATTTGTTGTCTTGTAACCTATACTTAAAGATCTAAACCTACTTCGCCCACATGTTGCACAGACGGCATGATCAATATCAGAGGTCACCAGTGACATAGGGATTAATAATATTTTTGTATCACGGCAATAAAAAACGGGCAATGGAATATTCTGCCTGGAACAAAGGAGCTAGTTTAAGTAGAAGGAGAAAGGCTCTTTCAGAGAATCAGGGAGATTAGAGAGAGGTGAGCTTAAAGGCAAATTTGAAGAGATGGCTTTCAAAGAAGAAATCTTTCGGAGACCAAAAGCCAAGGTTTCATGCTCTAGGCAGGGGAATAACAATTCTAATATGTTTTATTGTTTTACTGAATGATGAGAAAAAGTGAGGCTGATAATTTGATTGGCAGATTGGAGTTACGGGATGGGAGGTTGTAGAAGATGTGGACAAAATTGAAGGGAAGATAGTTTGTTTTTCTTAAAGATGGGTAAAGGAGGTGATATTTCTTGTGGGGCTAGATTACATGGCTTAAGAGAGGAATCCTATTTCAAATTGGAAGAAGGTGCGATCAAGGAGATAATTTGAGATGAAGGAAATTACAGTCTTTTTTTTCTTTCGCAAAAGGAAAAATCTCCAGGACCCAATGGATTCTCAATTGGTTTTTATCACACTTGTTGGGATACTGTGAAGTAAGATCTTTTGAAAGTCCTTAAAGAATTCAACGAAAATAGAATGGTAATTAAAAGTACTACTACAACTTTTATTTGCCTTATTCCAATAAAAAGGATTCATTAAAGATTAAGGACTTTATGCTGATCAGTTTATTCTCAAGTATTAGTAAGGTGATTGATAGCTGTTGGAGGAGACAATTTCAAAAAACCAAGTACCTATCTATTTGGAAGGCAAAAGTCCTTGCCAGGGCTCAGTTCTTGTCTAGGTTGGTTGCTAATGGAAAGTTGATTTCGTTTATTGTTATTCAATCTAAGTGGCATGAGGTTTATCTTTCTTCCAATTTGGTGTGTTTTGCGAAAGAAGGATTCTAGAAGTTTTGAATTATTTGCTTCTACATTTTCCAGTTGATTTTCAGTTATGTTTAAAATTTTTCGGGAAGCTACTATTAGACGGACAAGAACTAAGCACTTTTTTTTTCCTGATTTACCAAATTTCACTGTGTACTCAGTGGAGGGGAGAAAGCGATTGTCCTTTGGAGGTGTTGTTGCATTTTGGCTATGATTTGGGCAACATTTGGATGGAAAGAAATAAAAGAATCTTTGGAGGAACTAAGGTTTGGGATAATTCATAATCTTGCTTTGTTGGCTTCACCTCAAGACAAGTTGAAGGAATTCCCCTTTTCTTTATTCAAAGGGCTCCAGCAACTGTTTTGTATTAGTTTTCAGTGTTTTTTTTTTTTTTTTTTTTTGTGTTAAGGTGTTCTTGTAGGATTCATGGTGTTTCCTATATTATTTTATTTTTAACCGTGTCTAGATTTTTATTTCATTTCTTTTTATATTTTTTGTATTCATCTTATTATCAATAGAATTGATTGTATATAAAGTGCGAAAAGGATATTAGGGAAACAAAGTTTTTCCTTTTGACTTTTTTCCTTTCCTCCTAATATTCCAAACCCAAGGGAATAACAAATAATCTTCATGTCCATTATAAATATTAATAACAAAAATATTAGATTAGAGATTAATTACCACACACACAAAAAAAAGAAAAAAATACAAGTAAATAATACATGAGATTTAACGTGGTTTTGCTGTATAAAAGCTTACGTCCAAGGGAAACAACTTTTAAGGTTTTCACCACGAATAAAAGAGAAACTACACCCTCCTTACACTCAATTACAGCAAAGAAATATTCTCTTTCTAAGATACAAGCCCCAAGAATCCCTGTGTATAGTTTTCTGCCCTTAGGCTATACACACCCAAATATTAGTTACAATTTAAACCCTAAAACACAGCCCTAGTCGCCACACTTCAAGAACCTGATTTTTGTCTCAAGTCCAGAAAACGCACTAAACATGTGACTACCATTCCCTTATTTAAAATACATACAGCCCAAAACAGCCCATATATATTAAACAATATCCAGCCTTATACCCAGCCCATAAGAGTAAAACAGTCCATAATCACTAATAAGCTACTTAATCCAGCCCATATATGCCTAAACACAGCAGCCCGTTAGATAGCCTTTTATTTTCTCTTTTTCTTCTTTAATTAGCAGCAATACATAACAATGCCCCATGTTAATTTCTTCAAAACTGGGTCAGGTTTATTAGCTTCACTGTTGAGATTATATATTTCTATCATAATGGGATCTTAGAGCTTTTAATAAATTCATATAGAAGAGTAGAAAGCAAATTTTGTGAACTGAAATCATATTTGTGATTTTTTTTCTTCTGTTTTCTTTGCTTTCAGAAACTAGAGTTCTGCCAAACACAGCACAGTTATGAACATGTCCGCTTTGAAGATTTTCTTACTTGTATATGTGCCAACGCTGTTGTATTAACACTGTCTCCCAAAAGGCTTTCATATAATTTCTTTGCAGCCTGCATCAAACCAAAAGCAGGGTTAAAGAGCAAGCAAGAAACTTTAGCATTGACACTTCAAAAGGGAAAAATAAAAGTCCAAGTTTCCACACTTGAATTGCTCCACGAGATTCCTCGAGCTCCGCAAAAGCATACCTTAGCATTTCTGAATCTGATCATGAGTTTGAAAATTAAAAATTTATGTATAAATATAAAAAAGGATAAAGAATATAAGATTCCTTTTTTTTTTAAAAAAAAATAGATTTCCTCAAATGAAAGCATATGAGATACTTTGAACAAGCCAGGGCAAGTATAAAAATGCCTCAAATCAATGGCACATGACACCAAATAGAAAAATAGAAACGCACTGAAGATGCCCTCAAAAACCCTTCATTGAGGGGCAAAAACCTGGAAGAGCCTTCAAAGCTCGCTGAAATACTTTGATTACAGCATCTACAGATCCACTTTTGGCATGCCATGTAGCATAGTCATACCATATATCAGGATAATGGTATAAGTACATCAGACACTGGACACAAGCAAAATGAAGGGAGCAATTAGTTAACAAATTGTAAAAACAACATATTGTAAACATAATCACTGATAAAATAAATACAGCCATGTAGGGAAAAGCTTAAATTTTTGGGAGAGAAACAATGGACACAATTGAGCATGATCAAGTGCAACATCGTATTTGATGATTCAAAAATAACAATACTTATAATAAGGGATAAAAAATATTGGAGTATTTCATATTATCCTTATAGGTTACATTTACGACAAGCGCAGAGGGGGACATCGATGAAATCAAGAATTGACTAGAGAGAAGCAAGAAGAAATTCTTACAGAGGTTGAAGGAAATAACAGTTGGTGATGTCTAAAGTTTTAAGGATTGGAAAATGTGAGAAGATGTGAGACACTTACATGATGAGGAAAAATTCCTAGGAAGAATCAGAGAATGAATAAGAGGTTTTACTAGAATTCAGCTCCATACAAATGATATGCCCTGAACAAATAGATTCCTTCATAACCAAGGAACAAGGTAACCAACGCTGTTTATTAGGCAATAATACTTTGCTCAAATTTGATTGCATGCCTTGGTGATGACAATTCTTAAGATGGATTTGGCTAAGCTTACAGCAAGAAGATGAGTTCCATCACATAAAATGGCCAATAAATAAATACTATCCTTTTCCGGACTAAGTCAACCTAGTAGTTTGAGGTTTGAATTAGTCCAAATGTGAGATATAGCTGAAAGTACCCTCAAAATGCAATTCTAAAATTGCAAACTTGATTTTCATTTGCAGGTAGCATGAACCCATGGAAAGCAATCGTTAGGGGTACTTTATCCAGCTTCTGCTAGATGCAATTGGTAGGAGGAGCATTTTCTAAAAGCCCTTCCTGGACAACTCTACGAAAACATCTTTTGGGACTAAAAGCCAATGCAACACTTGACGAGTAAAGTGACTGAAAATCTAAAACTCAAACTTAGCTATGGTCAATTTGACTCTTACGAGGGTAAAGGCCAGTTACCTGTAAGACATCATATATGTCATTAAATTAGTCAATGTTCTTAAATATAGGGTTCAAATATAAATGCAAATAGTATAGCTGCCACTCATTCTGCTCCATAGGCAATGAGGAGCTAAATTGAAAATTATATTGGAATATGTTAGACACATCCAAAGATTAAAATATTGAGTGTCTGTTTGATAAATTATAATTCTGAAAATCAAAACTTTCAGCAACATATATTAAAACATCCTTGATGACATAAAATACCCTACATTTCAACACGAACTTTTGAAGGAATTCAGCCATGGTCCTGTCAGTAAAAACTAAAAGTGATCATTCAGTTGCTCTACAAAAAGTTATCAAAATGACCTTGTGATGCTAAACTTTTTTAGGGTACAATGTTAAGCTCATATAACACAAACTGCTTCACAGATTATAGAAAATTAGATTCCCCAAAGCATTAAGCATCCACATCTAACATTTCAACCTCCACAACCCAGTCACCCCGACGCAAAAAAAGACAAAAAAGGCCCTTTGATTTTAAAATCAAGGCACAAGCAAGTACTAAATCTTGTCCTACCTGCTCATAGGTGAAAATAATTCGCTTGTTGGACAATGCAGTGTCTATTCTCTGTGGATTTCCCCTGCAATACAATTACATTTAATTTATTAAAATCATTTAAAAGAAATGACTAACATTAAGTGCAAAGCTATCAAACTCCATGCAAGGAAGTAAAAATCAACTTCATAAGCATAACATCACTTTACTCAAAACCTTGATAGATGGTTGAATGCCAACACATCTTTCCTGATGTAGGACACACTAGGTAGCGATTGAAGTAGATTAAGAGACAGAGAGAAAAGGGAGATAAATTGGAAGAAAAGAAATAGGACAAAAGTTAGGAAAAAATGGAGAGCCAGAGAAACGCGGGTGAGAAACCAATATTCTTTAACAACAATTCATACAAGTCCACCGATAAGCAAACTAAGGCCACTTTTTATAGTGGCCAATATCTAATTAAACCAGGAAATAAAAAACCTAAGCAATAAATCTTACCTAAAGAAGAGAGAGCTTTAGAAAATAAAATCAAACTAAGACAAGCATTTTAAGATTAAACACATAAAATAAAGTACTTCCTAGAACACATAGATTCTTTATTCTCCATCAACTCCCTCAGTATTTAGGTCTGAGATAAGCAACACTCATATCATGGTGATGCATCTTATCTTTATGGGCAACTACCATAGAGTTGTAGACCAATGGGTTTCACTGGTCTCCTCCTAACCCAATTTTTCACCCAAAAAGAAGAAGTTCACTAAGCTGTCCTATAGGAAAATCTCAAGCACCTCAATCAATATTTACCAACTGAACATGTATTATCATTTCAAGTAATTTATAACATAGTATAAAGGATAATGATACACTAAGAGTTCCAATATCAAGCAAACAGCCATTAAAAATTATGTACATCCGTTCTACATGACTATTATATCATAACAATATGATTTTAGCTGCCTTGAAGAATTTGGTTTGCTCTTAAATCATATCATTGTTTTGGACATCAAAATTAATGGTGGTAAAAACAAATATCAGTAAACGTCATCAAGCAATGAAATTTACTTCCTCATTACCTTTATATCAAAAAAAAAAAAAATCCAAAATACTAAAATTTCCCCACATACTACACATTGTTCCTCTGTTTCTAACATAATATCCCGACTTAAGCTCATTAGAAGAATAACCATACTCCTATACCTCCCAGCACAGCGTGAAAAGTTAAAATGCACAAGCCTAAGTATATTTGCAAACTATAATGTCCAAGGAAATGCATATTCATCACTATGAAAACTAGAAACATAGTACTTACTTTTCAAAAGCCAAAAGCCTCTTCCATGCCATCCACTGCAGCTCTTCCTGCAACAAAGCAACAAATTCCTACATTTTATTGAAAAAAAAAAAAACTTGGACCATACTAGTAAGGAGCAGAGCTATAATAACTCCAAAAGATAAGCAGTTCACTGCTTCCAAATGTAAGCCAGAAAACAAGCAAGCCTTGGAACTCTAAATGATAAATTATAAGTAGATGCTGATTGCCCCTACCAACAATTTGAGATAAATATTCTTAAACTCAATAGTAGAAAGTAAATATGTTGTGCCTCAAGTATCATATAACCAAATTTTATTTCTCATGCATTAGATAGGAAGAGAGAAACTCTCCAGTCAAGACTTAACACTTCATATGTCCAAAGCCAAGGCCATAGAAGTGCAATCATGCTACATACATCTAAAAGCCAATAACCACAAAAAGCATCAGACGGAAAAAAGAAGAGAAAAGAAAAGTGCCTTGTAAGAACCAGTTGGGGGTACAGCAAGCATGTTCCAATCAATTTCATCAACAAATTTCTTCCTCTCCCTGTAAACAGCCTTAGCACTGTTGTATTTAGATTGATATTCAGATAAAAGTCCTTTGGCCTGTCAAACACATATCATCAGATATTCAGCCCTTATATTATTATCATAGTCATCATGAACCCAAATGCACCTACAAAGACACAATATATTGGCAGCTAATAGAATTTTTAAAATAGGTTTGAGATCTTTTTAACCTTGGTGATCTATCACATCGAGAAAGATGGTTGTTAGTTGATGATCTATCACATTAAAGAATGGAATGCTATCCTGGCTTAACTCTCTTCTATTATTTTGATAGATCATTGAGTTCACTTTAACTACGATGTAATTTCTTTGACTAACGATATCTAACTTTTGTTTCTTATCAAATAAATAACTAAATAAATAAAGTAGAATTTCTGAAATATATGCACTCTTTTGAAATTCATCTACATATATAGACACCCTAACATAGCAGATATCATCCGGAGAAGAGAATTTACCAGTTGACGGCTAACAGAATTTTCAAAATTTTCATAGTCCTTCCAGAGTTGTTCAACATGATGGGTGGGAGTAACAATTGCTTTCTGGTATGCCTTCCGCACAGCAGTCATCCTTTGTGACTCTTCCTGTGTGTTTAGGGCCTGCAAGACCATCTTATAGTAAGAACAATAATGACTTCATGAACTTGCTTCTTTTGGCAGTCAATTTAGAAGTATCCTCCTCCTCAGAGGGAACTATTTTGAAGCTAGGCTTTTTCCCACTGCAGACAATAGTTAAAATTGACAAAAACATAGATAAAGAATTCAACAAACCGGCAATGACTTTAGAAAGGCGATGTATTCCAACCATATGGGCCCAGATGCTATGTCTGATCCTGGTATATGCATCAGAGGAAAGGGTGTCAAAAGGAATGCTACCTACAAAGAGAACTTGCCCAAAAAAAAAAAAATTGTTTAGTTATCCGCCACTTCTATGTCTTCTTTTCATTATGAAGTTCATTCTTTTAACCTTCATATTCTTTTAAGTATCCAAAAAATTCTATATGAGTTTTAAACCAAATTAAAGCCTATTACAAACTACTAAACTCCTGCTTAATGGTTATGCACATATCCTTGGAAGTCAGCTTGCAGAAGCAATAAGTTTAATTGATTCAAAAGTCAAAGGGGAAAAAACACACCAACATGGCTGAGCATAAAGTCAAAAGCTTTTCTAGTCTCTTCCTGACCCTCTAAACCCTTCTTCTCATTGACTTTCCGGATGAAACGAATGTAGCATCTCCTATAAGGCCAACATAATCAACATGACAAAAATTTCAAAACAAGTTCTCCAATCAGAGAGAGGGATCCTGAGTAGAAGTTCAGAAGAAAATCCTTAAATAGCCTAAACAAAAATAAAAATACCAAAATCACCCACATAGAATATAAACATAGCCTCATCAAACTAGATGAGGAACTACAGAACCTTGAATCACAATTTAATTTAGACAAACCCAACCAGTGACAGAACTAATGGTTTGATGTTATGATTCACAGAGTAGGTGTACATTCCTCAATACTAACAAAAGATTCATACTAAGGAGATTAGAAAATTATTAACAGGTAAATATTGTGGATAGACAAATCATATTTGGTTAAAATAAGATCATATGGAGATAATCATTGCTGCAGTAAACACAAATTTTCTTGGAACAGGAGAATTGTTTTGTATAGTGTATTGATGATAAACAAACAAAGTAAGAATTGACAAGAAAAGTTAATCTTTATATATAAGAAATAAAGAGAAGGTGCGTTAATAAGAACAAATTTTACAAGGGAGGGAAAGGGAACAAGTCCACAAAAATTTGGAACAACATGAAGCATAACAAAAATAAGCTAATATTTGCGGACTGATGGGCACTTCCAAAAACTAGCATATCCATATTCAGCATCAACAGAAACTCCTTTCCAGACTAATGACCAATTTTCTTATCATAGGAAAATTGCTTCACAAAATCCATTGACAGTAAAAGACCAAGGTAAGGGTTAGCTCCAGGAAAAGCTTTAAAAAAAGGATTAGAAAGGATCAATGCATTTGTTAATAGGAGGGCAGTTCCAAAAACTAGCATTTCCATATTTTGAATCAACTGAAAATCCATACCAACCATCTTGAAATACAAAAACAAATCAATAACCCCTCCCAATCAAATGTTTGAGGAAAAACAAAATGTGTTTGAACTCTTTTGAGAAGTGGCCCAAAAAGAAGCTAAAAATTGAGGTCTACCCCATAAAAGATCAATCTCTTCCCCAAATGTTTCTTGAAAGTACTCCTTTCCCAGATTACCACTTCCCCCCATCCAAAAGAAAAAAAATTAGCTTTTTATTCTCTCAAAGTTCCTCATGTACCATTTTATTCACTCATTCTTTTTTATTTTTATTTTTTTGGTTTGCATTTCACATTAAGAGATCTAGATCAAATTTTGTTCATGGTATTCAGCATAAATCTGCTTAAAAGTCAATTGATCTATGGTAGCTCAAGTGAAAGACTCCATGGTAGAGAGGCTAGAAGTGTTATACAAAATCAATCACAATTATTGCTTAAGTAATACCAAAGGAAAGTAAAAGGGAATCAACATACCAAAGGGGAACATGAAGACAATTTAATAAACATCGGCTAAATATCTGTCTTGTAGAATCATCGTTATTTACAGCCATATGTGCCTCTACATACTGCTTCCAATATTTTGCCTGAGAGAAGGGGGAATGTATTAAAAAAAAAAAAAAAAGTCCTCAGACCACAAATATAGCATGTAGTTGAAAAGATACTCTATCATGTTTATGACTTTATAATCGAAGATTAGTTTGTAAGAATAACACCATCCAAATATTGATTGAAAGATAAGTAGCACTCTCTTAATCTTACCTTCAATCACTAGATTAAAACTTTGTAACAATCAACATAAAGCAAAAGTCCAAAAGTCTTTACCAAAAATAAAAAAAGGGAGAAAAAAAGAAAAAAAGATTTCTATTAACTAAATAAAAACTGAGTAACAATAAAACATAGAGCAACAGTCAACTCTTTCATGTTCCAGCAGCCAAATACTAAAAACTGAATTCAAAAAATAAAGAGTTAACACAGAGTCTTTATTCATGTTCACAGATTAATAGAGCTTTTGCACAGCTCGCCCTCCTCTCAGGGGGGAATTGTCTTTACAGTGAACATTCGGTCCACCACTTTCATTAACTCGTTTCTCCATTAATATTTTCATTAACTCGTTTCTCCATCAATATAATATCTAAAATTTCCTATAAAAAAATAAAATAAACAAAAATACAAATAAATTATTACATGGATAGAAATTGACTCACCTCCATTTATTTATTTCGGTAGTAAGCGATTAGAATTTATTGATGAAGAAAGTACAACAAGGATCAAGTGAACCACAGGTTGAAAGTAAGAGAAAAGAACAGGAAGACACAAAGAAACAATATCCAAACAAGGAAAAATCGAAATGCAACAGCAAGAACATGAATCTTATCCCATAACAAATTGACATCCTCTCCTAAAGAACCTAAAAAAATCCTCTTGTTCCTTACACATCATATGACCCATAAAGCAGCCAAAAGACAACTCTATGTAAAAACTTAGCTTAACAGGATAGTTAACACCCAAAATATTTTAGGACACACTTCTATTGATAGTGATTGGGAATTGCATTAAGAAGACAATGGTGGCCATAACTTTTAAACCCAAAACAGCTGAAGAGATAAATTAAAGAGAAACAAAGAAATGTACTGATGCCAATTAATGGAACTCACAGCCGTGGGAAACGCAGATAGAAGCTGCTCATATATAGGTCCCGCCTGAGTAACAGGCAAATGCTGCAGAATTTTTTGAGGAAAAAAATAAAAAACATAAGTAAAAATGATTGGAAGAGAAAAATATAACCATAGAAACTAAAATATGATCACACCAGTGCACTGTTGGCAAGAATTTCGGCTGTTTCAACATTGTATTTATCAACCACGCCAACTGAATTATCCTAAAAAAATAAAAACAAGTAAATAAAAATTCCTCACTAAATGCAGATAACACATATTAAGAAAGCAAAAGGGAAAAAATCAATTACCATCCTCAACTTTCTCTCAAAATCATCCAGTAGAAGACAACTTTGCTATTTCTCACAAAAAACCACCCCTCAACACTACATTGGAAGCTTCAGTCAATCAGGTGAGGGGTAAAATTAGATTTTCATCACATAAGAATAGCTCTCTAGGTTTATTCAAAAGTTAATTCGGTGCAGGAGAGTTGAATTTGTCTAAGGAATTTTATTACGTGCCATAATTTTTGATAACTGCAAGCTAAATATGAGAAGATCATTAGTCTCTGGGAACAGAAAGATGGAAGAAAATTGTTACATTAACCAGAAAATGAAGCAAAATAATATAAAATTACAACTTATATTAAGAGAACTGGAAATAAACAATGATGAAACGATACGGAATAACTAAGAAATTAAATACACCACAACGAGATTGAAGAAATCTAAAACCATAGTTGAAGACAAGTTTATGATACATGAATATCTGATCAGATCTCTCAGTTCATAAAAAACAAAGCAGATAGACCTAATTTCCAAGAATAATTTATAAGATGAGAGACCAAACCAACACGCAATATATGCAATATCATCTCTATTATCAAAAACCAAAGCAGATGAATATCCTACAGTTTCCCGGCATAAACTTATGCCTGGTTAAGAGCGAGATAACTGGAGGGGTAGCTAATCATTATATGTTCGGCAAACCCATGAAAAATGATCAGACAAGAAGCACAACATCGTTTTCAAGAATCTAAGCAAATCAAATATAGGTACAAGCATAAAGGTATATTGGGAGGTTTGGTTTTCCGTATATTGAAAGAAAACCCTAGAATACAATAAAAGGAAAATAGGCTAAAATAAAATGTAATCCAGTACGTTAATTAACAAAAAACTACAAAAAAATAAAAATTATCAGAATCGTGATTGTGATAATCAACTAAGAGAATAAATATGACTGTTCCATCAATGCGAGAGCAAGCTTACCTGCAAGTAGAACAATACAAGGACTCGATAACACCAACTTGAATTTGGAGATTTTTGGAGTCTGGTTAAAGCAAAATGGCCAAATTTGCTGCAGTATCGCTTAAGATTTTGGAGAAAAGAAGCGTCCCAGGGAGATGGAGGGAAGAGAGAGCCTGTTTCCACTTGCTAATTAAGCGAGGTGTCAGAGGGCTCCCGACGGAGGTCAGCTTTGACATCCCCGATGATTTCAGTTCTATTTATAACCGGAATATAATTTACACGTCTAAGTAGATTTCGGATTTTTTTTCCTTAATAATGCATATTAATATTATGAATTTAATTTCTTTGAATGTATTAAGTAAAAATTAAAAAAATAGGCATAATTAGGTGTCTTTGATAAAATTTTAACATATTCTAAAAAATTTTTATTTCATAAATACTTCAAAAAAAGATTAAAATATCATTAATAATGAATATTTAAATATGCATGATTAATAAGAGTTTAGTTCATCATATTACATTAACAATGTCATTAAATTTCTCAACTTAAGCATATTTGTAGTCTTTGTATCTTTAGAATTAACTTTTTCTTAATTTTGATTTTATTACAGGTTCGGTAAAATGGGCATAACTTTCTATTTATAGATCAGAATGGTACAATTCTTAATGTTTTGGAAAGCTGATTAAATTATCTACAAGATTGTATTTCACAAGCATCATCAAATTCGGGCTCTTAGTAGACCAAAAATAGGCTTGAAGTGAATCTATCTACAGTTTCGACTCAGCCTGACCATACCTTAGTATTTTGACCATATCTCTCAAGATACATATCCAAACCGTATGAATCAAGATGTTCTACAAAGCTAAGAGAAATATCTACGACTTTCATGAAGACATGTGATAAAAATTCTCAATAATTCAATGTCAAAATTGGTGATCAAAGTCGGTTCATCTAATTACCCCAATTGTCAAAGTTGGTGCATCTAATATTTGACAATTATTCCTTTGTAATTTGACAAGTTTGCCCTTGAATGTATCTATAAATAGAGGTGCCTTATGACCCATTGGGGCATCTTGGCCTTGGCTGGGATCTCTTATTATTGTGATTTTCTCTCTTGTGTTTTAATATTATTAATGAATTTCCTTTTCCTTACAATTTGTTTTCTTTCTTTTATAATGCCTTTCTAATTTCTCTCTTACTAAGGCGAAAGGGTGAACCACTTGATATGAGAATAAAGATTTTCTAACTCTTTGATATGTGCTTAATAATCATAATCTTGTGTTATTTAATTTATATGATTTATATTTATTTACTTAATCAATCTTGACACCACTCGTAAAGTGGAGGTCTTGATCCATTGTCGACAATCCTTGGCATATCAAATGCTTGGATCCTTTCTAGATGTCATATGGTTCTTCCTTACTGACACGAATCTAGATAAAAACCTTGATTTGTTGTAGACATATGGTGATTGACAAATTGGATACTTGAACCCATTTATAAGAAGTGGTATAAATATTGGCAACGAAACAAATATAATTCATATAACTAAAAGGGTTACTTATCCTTATTCGATATATCAAAGGCGGATCCCCTAACCTTAGCTTTCATTATTATTGTGTTAATTTTTCTTGTATTTTAATTATTCTCATTTATTGTATATGAACTTGTTCTTTACTTATATTTATTGATATTATCTTGCCATCTCTTTGAATCATTTATATCATATTTGCTTACTTTATAGTTTGTAGCACTAAAACTCCTTCCTCGTGGATTGACCCCGCTCTCACCGGGTTTATTACTTCGACACTCCTATACTTGGGAGACAATCCTTTTTTAGATGTATCACTTAATAATTTAATTTATTATGAAATGCCTCATTTCTCTCTTCCCTGCACTTACCTCTTCATACTTTTATACCCGTCTATTGCAGTAACAATAAAACAAAGGAAAAATTTTCATCTTCTTCTCTCTTCTTCACTTTTTCTCTCTTTGCAATTCCAATCTCTCTCTCATCTTCTTCTCTCTTCTTCTCATATTTTCTTGCACTTTCTTTTTTTATTCAAAACTAGCGTCAATTCATGCTATCAAGTGTCGATTTTATGTTGTAGAGTGTCAAATTTTATATCGTCAAGTGTCGGATTTCATGCTTTCAAGTGTCAGATTTAATGTTGTCAAGTGTCGATTTTATGCTGTAGAGTGTCAGATTTTATATCGTCAAGTGTCGGATTTCATGCTTTCAAGTGTCAGATTTAATGTTGTCAAGTGTTTGATTATGTCTAGTGTCGGATTTTATATCGTCGAGTGTCGGCTTTCATGCCTTCGAGTGTCAGATTTAATATTGTCAAGTGTCGGATTATGTCGAGTGTCGGATTTTCATGCTGTCGAGTGTCGGATTTAATGTTGTCAAGTGTCGGATTACGTCGAGTGTCAGAGTTTCATGCTATCGAGTGTCAGATTTAATGTTGTTAGGTGTCAGATTATGTCGAGTGTCGGATTTTCATTATGTCGAGTGTTCGATTTTCATGCTGTCGAGTGTCGGCTTTCATGTCTTCAAATATCGAATTTAATGTTGTCAAGTGTCAGATTATGTCAAGTGTTAGATTTTCATGCTGTCGAGTGTCAGATTTCATGCTATCGGATTCTAAACCATTGTTTGTTTCTCTCTTGTCTTCTTTCTTCTCCTTTTAAAACTTAAGTTGATGAATATATTTGATAATAAATAAGATGAAGAAAATGCAGTAACTTGAGTAGATTTTTTTCTAAATTCAATTAAATAAATAAGGGTAAGGGTAATTGAGTCTTTTTGTTAAGAAAGTGTCTATGACAAGAAAATTTTTCAGAATGTATCCAAATTTCATTAAGGGCCCCTAATTGTGTCTATTTTTTCAATTTTTTCATGTATTTAACTAGATGAACGAGTTTTTTTAATTGATATATCAATAAATTAAATGATTTTTTAAAATTAAAATAATTTTTTTAAATTTAAACATGCTTAAATTAAATTAAAGTAAATAATTATTTATAAAAAAATTTGAATTATATATTTTTTATTATTTTAATATTTGAATTAAAATATCTAAAAATTATTATTTTATATATATATATATATTTATATATATTATTTTTATTTTATAATTTTATTTCATAAAAATATTACATTACCTATAATGTAATATTGTTAACATGAGAAATTATCTATAGGTAAGAAATGATAAGTTCGAAAAAAAAAAGATTTACTGGAGGGTGATCTTCCACGTAAAGGCTAACATAACTGGGTCATGACAACTCATAATAACTAAGAGACTTAATATTTAGGGGCCGTTTGGCATGCGGGATTGTCTGTACTAGAATGGGAAACTGAAATCTACCCTGTGTTTGGTTTACCTATTACGTTTCTAAACTCGGGAATATGACTTTCCCACGGGTTTAAATGACAATGAATTGAGGGTAATGCTAATCCCTTTGGTGACTTGAGTTTCACATTACTGGGAATCTTATTCCCATCTCTACGGTGAACAAACCAAATCCAAGAACGACTCATTAGCAAATCTCATCTCCAAAATCAACAAATCCAATCTCCAAAATCAACAAATCTCATCGTCACCGCCAACAAAACCTTCTTCCCTTCTCTCCCCAAATCTCATTTCAATGTTATCAAACCAAAATCACAAATTCAAGACCCATAAAAAATGAAATAAAAAAATAAATTCAAAAAAAAATTGAGAGAACTTGTTGGCCATGGGTGGTGGTGGCGGCTATGGGTGGCAATAGATTGTGGTGGTGGTTGTGGATGGCAAAGATGGTCAATCGATGGCTGTGGGTGGTCGATTGTGGTGATGCATTGCAGACTTCTATATATGGCAGTGATTGCGATGGTCGACGATGATGCAGGGTTGCTGCTGGTCGACGACGGCAGTCACGAAACGGCGACGAGGTGGCGACGATAAAGGCTGCTGCTGGTCAAGATTGGAGCAAGAAGACAGGGAAGAAGAAGAGAAAACGGAGAAAGAAGAAGAGAGGAAAAAATGGGTCTTTTGGAATGCGATTCTCAAGCGAAAAAAATGAGGGGAAAAAATTATTTTCACTTTTTATAATTTCACATTTATAAAAATATATATAATAAAATTTGAGCGCACAAAAAAATCTTCAAAATATTTTATATTAAATTTTTTATTTCTTATTATAATACAAAAAATAAAATAAGTATTTTTGAAATATTAAAAAAATTATTATAAAATTTATTAACATATCAAATAAAATTAATTGTAATTTATAATAAATTCAAAAATCTTATAAATTATTTATAATAATTCATAATAAATTTTAAAATCTTCAAAATTATTATCCTCATATTTTTTTGATACTTATATTAGAATAAGAAAAAAAAATGTAAGTATGTTTTTAAATATTGAAAAAATTCTAATGTCTCAAATTTACTCACATAATGGACAAAATTAACATTCCTATATACAACCAAGCACAACTGTGAACCACTAAATACTATAATATTAATTTTCCAATGATCTGATTCCCATGTTTTACTTTCCAAGTAATATGAATCACATTTTCAAGATTCCTAGCCCCCATACCAAACGGCCCCCTAGTGTTAGAACATCAAAAAAGAGTCTAGAACTCCAAAATTATTAATCAAGACAAAATTGTTGCTAAGTTACGAGTCACAGTTACTATTCTACTTAGTTGTTTATTATGTAAGATCGATATATATTTGCGCAAACTAGTTTTTTTTCCTTTCTAATAGTTTTACTGGATAGTATTAATGCATTGATAATTCATATCACTGTAATAGTTACACTATGAAGTCCCTCGGCTAGTCTGCCATGGACACTCTAATAGCAAAGGGTAAAAGTGCAAAAAAAGCCTCTGGTTGTTGCTGGGTGTGTGCCTTAAGTATGTCGAGACATAAAGGAGCTAGAAGGGTCCAGTACAGTTGGGAGTCCAACAAATTGACCATGTTATTGAAGTTGTTGAAGAGACTTTGAAAGGTCATGAGGTGCAGCTTTTGCAGCGGAAAATATTGCGAGTTGTTGACCTCCCAAAGGTATTATTTGTATATTTATAATGTTTCCATTTTATTGTTTATGGGAAGAGCTTTTGGAAGCATTTTTGGCTCATATCAATCATTATATAATTTCTCTTAACTTTTTATTGTAATTGCCTGGAATCATTTTCCAATCTAGAGATAGGGTGATATTTTTTCGCTGGGGACAACTTTAACTTGGTTTTTCCAAACAGGTGAGAAAGATCAAGTTTGTTGAGATTGTTCCAATTAATGTTGGTTGCATAGTTGCTTGCCCTTATTGTGAGAAAAAACATGCTCAAGGCTAGTTAGGGAGCTAAACCGTTGAGAGCCTTTGTAAGTTTGCAACTTTCATTTAAATTTCAGTTTTCCAGGTAAACCATGTAAGAAATGTTATAGCTGCAGTTGAAGACATATGGTTGAGAAGCAATTATGCTGGCGCATATGGTACATTGAATCTTTACATGTTCTAAAGAAATCTTATTTCTATGGCTTTTTGTTGGGATTCAAGTGCTCCAGGATACATTCGTAATTCACTTTATTAATGTGAAGTGGTCCCCTTAAGTGAGATGATTGGCACTCGTTGGTAGTACGGGGATTCTCTTGGGTTTATTATTTAAAATATAAATAGCTCAATCATTTGCGTTTGTGAAATTATCTCCCTAAAGATTCGTAAATGGGCTTGGATTCACCTTTTAGATTTATGGTTCAAAGGGTTTTGGCTGTTGCCTAACACTCTTGTAGAACATGTCATAGTACATTGATGTAATTGCGAGTTTTTAAACAGTTTCAATGTCATAAATTTTATAGGTTATGATGTTGGGGTTATGATGGTTCAAAGGGTTTATTGAATTCTCTTGTTGCAAACTTCTTCCAGATGGAAGCACAATGCTTGGGATGACCACTCCTCTATTCATTCTTGAGCATTTGAAAGAAATAGCGAAAGTTTTGCAGCACCCATGCGTGTACTTTCGTCATGCACGAGTCAAATCTGGAAGTGATGTTGTCCTGACTGTAAGTCAATTGATTGTCTATTTCATTGTCTCTTTGCCATTCTTTTTTTACTCTTTTAGTGATAACGTCCCATCTGGATCAATAAATAGGTGAAGGGTGTTCAACGTGTCACCCCTACATATGACCTTATTGCTACATATGACCCAAATTTGGACTACATATGACTCAAATTGTCATGTTCGCGAGTCATGACCCAAATTGCCTCCCCTACATATGACCTTATTGCTACTCCCATTATGCATGTAGAATGTTTTCAAGTTTCTCTTTGACATCTTGCATCTGCCACAACCCCCTAAAGTTGAGCTCTAAGCAGGCTCCATCACCATAAATACAACTCTAAGGCAAGCTACCACTGCCAGTAATTAGTGCTATCTTAGTTAAATAAGCCAGTTTTTTATGCAATACACATATTTCCATCATTGACCTAAGCATTTGGGTGGGTACACTAGCACTCCCAGAAATAACATTTACTTCTATTTTTCCAGTTTTGGAAGGATATTTGGGCCAACCAAATTTCAACATAAATATATGAGGTTCTTATTTTGAGAGTAAGGTTGGAGATTTTCATTATCTGCTTAGTTATACAAAGTATGTACTAAATAAATCAGTTTGTAATGCAATTTTTACTTCAGCATTAGAGCATCTATTTATCATGCAATGTTTAACTTTATTCAGCATTAGAGCATCCATCACTCAAATTTCATGGACTTCACTATGGCAGTGTGAATGTAGGCATCATATTTCTCTAATCCCCAAACTTTAGCATGAATGACACGATTAAATATTTTAGCTGTAAAGTTTTTTTGCGACATTACTCTAGAGACAATTGACTTGTTGTTATTGAGGAACTATTGGTCCTGAAAGCTTCAATTAATTGGAAAGTGTAACATCCCGGCCCGTATGTGGCACTTTGCACTTATGTGTGGCACTTCGTGGTCACGCATGTGGCACTTTGTACTATGTGTGGCACTTTGCGGTCCTCATAAACCCTCAAGAGGTGACCCCCACAAAGTCTCAAGAGGTGGCCCCCATGCGGGCGCAAAGCCCAATACCCTAGCCCACTGTTGGATATTGTCTGCTTTGGACTCACAATTCGTCACGGTTTTGCTTTTGGGCTTCGCAACCCAAAAGGCCTCTAACAGCTTAAGGAGCTCACAAGGTATTTAAGCACATATCACATCATATTCCTAAGCGATGTGGGATGTTACATTCACCCCCCTTTAGGAATTAAGCGTCCTCGCTTGATTGGGCTTATATCCTCAGGATGACATCCCACACTTCCGGTTGGGTTAGGCTCTGATACCATTTGTAACATCCTGTCCCGCATGTGGCACTTTGCACTTGTGTGTGGCACTTCGTGGTCACGCATGTGGCACTTTGCACTATGTGTGGTACTTTATGGTCCCCATAAACCCTCAAGAGGTGGCCCCCACACAGTCTCAAGCGGTGACCCCCATGAGCGCCTTCGAGAGGTGGCCCCCATGCTTGCGCAAAGCCCAATACCCCGGCCCACTGTTGGATATTGTTCGCTTTGGACACACAGTCCGTCACGGTTTTGCTTTTGGGCTTTGCAACCCAAAAGGCCTCTAACAACTTAAGGAGCTCACAAGATATTTAAGCACATATCACATCATATTTCCAAGCGATGTGGGATGTTTCAGAAAGTGTCTTTCTCACAGCTTTTAAATTCTAATATTCTTCACATGTTTGGCCAAATATATTTAATAGATTGATCATGTGGCTAAAAGCATACATGTGAATTCAAACATAATCCTAGATTGTTCTGAGTATCCATATGGCATCTAGGAATTCAAACATTAGACCTTGTAGTCAACTAGCTTGGAGAACATGTTGAGAAACCAGATTAAACCTTGTAATATCATTGTAGCCAATAAGGTGATAAATCATCCTTCCACTTAAGTCTATGCCTAGGCTAATTCGTCCATTTTTTGAGTTTGTACATTATCTAATTCTTAACATGTTTGGAGAATTCAACTTAAAATGACTTGTGTGCAACTAGCATGGAAAAAATGAAGTCTGAAAGTGTGACGATCTGGGCTAGGGCCCTTCAACCCACCCCATCCCTGTGCTCAAGCCGGTCCAAACCCAATCGCATAGGTCCAAAGTATTGTCCGCTTTGGGCACCCGCAGGTCCCGCACAGCTTTGTTCCACTAAGTGGACGCGTCCCACACTCGAACCCGAGACCTCAAAGGTCTCCGCAATTCATCATGAGTACCATTCAGGCAACTTGTTTTATTGTAGCGATCTGGGCCAAGGCCCTTCAACCCACCCCATCCCGGTCTCAAGCCGGTCTGAACCCAACCGCCCAATAACCCGTATTGTCCGCTTTGGGCACCCGTAGGTCCCACATGGCTTTGTTCCACGACTTGCCTGAATGGTACTCATGATGAATTGCGGAGACCTTTGAGGTCTCAGGTTCGAGTGGGGAACGCGTCCACTTGCGAGTGCCCAAAGCGGACAATACGGGTTATTGGGTGGTTGGGTTCAGACCGGCTTGAGACCAGGACGGGGTGGGTTGAAGAGCCCTGGCCCAGATCGCTATGAAAGTGCTATGATACTGTAAAATTTGATGTTGTGACTGGTTTCTATTTCATTTTCTTTCTGAAATCAGGGACAACTACTGCAAAAATGAAAAAAGTGCCAACTATTGTAGTCACGAATTGACATATGTTTTTGAAGGTTTCACACCATATGATGGAGTCGAGGGTAGAGTTGAAAGAATATAGATAACTGAAATTGCAGCAGATGGAATTCACCTAGTAAGCCTGAACAATAATTAGATTGATATAAAAATTAAATAAATAAAAATTTGGCATAATTCTATTGCACAAACTAGCAAGATTTAATTTCTAACATAAAGATCTCCCATGTGGTTTATCTAGGATCTCAAAATATATAGATCTTGGATGCACCTCTAGGGCATCAAATGTATCATGAAATATGAACTAGGCCACAAGAAAACTTAGAAATGACAACTTTACTACTCTGGAAAGGAACATTCAATACTGCATGACTTCTGTTAACCCACTTACTTTATATGATGAAAGCAAGAAGTAGATAATAATCTAAATCCAAAAAGGTTTAGATTGATAATATATATATAGAAAAAAATGGCATGCTTCTCTTAGATAAAAATCAACAAGATTTGACTGTCTCACCCATTTCTTAGCATGCATGTATTTTTGCTTCATGGTCTGGTTCAAAATCGACTTTCTTGTGAGCTTTTGAAAGCAATAAAATCTCATTGCTTTCAAATCATGCAGGTTTGAAGAAAACAACTACTACGCTTAAGAGGCCATCAAATCATGAAATGTAAGAACTGATTACAAAAAGTACATTCACTATAAGAATATTTTTCATATTTGTCACTTTGCTTTTTTTTTTATTTGGCGGTTTTTTTTTTAAATGTGAGAATTATAACATTGGTTTGGAAGTCAGACCCACCTATGTATCATATTTGTCATTATTTGTCTTTATTCAATCACATATTTATCATATTCTTTAAAATTGTGACAAGTATGTGAATTTTAAAATTTATGTAAGATAACTGTAATTTCATTTATTTATTTTAATAAATATTAAGAAATTAAATAGTAATATAAATGTTTTATTAAAAAAATATGCTTTTCTAATTAAATATAGATATATTAGAATTTAAAATCTTTAGCTAACAGATTATAAATAATAAAAATTAAATAATATAATTTTATGGTTAATTATAAATTTATTAAAATTTAAAATATAAAACCACAAATTACAACTAATAAAGAAGTTAAATTAGTTAATATATTTTAAAAAGAAGGGAATACTATGTCGTTTTGGTGGGTTCAAGGATGTGCTATTTAATCCTAAATGACTCTATCTCCTTAAGCAGCTAAACCTAATTCAACCAAATATGCATCTTCTCTATCAGCTCCTCTGTCGCACTCTTGGCTGGCATTTGTCGCTCTTGCAACTTGCCCCCACTTCACCGCTAAAGCATATAGACTTTTATTTTATTGTTATATTGTTTCGTAAACTGAAGTATTTTTTGGTTTCCCCTCCTCTCTTCTAATTTTTCAATTTTTGGTTGAATAATTAGGGTTTTTTTTATGCATAGGCGCTTCCAAGGTTCGGGCCTTTGACTTGCGAACAACCTCCCTTGGTCTCACCATCTCATCAACCACACTATCTACTATGTTCAAGGTATGCTTTTTAATCTCTGTTGAATTGAATCATTTCATTTGGGAATTAAAAGTTCATCAATTTGTTTATTCGTGTGGGTCTACCCAAGGGATATTTGTAGCAAAAAAGATGTTGGAAAGAGCTTTGCGTAATGCAAATTGTGTCTTCCATATTGCTTCTTTATGGCATGTCAGGGAAAGAAATGCTTTAGTTTGACCATGTATAGGGTTGGCAATTTGCCCCGGCCGGTCTGGGGCCCTGGTTTGCCCCGTGCAAATGGGGCGGGCTAAGACCCGCCCCAAAACTATTTAGGGGCGGGTCTGGGGCAAAATAATTTTGCCCCGGCCGGGGCGGGTCCGGGTCCGGGTTCAGCACTTAGCCCCGTTTGACCCGCCCCGCCCCGCACAGTATAAGGGTATATATGAAAAAAATAAAATATTTAGACTTAAATGATATTATTAGGGGCAATTGTGACATGCATGGATATATTAGGATATCCTAGAAATTTTGCTAACCTATATAAATAATTTTTTTTTCCCTAACCCTAACTCACCCGAACGAAACTTCTGCAGCCTCCTGGCCCTCCTCTATCCTCTCTTTCTCCCCACTGCAGCTTCGCCACCCTAACTCACATTACTCACCCTAACTCACGTTACTCACCCAAATGTCTCCACTCTCTAGCCTCCTCTATCCTCTCTGTCTCTCCAGTCTCCTTCGCAGCTCCGCCTTGCACAGCCAACTCCGCAGGACCGCAAATCTGCCCTGCACAGCCAGTTTGACTCCACTCAGCTCGGCCCGATCGCCTCCTCTGCAGCTCCGCTGTCGCACACCAGATCGACTCCACTCGCAGCCCTCGAAAGTTTCTTGTGGTTAACAGCTCTAATTCATTGTGGTAATAGAAATTTCTTGTGGTTAACAGCTCTAATTCATTCCCAAATCTTGTATTTGTTTGTGGTTTGTTAAATTTGAATTAGTTCTGAGTACTGAAATTTAGGTTTGCCGACCTCAAAATTGGTTGTTAAATTTAGTTGACTATTTTGAAAGCCAGCTATACAAGCTGAAATAGGTATCGACTTTTGAGAGAAATGTTCATTTTGATGTTTGATGCTTAATCTGGTTTCTAATATTGCTGGAATCATTATAACGAATTCAAGCTGGTTTATAACAAATTCAAATTCGTAGAAATTAATCTGGTTTATAACGAATTCAAATTCGTTTAATATTACAGGGGGGGTGATTGTAAAATTGTATAAATTTTAGGGGCGGGGAAGGGGCGGGTCTGGGTTTGTTCAAATTTTTTTTGCCCCGCCCGCCCCGCCCCGCAACGGGGCAATGGGGCGGGGCGGGGCAAAAAAAATTTGAACGGGGCGGGGTTGGGTACCTGGCGGGGCGGGGCGGGGCAAAAAAAATTTGAACGGGGCGGGGTTGGGTACCTGCTGCCCCGGACCTGCTCCGCCCCATTGCCATCCCTAACCATGTAGATGAGGTCAATATAAATAGGACTTGCCATCACATTAATTTAAGCTTGCCTTTTGTTTGGGATTAGAGGGCTTTTCTATGTGAGCATATACGATATTGTGATAGCGTATATCTTGACACCGAAGCTCAGGAGATTGAGTTTGAAATTGCTATGATTCGGTCTAGGTTAGTTACTTTGTTTATTTTAATTTTTAAATGAATCAGATTTAATTCTCCTAAACTTGTTTAGTTGTTTTGGGGTTGGTTATAGAAAGTTGATTATTGACTTCTATTTTTATAGGCATCAGTTAGCTTTATGTGGGTGGTACCAGTGTAGGAGTAAAACTGATGTAACTTTCTATTATGTTATCGTGCATATGTGGGTATGAGAAAGAGATTTCAGGTTCTTGGTTTATATATGACTTTATGCTTCATATATGATCATAAAATCATCTATTATTTAAGAATTAATTGTATTTAATATAATTTAAGTAAAATGGATATGAAATATTATGATTACAAAGTAAAATATTAATTGTGAATGTTCTAGTGCTTATGAATTTAACCAAGCAAAGAATATAAAGTATTGAAGTACAAGGCCTCTAGAAGCAAAGACGAAATGAGAAAGTGAGGACGAGTTAGAGTAAATGTAAGAGAGAGAATATAATATACAAAAAGAAAAATGAAATTAAGAAGAGAAATAAGTGATTGCCATGGCCATTCGCTTGTTCATCTCAAGCCAAGTTATAAAAAAAATTTAGGGGTTAATCACACAGACCCCTCTAGGTTTTGGCTGAATTTCGTCGATATTCACTGTTTGCCACTTTTCATCATCGGGTACCCCTGACATTTTTAAAATTTATCATTGAGACCCCTTCTGTCAGATTTCTTGTTTAATGACATCAGATTCCATCCAATATAAGTTATTTTACTTAAATAACCCTAACTGTAGATTCCCTGACATTTTCAAAATTCATCATTGAGACCCCTTCATCCAATTTAAGTTATTTTACCTAAATACTTCTAATTGTAGAGGAATTTAGTTGAAAGAAATGAAATGGAGGGACTCGAACCCAAGACTCCAAGCTATCATAAAGACTTCCAATCACTAGGCCAAACAACCTTTTTAGAGCTAAAGGAACAAAAATATATTTAAATAATAGAGCTTCTTATTGTAATAACTAATTATGCCTATTTCATTTCTCATTTATGGTGAGTAGAGAAACCATAAATTTATTAATTTATTTTTGTTTAAATTTTATTTAATCTAAATGTATTAATTTATTTTTGTTTCATATTTATTTTAATCTATTTTAATCTTTACTTTAAGTTATTAATTCTTACTAATAAATTTATTAATTTATTTTAAAAAATTGATTAAAACTTATAAATAATTTTAATCAATTATAAACTGAATAAGAGGAACCATAAATTTATCAATTTATTTTTGTTTATTTTTTTAATCTAAATTTATTAATTTATTTTTGTTTAATTTCTATTTTAATCTAAATTTATTAATTTATTTTTGTTTGATATTTATTTTAATATATTTTTATTTTTTATTAATTCTTATTAATAAATATATTAATTTATTTTAATAAATTAATTAAAATTTATAATTAATTTTAATCAATTATAAATTGAATAAGAGGAACTATAGATCTATTAATTTATTTTTTCAATTTTTATTTTAATCTATTTTTATTTTAATTTATTAATTCTTATTAATAAATTTACTAATTTATTTTAATAAATTAATTAAAATATATAATTAATTTTAATCAATTATAAATTGAATAATGAATAATAATCAATTATAAATTGAATAATGAATAATTGATTAAGCATTAAGGTAGCTTAAATATATATTGTTGTTGATTTTAAACATAAATACCTTGTAGCTTGGTGGTAGAATAAACCCTTCAAAATTTAGGAAGTCTTGAGTTCGAACAGCAACATTGTAAAATTTATTTTAACTCATATATAATTGACTTTGCATTGTTAAATGACTATTATACACCTCAATACTTAACATAATTACAAGTACTTAACAAAAAATTTGATGGAAGGGTTCTCAATGATAAATTTTGAAAATGCCAGGGGTACCTGATGATGAAAAGTGACAACCAAAACCTAGGAGGGTCTGTGTGATTAACCCAAAAAATTTAGCCTTACTTTTTGACTTTTGTAAGAGTTATTAATGGCTATACTCCAAAACTTCTTTTGGTGCATTAAATATGTGTAGGAAAAGTCAATGAATTGCAATAGTATGCATTAAGTTATTAGTTTTAAATACGTGGTGGTATAAATGCAATTTATTCAAAATATTATAAGAAAACAATATCTTTAAGCTTTTGACCAAGCATCTGTTTATGCTTACTTTTTTTTTTTTAAAATCTTTGAGACTCAACAACCATGTCCTATTTAAGCTCTATTTGATATTCAATTTTCAAGAATGCCACTAAATGACTTCTCTTTTGCCTACTTAACAACAACATTAAAACAAATTATATGTGTTGTTTTTTCTTGAAAAGAATAAGTGATTATATATAAACTTAGTGATTATATAAACTTATTTATAAATCTAATGATTAAATGTTGATTTCCTTTTCTATTTTCTGTAGTACATAATTCTTTTGTGCTTTGCTTAGTTACTTGCATATTACAATACATTTTGTGATAGAATCGAGTGTTGCGTTAGGATTTGAAGGGCATTTAAGCACTATATCCGCAGTTTTGTCTTTTGTTTTTTTTTTTTATATAGCTTAAAGCATACTGATTATTGTATATAGTGCAATTTCATGGCATAACTGCATTTATCATATTGATTTTGTAGCTCATCGTTTACAATTACAATGGAGGTCCTTGCTATCAATGCCTATTTCCATAATGCGATGTATTTTTATATGTTAAGCTCGCTGCAATTTCCTTTTTTTTAATTTTTTTAATGTTAATTAACGAAGAGGATATCATATGGCTAGTCAGAGGGAACTTACCTGGAAATTGATGTCTAGAAATTATGTTTGATGCTAGTGACTTCTATTTTAACATATTAATGGTTCAAAAAGCAAGGAAGTGTAAGGGCTTGTAAAGCAAGCTCCAACCACAAACTGAAAGAATTTATATATTTATTTATTTTTATAATATTGAAAATATGAAGGTGCAATTTTGATAATAGCCTATGTGTTTTATTGTGATTTCATTTTTCACTTATGGTTCTTACAATTTGTTTTTCAAATTCTTACCATAAGTGCTTCAAAGACCTGAAGAACGATTGCAAATTCCTTTTGATGAGAGTCGGCATGATCATCAAGTACTTTCTTCATTCTTGTGAGATTTGATTTTGTTCTTTTTATTACTTCCACGTTTATCATGCTTTTGATTTTAGTAAATGCAAGAGTTAAGTACATGAATCATACCTAGGTGAATATAACATTCTTCCCATTTATAAACAAAACACTTGACCCTTTTAGACAAATGTTATACTGTCTCTTCTGATGTTTGGTAGAAAAAGTAAAGACGGGTACCTTTACCTATTTAGCTTTAAATCACAATAGAAACAAAGACATTCAATTTTTTGCTTCCAAATGCTAAATCTTAGCCATAGTTCCTAGTTGAGATATAACTATAGCATATTTTGTTGAGTATAATTAAGGTGGAGTTATATGTAGTACTCTTAATTCGTTAATGTGATATGTTGGAAGTTGAATGCTATTGTTTTGATAATAGTTGTAATTATATTGTTATTTCATACTTAGATTATGAATTTGTTTTGACATTTTATAAATAGTTAATTTTTCAGTATTTTAGAATATATTTTATTTTTTTAAATTTCTTGAAAATCATACTTGCTGGCTAAAAACCGTTAAGTATGTTTTTTTAAATATTTTTAAATAATCATACTTGGCGGCTAAAAACCATCAAGCATAGTAGGTACATATTTGACAGTTTGACTGACCGCCAAATAGACTATATTTGGCGGTGCCATTGGTGACGCTTTTGAAACCACCAAATATATACTTAGGTGGCAGCCAAAAACCGCCAAATATGAACATTTTTCTTATAATGATAGAATGACTACTCTTCTATTGGAAATTTATAGATATCAGGTAACATAACAAAAATAAAGTAATTGAAGAAGCATTTCTTACCAGTTACTAACAGAAAGAAGATACCAATGAGTGATCAAATGAGAAAACTTTTCTTGTCAAGTTGCGGTGTTGTATTTCACTTGTTTAAAAATGAAGTCAAAAGCAAACTCTTTAGTAGTATGCACAACAATTAAAACAATCATGGAAATACCCTCCTTTTAAAAGAGACTTAGAGATTAATACTAAATAATTTTTTTAATTACTTGGAGAATTAAAAATTATTATTGCAAATATTATTAATAAAAGAGGGAATCATTCACTTATATATTGTGTTCAAAAGCAAAATATTTAATCATCTTTTCTTACCCACTGCCGAAAAGTTACCTTTGTCTTGTTTTGGCACTTTTGGACTTGCCTTTTAAAGCCTTTCATCTATGCTAGATGTTACATTCTGTTTGTCTAGAGGTCAAGACATGGCAAACTGTATTTCTATAATCAAAAGACCATTGTCACCTAGCCAAGCCCATGAGTTCATTATACCAATCTTGTATGACCATTTTAAGTTTAAGATGTGGTATTAACTCTCTCTTTTGAGTTCAAATCTTCATAGCTATTTCCAAACTTCTTTATAATCCACACCTATGCTCTGACATTGTGCCTCTCACCTAACACTTCTTTGCATCCAAGAAGAGATTTTTGTTGTATCTAAGGGTACTATTTTGCAGGACACTAGTGATTCTTGAAGTCACAGCTAACTCTTCACCATGGTAGTTTGCCTTGGAGTTATCCTTTTGGTTTGTTTCAAATGTGGGAACAAGTCTCCCATCTTTCTGATCTATTTTCTTTTAATCTCTGGCATTATTTCCAACCTCGAATGTATCATTTGACTCACAGGAGACCTATTACCAAATGCAAACGAATGAATTCTGTTTCCAACCTCAATCCAACTCAGACCAGGTTTCTTTTTAATTCCTTGGTTTTTCTTCAGTGCTATATGGTGCTTTCGAAATTAGCAAGTATACTAGTCACACAAGTAATAAAGTGATGAGTAGAGTATCGTTCCAATGAGAATTGTTTCTAATTAAATTCGTTTAAAACAATAATTTAAAGGGGGGGTGGGTTGTGGTTTTGTTTGATTAATTAATTGAATGAAATTATAATTGAAATGATGAAACACAAATTTAAATAACGATAATGAAACAACAATAGTAAAAACATGGTCAAGGGATCATTCTCCACCACTAGACATGTAATTGCAAATCAATTTTAGGGTTATCATCCCATTGACTATTGAAATTAATAATCGTAGATAACAAGTTATCCCAATCTTTCCTTAGTTTATTGTTAAATAAAAAAAGCTTTTTATTTAATCTCTTTCCATTAAACAACTTAGAACAAGATCTCTAGTTTAATTCAATGGAAGCATTAAGATGAGAAAGAAGGTTGTTCATAGCAATAATCACACAAGTTCCAATTATTAACTTAGGTTATGTTCTCCAATTGCAACCATGTATCATAATTTTAGAGATTCAAGACAATTATGGATCAAGATCCTTAAACTAGCAATAGATATTATTCAAGTTATATTTAGTGGCAAACCCAAATAAAACAATAATTACTCATGAACTTTAATCATAGAAGCACATAAACAATTTCAATTGGAGAATTAGATAGTAACCACTTGAAAAATTAATTCATAGTAATCGTGTCTAGGGCTTTGAATTCACCCGTAACCAACACAAAGTTTAGCTACACATGTTTTTACAATTACACACCAAACATACAAATAACAACATAAAAATTCAAAAGAAGGAAAGGACGCAGGTCGTGTGGAAAATTCTTCAAGTAGACGAACTTCTGTAGACTTCTTCCTCCTTCCTTCAAGGCTTCTTTCTCCTTCCTTCTACATTACTCCTAACTAAAGAGAATTTAAAAGAGATACAAGAGAGAATGTAAATTGTGTGCACAATGGAGAGAAATCAGCCCCTTTATATATATGTGTCTAGGGGACAAGTTGGTGGAGACAACTTGAGTGCATTTGATGTAGATTGGATCTATGACAACACTTGTTTAATCAATGGGATCAACATTACATGTGCAAGAACATGTTCTAATGTTCCAAAACCGAGAATAATCTCATTCACACAAAATGGGAACTCATGGTAAAAAGTTAAATTAAAAACATGTAAAATTACAGCTTTGCGCTACTCTTAGTATTTTGACCATAACTTTCAATATACAACTCAGATTAATGGAACATAAAATTCTCTAGAAACTAGACTTCCAAAGCTTTTCAATGGTATATGGCTCAAAATCTGGTTCATCATAGATCGGTGCAGTTAATTTCGAGAAGTTGACTGTCTAGGATAGGAAAAAATGAGAGGCTTCACTCCATTTTAGTGTAAACTCTTCCAAAACTCTTACAATTATCGAAGCAACACAAAAAGAGAAAAATACCAAGTAATATAGCAAATAAGTATACAGAAACTAATACAAAAATAATATATAAATAGAGATCTATCAGATTCTCCCACACTTAGACTTTGCTAGTCCTCGAGCAAATTTAAACGATACAAAAACAAAGCTAAACTTAAATAGAACCACGAACACAAAACCACAATGAACAAGAAAATTCAATTCCCCCACACTTAAACCGAATAACTTTAGATTCAAAGAAAGGAAAGGGACAACAAATCACAAGACACAATAAAAACAATGACATAGATTAACTTTCAAACAGGCCTCAAAGATTGCATTTAATTACAACTCAAGGAGAAATTCAAAATCATGCATTTGATCATGAATTTCGTCTTTCAAAATAGTTTTTACTTTACCTCAATTCCTTGAGTGTGTGTGTATAGCCATCCTCACTTAATCATTTGCAACCCGGATGAGTTTATACATATGAATGAATCACATTTGATAATGAAAAATGTGCAAAATGAACTCCATAGGCCTGCTTTTCAAATCACTCTCCACTAACGTAGACAAATACAACATTAAGGATTAAATAAGCTTTATTAAGCTCGTAATATTTGGAAAGGGTTAAGGCATGATAAAAGATAATATTTTAGCTTAAAACACCCAAAAACACACAAATCATTCAAGACTGTGTAGAGTTTAACCCCATAATATTAATATTGTATAGCATACCCAACAACTCCCCCAAGCTTATTTACAATGTCCAATCTCTTTATTTTCATAAAACGAAAGAAACAAAACCCCCATACTTAGTTGTTTCATTCTTTTCAAGTATACTCAAGGGTATAGATTTCTCTTTTTTTCTTCTCTTTTTTTTTTGAATTATCAATTACCTCTCCGCTACACTTAAACAACACATTGTCCTTAATGTGGAAGTACAGGATAGAGTTTTTCTTTTTTTTTTTTGGGAAGAAACTAAAAACTCACTTTCATAACTTACCATACCACCCAACCCCATTCAATTTCCCAAAACCATAGCATAGCTCAAAATATAGTCTTGAATGATCTACATGCTCATCGGTGAGGGACAAACTATTTGAAAAAATTAGTTTAAGGTTAGGAAATCTTTTAGTGAGTTAACAAAGAAAAAGGCCTAAATAAGCTCAAAGGGGTAACTAGGGATCAATATCATTCAAGAATTGGCCTAAAAACCTCAAACGGTCCAAAGATGGCATAAATCATTTCTTTAATGTTGTCTAGTCTAGGATTTCACCTTGAGTGACAATCAAACAGGTTCTAGAATTCGTTAAAACCTTATGAAATACTTAAATTGTGTAAACCTTCTCTAAGCAAAAAAAAAAAAAAAAAGACTCAGTGATTGTGATCATGTGCTCAATGTGTTTAATGAATATAAGCAAAGCAAAATCAAATTAAAGAAACCAGATCTGTGAATAATTTATCATTTTCTAAGAGTTATTCTCAATTCAATCATTTTTTTATCGTTGGCCCACAAAACACAAGAGAACAAAGGTACGTGGCATTGTTAGACCTGAGTCATGATTGTCTATTTCAACAATCCTTAGGATTAGTAGCCCACAGACTTAAGGTTTCCAGCCTATATACCTTTATTATGAAGGAACAAAACAAGATACAAGACACTTAAAATTTAAACAATAGTAAACAAACAAACTACAATTTTATTTAGTTAGAATGCATTTCAAGGGTTGAAGAAACCCTCTCTTCTGCCATTCTTTTTTTTTTCACAATTTTTTTTAAACATTGGGTTGCCTCCCAATAAGCACTTGGTTTAACATCATTAGCTTGACATTATGTGCCAAAGCAATACAAACAATTTAAGTAAAGCAAAACAAATTGAAATAAACAAGAAAATGAAAGCACTCATAAGATCAGAGTAAAGGTAAAATAAAAAAATAAAGGCAGAAATGGAGAATATGTTGTAAGAAGATAAAACCTGATCATGATAGATGAGAGTCATAAAAGGAATCTCTTTAAAACACATAGAGTGATTTACCACAGTCAAAAACACACCATTGAGGTGGTTTTTCTCTTTGTTGCTTATTTGTGAGAAAGAAAGAAATCAAAATTTGCTTCCATCCTTTATTCTCCTTCACCTTAAACTTGTGCAAAGTTTCTTTTTATGCTCATCCATCTTTGACTTTGCCACTTTATTTGTAGGACTTACCTTGAAAGGTGATGAGTTGCTCATGGTGGGAATGGTATCGCTCTCTTCATGGGTTGCTTTCTTTTCAACACTTTTCTCATTAGCTTGTGACTCATTTAGTATGGTCTCAAATTGTTTTCCACCTCTCAAAGTTATTGTGCTAACATCCTTATTTGAATCCATTATCGTTTGAGACGGCAATTCCTTTAAAGTTTGAGTCTTTAATTTGGATACTTGCCCTTGTTTCCTGTTGAAACTACATAGTATTAATGACAAATGTTTCAATAATATCTTCAAGAGACATACCTAAATTTTGTGAAGGTGGTTCTAGTTGTGCTTGGAAAGATGATTGCATTCTTTGCCTCGATTGTACTAGAACTCCACCCATGTTCCTTGTTTTTGCCACAAATTGCGAAGTGCTGCTAAAAGTTATGCCATGACTTCCTCCAAACTAATAGTATACTCTTGAGGTTGAACATAGGGAGAATTCACAAAGTTTTGATCATTGTATCATGAGTGGTTGGGATAATTTGTCCAAAATGGGTTATATGTGTTTGAGTATGTAATTAGGGAATGATATTATTGTTGCCGTTGAAAGTTTGACAAACAATAGGTTTGGTAAGTGTTTCAGAATGCAAAAGGATTCCCAACTTGACAATCAACACTATAATGATTTCTCCCACACAACTCACATATCTCATGAACATTCAAATTTCCCAATTGTCTTGACAAGTCCGTTAAGTGAGCTATTGATGCATCCATAGAAGCATAATTAATTTCCATGGCAAGCTGTTTTAGTTAGGGGTGCACACGGTGGGGTCGGGTCGGGTTTGCCCAAACCCGATTTTGACCCGACACTGTTCAAACCCGACTCTTTTGACCCGAATTCGGGTTACTATTCAATATTAACCCGATTAAAACCCGACAACCCGATTGGATCGGGTTTGGTTTTATTCAAACATACTATTCAAACCCGATTATAACCCGGTACTGTTCAAACCCGACTATTCCAACCCGATTTCGGGTTACTATTCACGGTTAACCCGACCAAAACCCGATAAACCCGATCGGGTCGGGTCGGGTCGGATTATTTTGCACACCCCTAGTTTTAGTCTTCACAAACACTTGGTCTTGAAATTGCAAGATATGCTTTAATCCACTTGAGTTGTTCGTCCATTCCCTATTATCTCTCATGAATCTACATACAAAGTACAAAACTAAGCAAAGGAAATTCTTTTTTTCTATTTTTTTCCTTTTTTTACTCTTTACTTTTTTTCTAAAATTTAGGAAATAATAAAAAAATCTAAAGGAAAACAAAATAACAAGAATATAGCCAAAATACTCAAAAGAAAGAAAGAAATAAATCAACAAATAAATGGGATAACAAAAGTTAGTAGAATAGTTTAAAACAAAATAATTAAAAGTTGCAACAATAATGAAAAGGAAGCAATAAAAGAGTCAAAAGAATAATTAAAAGCTGAAATACTAATTAGAATAATTAAAGTTAAGAAAATGATTAAAGAAGCAAAAGTTAAAGCAACAAGAATTTTAAAAGCTAAAAGGCAATAATGAAAGAGAAAAAATTGGATAAATGATTAAAGAGATTAATTATTAAAGGAACAAAAAGAATGGGTGTTGGGGTCATTAATTAAAACAAAGGAAATAAATTTAAGACAAAAAGAAAATCATTCAAATCAAAATAATACACAAAACGGAACCAAACGAAAATTTAAATAAATTGATTGAACAAGAATTATGGGACATCTAAAGAAAAATTACAAATTAACACAATGAGAACAAAAATAAAAACAGAAAATGAAATCAAATAAAATGAGAAATAAAAAAAATCAATTAGAAAATCAATCCCTGACAACGGCGCCAAAAACTTGGTGCTTTCAAAATTAGCAAGTATACTAATAGCACAAGTAATAAAGTGATGAGTAGAGAAGTGATGAGTAGAGTATCGTTCCCATGAGGATTGTTTCTAATTAAATTCGTTTAAAACAATAATTTAAAGGGTTTGTTTGATTAAGTAACTGAATGAGATTATAATTGAAATGATGAAACAAAAATTTAAATAATGATAAGGAAACAACAATGGTAAAACATGGTCAAAGGATCATTTTCCACCACTAGACATGTAATTGTAAATCAATTTTAGGGTTATCATCTAATTAACTATTTAAATTAATAACAGTAGATAACAAGTTATCCCAATCTTTTCTTAGTTTATTGTTAAATAAAGCAAGCTCTTTATTTAATCTCTTTCCATTAAACAATCTAGAACAAGCTCTCTAATTTAATTCAATGGAAGCATTAAGATGAGAAAGAAGGTTGTTCATAGCAATAATCACACAAGCTAGGATTATTAACTTTAGTTATGTTCTCCAACTGTAACCATGTATCACAATTTTGCTACTTATGTTTAGAGATTCAAGATAATTACAGATCAAGATCCCTAAACTAACAATAGATATTATTCAAGTTATATTTAGTGGCCAACCCAAATAAAACAATAATTAATCATGTACTTTAATCATAGAAGAACATAAACAATTTCAATTGGAGAATTGGATAATAACCACTTGAACAATTGATTCATAATAATCATGTCCAGGGTTTTGAATTCATCCGCAACCGACACAATGTTTAGCTACACATGTTTATACAATTACACACCAAACATACAAATAACAACATAAGAATTCAAAAGAAGGAAAGAAGGACTTAGTAGGTCGTGTGGGAAATTCTTCAAGTAGACGAACTTTCGTAGACTTCTTCCTCCTTCCTTCAAGGCTTCTTTCTTCTTCTTTCTACACTACTCCAAACTAAAGAGAATTTGAAAGAAATATAAGAGAGAATGTAAATTTTGTGTCCAATGGAGAGAAATTAGCCCTTTTATATATATGTGTCTAGGGGACAAGTTGGTGAAGACAACTTGAGTGCATTTAATGTAGATTGGATCTACATCTCATTTTTGCATACTTTCCACCTTCTCCCACTTGTATAGGTCACTCTTGTCATCATGGCAGTACTTGTTTAATCAATTGGATCAATATTACATGTGCAAGAACATGCTAATGTTTCAAAACTAAGAATAACCTCATTTACACAAAATGGGAACTCATGGTGAAAAGTTAAAGTGAAAACATGCAAAAAAACAGCTTTGTGCTACTCTCAGTATTTTGACCATAACTTTCAATATATAACTCAGATTAATGAACCATAAAATTCTCTAGAAACTAGACTTCTAGAGCTTTCCAACAGTATATAGCCCAAAATCTGGTTTATTGTAGATCAGTGCAGTTAATTTCAAGAAGTTGACTATCTAGCATAGGTAAAAATGAGAGGTTTCACTCTATTTTAGTGTAAATTCTTCCAAAACCCCTACAATCATCAAAAGAACACAAAAACATAAAAATAACAAGAAATATAGCAAATAAGTATAGAGAAACTGATACAAAAATAATATATAAATAGAGACCTAGCGCTTTACCTTTTGCAACTGGTATTTCTATTCCAGCACCACTATAGATATTGTAAACATGCACATAAGGCGCTAGCTCAGGTTCAAGCTCAATTACTTTCTATGCAACACTTTTCCCTATGACAGTGTCACCATAAATCTGACGACCACTCAACAAAGCTTTCCACATTACTAGATGATCATCAAAGGCTGAATTCTAAATGAAATTTTCTACATCAGCAAGCCTACCTGCACGAGCTAGGAGGTCAACAACCCAGACGCAATGCTTTACATTAGTTACCAAGTTGTGACCTTTGTTCATGCTTGTGAAGTAACTACAATTGACAAAAATAAGTAAAGCACCCATTTACATTAGTTAATAACACCATGACAATCTAGAAGTGTACCTCCGACAATGCATTTAAAACATGTATAATATGTGCGGATAAAAATTTCAAATAGTTAAGACTTAGACAATGGTCCATCTATTTTCTTTCAATCCCTTCTAAAATAAACTGTTTTGTCAACTACTATTTCCCTGCATATTAGTATTATTTAAATCAACTCTAAAAACTTTCCAAAACATAAAATAAAATTATTTGAAGTGATTCAAAGCAAAAGATCTATCCCATTACCTACTTGAGGCCCTCTCTGCTGCCACATCACCTCTTGGAACAAAAAGGAACAACAAAAAATAAAAAAGGAACATGGAATGAAATAAACTGAAAGAAAAAGGTAGATAACTTACTATAATCCTTTTTTAACAAGCCCTCTATGACTACATGCAGTTAGAACTCGTAGGAAAGTAATCTCGTTCAGTATAAAACCAAAATCTTTCATTAACTCAAAGAGGTCCATAGCATCACCAGCACATCCATGTTATGCATGGCTACAAATCATAACTGACCAGGACACCATGTTAGGATTCTTTATCTCTTGAAACGTCATATTAGCAGAAACTATATCTCTAGACTTTGCATACATGTATATCTATGAATTGTGAACAATGGTAAAGCACCTAACGCCACTTTTAATTCCATAGCGCTGGCTTTGTTGACCTAATCTTGCAGCAGCCAAATCTGCACAAGCAACCAACATAGTAGATATTATGTATTCATCTGCTTTCCCTCCAAACGCTAGAAGTTCATGGAACAGAGCCAATGTGCTTTCAAAGTGCCCATTTTGAACATGAGCTAAAAGCATGGATGTCCATGAGACAATATCTAGCATGGGAATTAAATTAAAGCATTTCAGCATATCCTGAGTTGAACTTGAGAAAGAGTACAGGTCAACAAGTGTGCTTCCAATGAATTTGTCATATTGCAAATTGCTTTTGTAGATTTGAGCGCATATTTGCTTTCCAAGCTCAAAAGCTTTAACAAAATTACAGGTTTTTATTATGCTTGAGAAAGTATACATTGAGGGCGTCATTCTTTGCCTTTGGATCTCAAGAAATGGGTTAAAGGCTCTATTTGCTCAATCATCACTAATAGCATCGGCATGCATAAATCCATATATCATGGCATTACACATGACAACATTTTTGTTGGGTAAAATATCAAAAATTCTTACTGCTTCATCCAAATGCCCAGTTTTTGCATGCACATCAAGCAGTGAAGTGCCAAAAACAACATCCAAAACCAAACCATGTTTGACTATACACCCGTTAAGCATTTTTCCATATTTTACTGAATCATTAAACTTTGTTGAAGAGGCCTTAAGAACACAACCTATATTATAAGTATTCAAATTTAGTCCACCTCGATGCATTTTTACTAATAGTCTCAACATTTCCTCACAACATAACCAAAAATCAAAGAGTTCTAAGAAACTTCATCTAACCCATTAGATCCCTCAAACAAAAGTCTAGTTTGATCAACCTCACCACGGTTGCAATACATATCAATCAATGAGTTGGTAAAAAAAAACTTGTCCATCCAACCCACCAACAACAACCATCTTATGAATCAACTTGCCAAGTTTAATATACTCATTTTGGCCACAAACGGCTATAGCACCCGCATAAGTAAACTTATCAAGTTTCAAACCATCCATTCTTGCTTCACAAAACATATTCATAGCCTCATCATAAAAACCTATTTGGGAATACCCAGAAATCAAAAGATTGTATGATACAACATTACGTTTAGGCATTTTATCAAATAGTTGGTACGTAGAATCCATTTCCTTGGATTTACGATACATGCTTATAAGATTATTAACCAAAAACATGCATGGCTTAAAGAAAGTTTTGATCATGTGGGCGTGACAAAGCTTTCCATGGATGAAGACCCAGACTTTAGGGAAGATTGAATGAGTTTTATATAAGTAACAAAGTCTAAAGAGACATGGTTAGAGTAAAGGAGACGTGGGATTGGTTTTGTTGCATTAACATGAAAGATTGTTTGAAATGCTTGTAGGAAGTGGCAAGCTTAGAGAAGTTAATGCTATTAGACAGAAAGCTTAGTGACATTGCTGAATTTGTTTGGTACTTTTTTACTAAGTTCTAAGAGAAATAGAATCAATCTATCATATCTAGAAAGGTTTTGAAGGAGGATATGAAAATTGTCAATTTGTATTTTTTTTGGTTTGGTTGACTTAAGCCTTCATTTTGTTGTTGAATGCAAAATTGGATTCCGAATCCATACCTAGAATAATGCAAAATAAATAAATAAAAGACATTAAAAAAAGACTACATATATCAGATATATGAAAAGCAACAAAATTAAGTAAACCAATTCACTAAAATTTTGGCTAATCTAAAAAAACAAATCATACAAATGAAACCAAACCCTTTAAAACAAAAAAAGACAACCTCAGCACATATAAATCCATAATTATTGTAAAAAATGAAGCAAACCTAGATTCAGAAACCGTGTAGAGCTCATCAATTTGATCACTTTGTTTTGGTTTTTCTAATCTTAAATGGATCCAAAAATAACGCAATAAAACCCAAACAAAAAAAAAAAACGAAGTTGATAACAATAAGAAAATTTCAAATGAAGTCAAAGAAGCCCAAAAATCGAAAACAAACGATTGAAAACACAAAATCTAGATCGAAAAACCTGTAACAAAAATAATCATATCAATGGAATAAACAAAAAAAATAAAATAATCATACAAATCAATCATTTACGTGAGTTATAAACGCAATAATCTAACAAATCATGGAAGATTTAGCAAAGAAACATAAAATAAAATAAAAGCAAATCATACCATGGTTCCAAGATTCACTGAGTAGGTGATGCTATTTGATGCGGCAACGGGATCGCCGGTGGCACTCCATAGCAATGGGGCAGTGGTCGGCTATTAGCTTTAAGGGAGATGGATAGTCAGAGTCTAGGGTAGGGTTAGGGATTAGGATTCAAATTGAGTTAATATCACTTATACCCCTCGGTTTTTTGTGAAATATCATTCGAATACAACTTTAAAAAAATTTAATCAAAAGTCTACTCCTATTTTTTATAATATTCATCAAATGACCCATTGACTTTCAACACCATTAAAGAGAAATAATAATATAATGCGCAAAATGATTGATGGTATATAAATAAAGAGAAAAGAATGAAGCAAATATCTCAAAAACAAATAAAGAAGATCAATTATTATCTTGCATTAAATTGAGCAAAATTAACCATATGACAGAAAGCATGGGCCTTGTGCATAGGTAAATGTAAATTTGTCTTCTCAAGTCAAGCTTGGTGATAGAAATATTCAAAAAGGGCTTAAGGAATTATGACATAACACAAAGTAACAAGAAAATTTAAATGTGCTCGGATTAATTCCAAACCTCCGAAGCATAGGACAATGCTACAAAAAGGTAGTCATAAAAAGTTCATAAATGAATGCAAAATTTTTTATATATAGACAAAATTAACTTAAATTACCATGGGCAAAATTAGCTATAATAAGCCCTAATAAAAAATTTCCTCTTACTTTGCTACTAAGAAAATTTCTTTTTGAAGCAATAGATTAAGTGTTTAGTTTCTTGAATGTTTTTAATCCCTTTCGTTGTGCTAAGCATTGTAAAAACATCTCCATTGCCACAAGTTTTTATATAAACGAAAACAGTTGCTATCTTATGTTAGGACTATGGACCTCACTGAACTCCATATTAGTATGATATTGTCTACTTTGGGCCTAAGCTCTCATAGATTTGCTTTTGGATTCTACCCAAAAGGCCTTATACCAATGGAGTACTTGTCCATACTTATATGCCCATGATCCTCCCCATGTCTAGCGAATGTGGGACTTTGGTTGCATACCCAACAATCCTCCCCTCAAATAAAGGACTATACTATTCTGTATTTTTTCCAGGCCCGCCCTCAAACGATTACCTATCCTTCTGCTTCATCGAGGGACAACCTACCTCGAGAGCTTGCACTATCTAGTTGGCAAATAGAGCTCATCTATGGATCCAATTGTAGAGTCTCAAATGTAAATTAATATATATATATATGCATTTATATGTATTACAAATTTAGAAATTATGTTTAAAGTATTAGTGGGTTGGAAGTTGGTGGACTTAGGCCCATTGAGTCATGGCCTTATATTTAGGGAAGAGATGGGGTTTTCTAGAATTAAGGAGAAGGAAAAGAAGAAAAAAAAAGAAGACAAGAGGAGAATGGAGTTCACGGTTCCAGGAAGAAAAGAAGAGAAAAAGAAGAAGAGAAAGGAGAGAGAAGAAAAGAAAGGAAAAAATTCAAGAAGTTTAGCTTGGAAAACATTTAGGGGTTTCTAACACTATACTTACTTCATGTTGTGTGTTTTGTTGTTGAATTGATATTAGTTGTTATGCACGTGACTTGTTTTAACTTAAATTCTTGGTTGCTTGGATGATGAATTATGAGTAAAGTTACTTATTGCAAGTTGTTTGCTGTAATTGAATGAAGAAGTATGTGTGAAATTAGAGTGTTGATGAAGTGGAGTAGAAATAGTTTTGTGAGGAATTGTAGTTTATGTGATTGTTGTGTGTTGTTTGAGTTGATGCATTTTTCTGGATTGAGAATTGCATGATCTTCCATTTGGTAAGAAAAATAGATAGATTAAGCTTTAAATAGCCGTTGATTTCGTTGAATTTGGAGTTAAAACGGATTTTTGGTGAATTTTTGAAGTTGGGATTTGAAATATAGAAATGGGATGTTTTGAACCAACTCTGGAATTTGATTCTGGTGTTTGGCTCGACAGTGAACAATGCTATCGAGTGAACAGTGAATCGTATTGAGTGAATAGTGAATAGTGAACAGTGTTATTGAGTGAATAGTGTCAAATATCGAGCAAAATTTCAGAACCATACTAAATCGACTGTACACTTCCCAAAAAGTCTTGAATTTTGCATAAAAATCATATTTTCTTGAGAATTATCATAGTAATGATATTGAAAGGTTGCTAATGTATGCATTGGACCTTGGATGGGCCGTTCTGTATACGGATCTAAGGGGAACACGAATATAATAATGTGATGTGTTGGACCTTGGATGGGCCGTTTTGTATACGAATCCAAGGGGAACACGAATATAACGATATGATGTGTTGGACCTTGGATAGGCCATTCTGTACACGGATCCAAGGGGAACACGAATATAACAATGTGATGTGTTGGACCTTGGATGGGTCATTCTGTACATGGATCGAAGGGGAACATGAATATAACGATATGAGGTGTTGGACCTTGGATGGGCCGTTCTGTATACGGATCCAAGGGGAACACGAACATAAATTTGATGTGCAAACGAACATAATTGTTTGATATATTATTATTGGATGTCTAATTCTGTGATTGAATATTTGTGGAATGCGTATGATTTAGTATAATGTTAGAATGTTCCTACTGGGCTTTATGCTCACCCACTCCCTCCACAGGTACACAGAAGGATGCTCATCCTAGCGATGTTCCAGAGCTTTCTTAGGGAGTCTGGAGTCTGCATGCATATAATGATTTTTTTTTTTGGGACTGTCTTGATTCTCCTAGTTTGAAATGAGAGATTTCGTTAGGTGACTATTAACTGATGTATGAATTTTAGTCACCAATGTATGTAAAATTAATTTTGAACAAATAGTCATAAGTTGTAATGAATTATTGTGATATATATATATATATATATATATATATATATATATATATATAAAATTGAAAAAAAAACAACTTTTATGAGATCTGGATGACATCATTTTTATAAATTCTTATTCAATCACCCATAAAATCTCTAAATAAGAGATGTTAGGGCGTGACAGAGTGGTATCAGAGCCTAGGATTTACTGTAGACCTGTGAAAAGGAGGTAGATGGTCTGGGAGGGGTAGAGTCATGTTTGTGTGCTTGCTTGTGCCTTGAATAACTGTTTGTTGTGTTTCTGTTCCATATATTATAGAATTCTGCCACCTATGTTTTGCCATTGATAAAATTAGATAATGAGTTCTCTTACACGGAGTGCTTCAAGTTCCAACCCACCTAAGGGTGGTGAGAGGTCGGAATTTTATAGGACCATGAGGGATGTGGCCAATAAATTTGCCGAAACTGTGGCAAACACGGTTATGGAGGCTCTTCATACTAACCCACCACCACCGCCTCAACCGGTGTTAGAGACGGGTGTTGGCAATAGAATAAAGGTACACTTAGAGAAGTCCAATGCCACAATCTACCTACTTTCAATGGGGAGCCCGATCCGAATGTTGCAGAAGATTGGCTTATACGAGTTGAGCGCCTCTTCAATCTTTTACAAGTTGAAGAAGATCTGTGGGTTAGGGTGGCAACTCATTTGTTGTCAGGAGAGGATTTACAGTGGTAGACGTCTATTGAGCATATTAGAGGAGGGAACATTCTTACATGGAGGGACTTTTCTACTGCTTTGCTGGATAAATATTTTCCTACGGTTTTTTGAGACCAAAAGAAAATGAGTTTATATACTTGACCTAGGGGAATATGACGATGCAACAGTATGAGGCACGATTTACTGCCTTATCTCATTTTGTACCTGGGTTGGTGGCAGATGAGGCTAGTAAAGCTCGGAGATTTCAAAAGGGACTGAGAGATGAAATCAGACCCTCAGTAGTAGTGTGTAGATTGACTACATATTCTGCTATAGTGGAGACCGCCTTAATTGCAGAAGAGGAGCTATCCCAGAGTCACAAGGTGGGGAGGTATTGGTATACCTCCTAGAGGAGCGAGACAACAGGATCATTCAGCTAAGAGACAGAGAAATTAGTCCGGTAGGACTTCTTTTAATTCTCAGTCTCACCAACTACAATCTCAAGGCTCCATGTCAAGTGGGTCCTCACGGAGTTAGAGAGTTTGTTACGGGTATGGGAAACCAGGTCATTTGCGGTAGCAGTGTCCCAGATGTTATAGATGAGGACAATACAGTCATCTACAATGGGATTTTCCAGCAAGGATGAGAGGTCCTCAGAGTGACACTAGTCAGACCCTACCGACTCCTCGACAAGGATCAGGGTCACAGGCTAGACCACCATTTCAAGGATGTGATACTCATTCCCATCAGACATCTCAGAGGTCTCAGGCAGCTTCTTCTCAATCCGTTAGGCCTCCAAGATCAGCTCAGAGCACTAGACAACAAGGATAGATGACTCAGAGATGAGTCTTTGCTCTGACTCAGCCGACAGAGCCAGCAGATCACGAGGTTGTGGGAGGTACATTACTGGTTTTTAATGCATGGGCTTGTGTTTTATTTGATTCTGGGGCTACTCATTCTTTTATATCTACCCATTTTGCATCTGCATTAGGATTAGAGTCTGGGTTGTTGGATTCTGTATTACAAGTGAAGTCACCTATGGGTAGTACTCTAGAGGTTGGGAGGATATGTCGCTCTTGTATGTTAGAAATCAATGGGCACAAGTTATCATTTGATTTGATACTTATGGATTTCACGGAGTATGATGTGATACTAGGAATGGATTGGTTGTCTGCTTATCGAGTTATATTAGATTGTCACGAGAAGAAGGTGATCATCCACATGCCAGAGGGCATTATTTTTAGTTTTTATGGGGATAAATATGCATTATTGCATTATCCTTTGCTTAGGTCGCAAAACAAGAAAGGGGTGAGGAACATGATAGCAATTATATTAGTAAAAGAGACTAATAATGGGGTTTTTGAACTTCCTCGGGTGGTGAATGAATTTCCTGATGTTTTTCCTGAAGAATTGCCTAGGTTACCTCCAACTAGAGAAGTGGAGTTTGCTATTAAAGTGTATCCGGGCGTGGCACCTATATCAGTTGCTCCTTACCGAATGGCTCCAGCAGAGTTGAAGGAGCTAAAGTTGTAGATAGAAGAATTGTTAAAGAGAGGATTTATTCGACCCATACTTCTCCTTGGGGTGCGCCAGCTTTGTTCGTGAAGAAGAAAGATGGTTCATTACGTTTATGCATCGATTACAGGCAGTTAAATCGGGTTACAATGAAAAACAAATATCCTCTACCTAGGATCGATGATTTGTTCAACCAGTTGAGAGGATCTTGTTGTTTTTTCAAGATAGATCTTCATTCGGGTTATCATCAGTTGAGAATAAGGGAAGGAGATATACCCAAAACCGCTTTTCGTACCCGGTATGGGCATTATGAGTTTTTGGTCATGCCATTTGGACTGACTAATGCTCCTTTTGCCTTTATGGATTTGATGAATCGTGTTTTCAGACCTCACTTAGACCAATTTGTGATTGTGTTTGTCGATGATATCTTCATTTATTCTTCATCTGAGGTTAAACACGAGCAACATCTATGCGTGGCACTTCAAATACTAAGAGAGCATCGTCTTTATACCAAGCTGAGTAAATGTGAATTTTGGTTATCAGAAGTAAAATTTTTAGGCCATGTGGTGTCAAGACAAGGAATCTCAGTAGACCCATTGAAAGTAAAAGCAGTTATGAAATGGGAACGACCAAATAATGTGTTTGAGGTGCGCAGCTTCTTGGGTTTAGCAGGATACTATCGGCATTTTGTTGAGAACTTTTCTCGATTGGCTGCACCAATGACTAGGTTAACAAGGAAAGGAGTCAGATTTGAATGAAATGATGCATGTGAACAAGCATTACAAGAATTAAAGAAAAGATTAACTTCAGCACCTATTCCTGTGATACTACAACATGGAGTTAATTATGTAGTTTTCACTGATGCTTCCTTGGATGGGTTAGGGTGTGTGTTAATGCAACAGGGTCGAGTTGTAGCCTATGCATCTTGTCAGTTGAAACCTCACAAGCAAATTATCCCACTCATGACTTAGAACTGGCTGCGGTAGTGTATGCTTTGAAAATTTGGTGACACTATCTGTATGGTCAGAGGTTCGAAGTCTTTTGTGATCATAAAAGTTTGAAATACATTTTCACCCAAAAAGACTTGAATTTGAGACAATGAAGATGGATGGAGTATTGGGAAGATTATGATTTCTCTATCCAATATCATCCAGGAAAGGCAAATGTGGTGGCTGACGCATTAAGTAGAAAGTCAAGGGCCATGGCTAGTGCGATGATAGGTGAGTGGAGCATGTTGCGGTCTGTTTATGATTGTGATATCTTGGCTGAGGATCGCGGAGATCAAATTCGCCTTTTTACACTTGTTACCCAACCGTCTCTTGTGCATAGAGTGATTAAATGGCAACATCAAGATTCCAAGACCAGAGCCTTGTATGAGCAAGTGTTACGCAGTGATAGGAGTGTGGATTGGACCATTGGTTCAGATGAGAGTGTACGATTCAAGGGCAGGATTACTTCAACCATTGCTGGTAGCAGAGTGGAAATGGGATCACATCACCATTGATTTTTTTACTGGATTACCATGTTCTTTAAAAGGGAAGGATACGATATGGGTGATTGTGGATAGGTTAACTAAAGTATCACACTTTCTTCCTATACGTACAACCGATTCAGTGGATGTTTTGAGTCGGCTGTACATTAAAGAAATTGTGAGATTGCATGGAGTTCCAGTTTCAGTGGTGTCAGACAGAGATCCCTAGTTTACAACTCAATTTTGGCAAAGCCTTTAAAGAGCTATGGGCACTCAGTTGTTATTTAGTACAGCCTTCCATCCTCAGACTGATGGTCAATCAGAGCGTACTATTCAAATTTTGGAAGATATGTTGAGGGCTTGTGTGATGGATTTCCAAGGTAATTGGGAGGATCATCTACCATTTGTGGAATTCGCATACAACAACAACTATCAGTCAAGTATTGGAATAGCACCTTATGAGGCACTCTATGGTAGACCATGTAGGTCTCCTTTATGTTGGATGAAAGTGGGAGAATCTACTTTATTAGGGCTTGAGCCTGCACGAGAGACAACTGAAAAGGTGAAATTGATACGTCAACATTTACTTACAGCCCATAGTCGACAGAAAAGCTATGCAGACAAGAGGAGACGACCGTTAGAATTCAAAGTGGGGGACCATGTGTTTTTAAAGGTGTCTCCGCGTAAAGGCTTGATGCGTTTTGGTCAGAAAGGTAAACTTGCTCCACGCTACATTGGTCCATTTGAAATCCTAAAGCGGGTAGGTGAAGTAGCTTACGAGCTAGCATTGCCACCACGATTATCAGGAATTCATAACACATTCCATGTATCGATGCTAAGAAAGTATGAACCTCACCCAACACATGTGCTAGATTGGAGTGAGTTGGATATTCAACAAGATGTTTCGTATGAAGAGGTTCCTATACAAATCTTGGACTCGAGAGTACAAGTCCTACGTGGCAAGTCCATCCCATTACTCAAGGTCTTGTGGAAGCATCATGACGTTGAAGAGGCCACATGGGAGTTAGAGTCAGAGATTCAAAGAAAGTATCCAGAGCTTTTGACTGCGAGAGTAATTTCTGATTCATGTTTTCAAATTTCGAGGACAAAATTTTTTTTAGGAGGGTAGGTTGTAGAGTCTCAAATGTAAATTAATATATATATATATATATATGCATTTATATATATATTACAAATTTAGAAATTATGTTTAAAGTATTAGTGGGTTGGAAGTTGGTGGACTTAGGCTCATTGAGTCAAGGCCTTATATTTAGGGAAGAGAAGAGAAGGGAGTTAACGATTCCAGGAAGAAAAGAAGAGAAAAAGAAGAAGAGAAAGGAGAGAAAAGAAAAGAGAGGAAAAAATTCAAGAAGTTTAGCTTGGAAAACATGTAGGGGTTTCTAACACTATACTTACTTCATGTTGTGTGTTTTGTTGTTGAATTGATATTAGTTGTTATACATGTGACTTGTTTTAACTTAAATTCTTGGTTGCTTGGATGATGAATTATGAGTGAAGTTACTTATTGCAAGTTGTTTGTTGTGATTGAATGAAGAAGTATGTGTGAAATTAGAGTGTTGATGAAGTGGAGTAGAAATAGTTTTGTGAGGAGTTGTAGTTTATGTGATTGTCGTGTGTTGTACACAGATCGAAGGGGAACACGAATATAACAATATGAGGTATTAGACCTTGGATGGGCCGTTCTGTATACGGATCCAAGGGGAACACAAACATAAATTTGATGTGCAAACGAACATAATTGTTTGATATATTATTATTGGATGTCTAATTCTGTGATGAATATTTGTGGAATGCGTATGATTTAGTATAATGTTAGAATGTTCCTACTGGGCTTTATGCTCACCCACTCCCTCCACAGGTACACAGAAGGATGCTCATCCTAGCGATGTTCCAGAGCTTTCTTAGGGAGTCTGGAGTCTGCATGCATATAATGATTTTTTTTGGGACTGTCTTGATTCTCCTAGTTTGAAATGGGAGATTTCGTTAGGTGACTATTAACTGATGTATGGATTTTAGTCACCAATGTATGTAAAATTAATTTTGAACAAATAGTCATAAGTTGTAATGAATTCTTATGATATATATATATAATTGAAAAAAAAAACAACTTTTATGAGATCTGGATGACGTAATTTTTATAAATTCTTATTCAATCACCCCTAAAATCTCTAAATATGAGATGTTAGGGCGTGACACCAATCATGAGCTTAACTGGGGCCTATCACCTTCTTTTGGCACTTGAAGAATTTCCACCATGTATTCTCCTAGCTAAGTCTGGAATCGGGCTCTGATACCACTTTTTAGGACTATAGACCTTACAAAACTCTACATTGGTATGACATTGTTCACTTTGGGCCTAAGCTCTCATGGATTTGCTTTTAGATTCTACCTAAAAGTCCTCATACCAATGGAGTACTTGTCTGTACTTCTATGCCCATGATCCTCCCCATGTCTAGCCACTGTGGGACTTTGATTGCGCACCCAACATCTTATTCTGTAACAAACTAAGATAAGTAGATCCATTAGCTTGGTAAACCAAAAATTAAATTAAATTAAAAAAATAATTAATATTTAAGAGGTCCAAGATTGTGTAGAAACTTACGATCTTGAGGGTGTTTGCAGCACTCCAATGTAGAAACTTCTAATCGAAATCAATGAGTAATTGTTTGAGAGAAAGCAATGGAGGTCAGAGAATTTTTGTCCTTTTTCATTCTTCACGCAAAGAAATACCAAGAGCTTATTCAAGAGATGCAGTATAATTCATATTCAGGACATTTAGTAGCAATTATATCCTAAATGCATGAACACATTATATAACTTCAATGTAGGGATAAGGCCAGGAATAATCCCAAAAGCATGCCAACAAACCAATCCATAATTGCAACTAACAAAAATAATATATTATCCAAAACTAACTCAAAAGGCACAAATCAGCAATCTGCAATCAACAATCAGTAACAGAAAATAAATCGAAAAATCAGCCCAATAGAACCAAACTAAAAAACCATGCACCAAAAGAACATCGTAGCAACAAAATAAATAACCACATTAAGAAACCAATAACCCAACAACACACAAGCAACTTTAAATACAAACCCAATTCAACTTTACAACAATTACCAAATGCTGCTGCATTCCCAGGTTTCACCTGACAAGGTAGAAGTAGGTGAGCTGCCTTGAATGAAAGCTGGTCCTCGATGGTGCAACCATGAGGCGTGATCGTGAGGACGTGAACTGTGCGTGAGGCATGAGGTGAACAATAAGAGAAAGAGAGATTTTGTTTTTTTTTAAATAATTGAATTGATTTGTTGGGATGGGTTGGGCTCGTAATTTTTTTGGCAACTTTTGTTGGGCATCAATTAAACTCAATTTTCATTTGGGTTGAATATGAAATTTTAAAATTGTTGGATTTGGGCCTCTGGGAATGTTGTGCGAATAGCTTAAGTGGTTAAACATTTTGGAACCAAATCTTTTTAATTTATAATTTGGTTGGTATAGTGCTAACATAATTTTTAATTAGTGCTCAACAGTTAAGGATTTTATTGGATGGATGGATGGATTGCCAAAACGATTGTTTGGGAAATAGTATTAATTTAATTAGTTAAACGTGGAATTCATTGGGAATCTACACTATGGCCTAGGGATGGCAAAATCCGAGGTCGGGGCTGGGGTACCCCGGGCAGGTCCGGGTTTTCCAATAACCCGAGATTAAAACCCGAGTTGCGTAATTTTTTTTTTAATTCTGATTCGTTTCTCTCCATTTTATATATACATAGCATGCAAATTTTGGTGTGAACTGGGCTGTAGCCCAGCGGTGTCTTATTATGCATGGTTTGCTATAGGGAACGGGTTCAAATCATTTGTATTGCATTTCTTCATTGAATTTATTTAAAGAGGTAATCTATTTATATATTGTACCTATAGGCTATAACCACAAAGTCAACTCATTTAATTTATTTTACTTACATGTCGAGTTGTGTCGGATGCATCAATAATCGACATCCGACATAGTCGTATAGTCGATTGGAGGTATCCGACAGGAGTTTTGTCAGTTTATGTGTATCCGACACTCGACATGTCAGATGAAAGCTTGTGTCGAGTGTCGGATTATGAATCTGACACTTGAATAATCCGACATCTGACAAAGTCGTATAGTCGGTTGGAGGTATCCAACAGAAGTTTTGTCAGTTTATGTGTATCCAACACTCGACATGTCAGATGAAAGCTTGTGTTGAGTGTCAGATTATGAATTCGACACTCGAATAATCTGATATCCAATAAAGTCGTATAGTTGGTTGGAGGTATCTGACAGAAGTTTTGTCAGTTTATGCTGTCGAGCTCTATCAAGCGCATTGAGTTTTGTCGAGCGTTTTGACAGGTTGCTTGTTTGAGCTTTGTTTTTTTTTTACCTTTTTGCATCATATTTAACTATAATGGCCTTGCATTTGTGAGTTGAAGCAAATGGCAAGTGAATAATTAAGCTAAGTAGCTCATACAGTTGGTGCACAAGAAGTGTATAAATAATTAAAACCAAAAAAATATGAAGTAGACCTATAAAGAAAATAACAATACCAAGCTAAATCGATCATTTGGTACATAATCTCCAAAGCACAACCCCTTTACCATGAAAACAAATACAGGTAGCCAAGGAAAATTAATCACAAGCCAATGTTGACGTCGATGATAGTGGTGGCCCTGAATCATCCCCATACACAACCTCTTCTGCAATAACTAGTTGAGCCTCAGGAACAAAACCTTACAAAACAAGCATATTGAAAACAAGGTTACTTTCAAAAAATAGAAGCAAATAAAATTTAAATATTGAGTAAAATGAAAAATTAAATATTATATTACCATGTGATACAGCCCATAACCAATTTTGAGTACACATCAATGCCTCCAATGTATCAGGATGTAATCTGCTACGATGAGGACTCAAATGTCGACCTACTATACTAAAAGTAGACTCAGATGGCATTGTAGAAACTGGAATAGCCAAAATATCTTTTGCATGTGCAGATAAGATAGGAAACTTAGCACTGTTTGTCTTCCACCAACTCAAAACATCAAAATCATCATCAGTTTCAGGTAAAGGATCATCTTCCAAATACAAATCCAAGTCTGACTTATTCTTGTTGGCACTTTTATGACTTTTGTATGCTTGAAAATGATCTCGTGATATAAAAGCACGCTGCGTTATCTTCTCTCCAATAATCCTAGACTCATCAACCATCGGTTGTGATTCACCTTGCTCACCTAATCCAGGTGTTGTCACATTTAACCTATACTCTTCAACCAACTGGTTAAGAGTATTATGAACATTTTCAATATATGCATCAGCCTCATTCCCATAAATAAGTGGAAAAAAGAATGTAATCAATTCTAGTTTATTCCTTGGATCCAAAACGGCAGCTACCGCTAATACACCATGAAGGACATCCTAATATTTCTCAAATTTTTCCATCATCTTCTCTGCCATGTCTCTTACCTTCTTAAGTGGAGATTCCTCCCATCTTGTTAATTCCAACCTCAAATCACAAATTTGAGGGAAGAAAATGTTAGATGTAGGGTACTTACGTCTTGAGAATGCCCTTGTCACGGTATAAAATACTTCTAAATGCTTACACATCAATGCAACCAAGTCCCACTGGGCATCTAAAGGAATACAATCATATTGCTCATCACAAAGAGCTAAACTATCAAACACATCTCTATACTCTAATGTGGTTGTAAGCATCAAATATGTCGAATTCCATCGTGTTTTACAATCTAGGGTCAACTTTTTCTTACATAACACATTCAACTCCTCAGCAACACTCTCACATTTCTCAATCTTTTTGGGTGTGGAAATCCAAAAAGGCAACACTATTTCTAATTGCTTCTAATCCATCTCCAAGAACAGTCAACCCCTGTCTCACAATCAAATTCAAAATATGTGTTGTGCATCGCATATTAAACAACTTTCCTTTTAACATAATTTTATCAGATTTAAATGCTTTCTTCACAGAAGGAATCATGGCATCATTTGTTGAACAATTGTCAAGAGTAACGCAAGACAATTTCTTATCTACTTTCCACTCAGCCAAGCAACGAATCAACTCTTTAGAAAGTAAGCCAGTAGTATGTGGACGTGGAACATAAATGAAGCTAAAACATTAAAAAGAACAAAAATCAATATAAAGGTATTTTAAAAAAAATCCTTGTGAATGAATATAGTTTATAAAAAAAAGTACCTCAAAATACGGCTTTGTAACACCCAGTTATGATCAATAAAATGCGCTGTTACAACCATATATCCCTTCTTTTGGTTTGTGGCTGTCCACATATCACTAGTAATTGCAATTTTACTTGAACAGGATTCAAGCAACCTTACTGTCTTTTCTTTTTTGATCTCATACAACTTAAAGATTGTATTCTTCAAAGTATTTCTACTCATGGGAGGAAATAAAGGTTGGGCATAAAACATAAGCTCCTGAAATGCCTCATACTCAACAAATGATAAAGGAAGTTCATGCATTACAACTAGCTTTGCAACCTTCTCCTTACATTTGTCTTTGTTAAAGGTTTCAACATTTACAACTTCATGAAGATCAGTAGAATCTTGCTTCTTAGTAAAACTCAGCTGTTGTTGGCCGTTTAATATTTGTTTTCGACGTTTGCAAGAGTTAAGATGATTTGCTAAATGTTTTGTTCCATCCGTATGATGGCCAACTAATGCATACTTGCAATATTTACACACAGCCTTCCGCTTTCCTTCTCTTGTCTTTCTATCATAGTGCTCCCAAACCCACGATCAATGTTGTGGTGGTTTTTTTATTGTCTCTTTAGAACTAGAACTACGTCCAGTAGCTCCACTTCCATGTCCTCCACGCCCACCTATGTTTCTATTTGATCCATCTTTAACTTTAATCTCAGCAAAATTTTCATCATTACTTGCTATATCATTATTATCATCATCCATTGAAATATCATTAAATGTGAGGGTGCTTCTTGTGTTTCCGAAGTAGACATTTGAAGATCAACCTGTGACCAAAACTTAATGAATTAAATTTCTAGTGTGCCATATGCCAAAAGTCTTCTTAACAAATTAAAGCCTAGAAAGTCTTCTTAATGAATTAAAGATGACAAAGACTAGAAACACTGAAAACTGTAGTCAAGACTCACAGGCTACCTTCTTATTTCTTAACGAATTAAATGAGCAGCAAAGTACAAAACTTACTGATGGAGGTAATGAGTAATGACCAACAAGCTGCTGAGAGCAAGCGCTGAATCTGATGAGCCGAGAGCAAGAGCTGTAATTCGTGGAATGGTGCTAGAATTAGGGATTTACAAAAATATAAATGACAAATGAGGTATAAAAATGTCTAATTTAGGTGGGCAGTAGGCTGAATTGGGCCTTGGTTTGGATTGTGTTGTCTTGTTGGGCTTTTATGAATTGTTTTAGTAAAATAGTTTATGGGTTTAAGGGGTTATATTTAAGAATACAAATTTGATGGATTAAATTGATATAATTTTATAATTTAATTATGCACCCCGGGTTCAATTCCGGGTCCTCGGCCTCGGCATCTCTACCCCGGCCCCAGCCCCGACCAGGCAAAAAAATTGGACCCCTACCCCGGCTGATTACCCCAGTTTTCTAGGTAATTCCTCGGCCCCGTGTGATCCGATTTTCCGGGGCCTCGGACTCGACCAGATTGTTTTGCCATACTTACTATGGCCTAGGGGACTCGTGGCCTCTCCAGGTTTCTAATTACCCCTTTTACGTGTAAAACCATTCTAAATGAAAATCTTTTTGGGCTTATATTTCAAGTATTTTTGTAATAAAATTTCTTTTGACTCCTTCCATTTTCATAGTTTTATCAATTTAACACAAATACCATATCATGTTTATAGACTCAACTTATATAATTGTATTTAATATTCGAGTTTTAATGTTTGTGTAATGTAATAATTTTTTATTTTATCTTATTTAATCTTTATAATTATACTTTGTTTTCATAGTTTATTCAAAATTGATAATTTGTTTAAAAAGTTATTTTTTTTACTTTTTATAAATCTACTTGACTACATTTTATTAACAATATTTACTTAAATTATTTAATTTATATCTACTTATAAGATTAAAAGAAAGTTAAATTCTAGATTATTAATTTTATGATTAATTAATCTAAGAATTATAATAATTTATTTTATTTTATATATTATAAATATTTAATAAAAAATTTGGGTTAGCCACTGGTGGAATTTGTCGTGCTCCCTTATTTTCTTTTGGAGGTTGTAGTTGAACTTTTTTACTGTTTTTTATTGCTTTTGTAATAGGATCATTTTTCATCCATGATTTTCAAACTCTTTCTGAATGGTAAGTAGCATTTCAAATTGAAATGTGTTTGTCACGAGTTGAATTCGCGGTGTTACAGCCGTAATAATCTATTAGCATTTTAATACCTCACTGTAACTCATTGCAAACGAACATTTTTAAATAGGATTAACAACAATGGCTACAAGAGAAGGAGGGAATTCAATGTTCTTTGATTCATTTAGATCTATCATGAACCGCTTTCTTGTAAGATTTACTTGGCCAACACAAGGGTTTAGGGATTTAGGGATTAGAGTTAAGAGTTTAGGGTTTTAAGGTTTTAGGATTTAGGATTTAGGGTTTAGGGTCGTTGAAATTTTCTCTTTGCAATTGCCACCTTGTCAGACTCTTGCTGGACGTTCGTTTCCAACATCCAATCAAGGCGAATGAGGTACCGTTGTAATGCTCTTGACGAGACAAATCTTTTGATACTGATCTCATCATTAGGCACCATCAGAGAGAGAAGATATCGGTAGAATAATGTCCATTGCACTATTCTTTCGCCTCTACAGAATGTTATCGTCATCCGATCTAAAGCATGCCCTACATGGTCAAGATTCTAGTCACATATCTAGTCCAGTAAACAAGGCCTAAGCTCAGTTAGTTACGGCTCAGACTTTTTTGGATGCGAGCCCATTTTCAGCATAGTGTATTTTAGTTGAGAGGGACCTTTTTGCATGAGCTATTTTAGACTTTGTAAGGATGATTAGGCTTTCTTTAGTTAGAGATCTTGAGTACAATGGCTCTCTATAGAGGATCAGAATACTAGGTTCTTTCATAGTTTTTTGGTCCATCGGCAGGCTAGGAACATAATTCATCGGTTAGAGGAAGAGGATGGTATGGTGTTACTAATCAAGGTGATTTGGGTCGACTGGTGGTGAGGTTTTTTCGGAGCCTTTTTTTAGCTCTTTCTCAACCTTTTTCCCATCTCTTTCCTCCCTTATATTCTCTAACTAACTTTTGTTTTTCTTAGACAAATAGTAACTAATTCCCACAACACCAAAACGACATAACAATAATAGAAAAATAAAAACAGAACAAAGAGCATCCCTCTCAATTTTTCCAAATTCACAACTTTGCTCCTCCCTTCTCATTATGTTTATGGCACCTAATGTAAGTGAAGCAGATTGGGGGTCTATCAGATGGAGATGTAACGTGGCTAGATAAAGGACTAGACAACATAGAAGGCCTTTCTGCAATTTGATGTAATGATGTTTAGCAATCTACTGAATGTAGCTGAAAGATAATTCTGCCAAGAAAACAACGGTCAACTACTTACTTAGGTCTGGATGAATGCATAAGTTGGTAAATGTGCAACATTTCAAGTTTATATGAAGTATGATAATAGCAATGAACTATAAGCTCACAATCTTTTCAGTTGAGCGGAACATGCAAATGAGGTCTAGTTGGCCTTTTGGTGCATAGTCAACTTTGTGTTAACCATACCAAAGTTGACTATGATGCCAACTTTGTATTTACCATAGCAAAACTAAATGAGCATACTAGATCCAGTTGCATTCTCACATACAATGACACCATATTCACTGTGAAATTATCTCTGAGGTAGATTATTCAGAAGCTCTATATTTAATTTGTTATAATTTGTTGAGATAAAATTGTAAGTTAAAGATTAAACACCTTGTAGCATTGCAGCAATTGGTACTTTCAAATCCAAAAACTTGGATTTGAAAGCCTCAATCAAGATCTTATTCATGAGAACTTTACTATAATTTCTATCTAGTTCCTCTTTTTTTATTTAAAATTCTACCTTATTTTCCTCAAGTTTAATGCCATACTTTTTACAAATTTACATGATCTCTTGCTCATGTACAAAAGCAAAGATATTAATTAGCGAAAATAACGGCTAACTTCCTATTCACTTCATAAGAGAAGTAATTAAGTAAATAGAAGAAGCGTTATCTTCACAAAAAAACAATTAAGTAAATAGGAAACTAATAGTTTCTTTAAGGATCCTGCTAGATAATTCTTTTCCTTTGCGCAATCTATTGAATTCATGTTGAAGAATGTCAGATGACCGAAATAGCACTAGGGGTGCATTCTGTACAATATGATTGACATGTTTGGAAGTAACCGATGTTGTACTAGTGTCAGACAATACTCCACGAGGATTTTCCATGGGCCTTGCTGATGGTATCATTGATCAAGCAACTCTAGCTTATCCTTCTTATTATGTTCTGGCGCCTATAGTAAGTGAAGCGGATTGGGGGTCTATCAGATAGAGATGTCAATGGGCTAGATGAAGGACCAAATAATGTAGGAGGCCTTTGTGCAATTTGATGTAATGATGTTAGAGAAATCTACTGAATGTAACCAAAAGGTAATTCTGCCAAGAAAACAACATTTAACTGCTTAGTTACCTCCAAATGCATGCATAAGTTGGTAAATCTGCAATGTTTCAAGTTTGTATGAAGTATGATAATAGCAATGAACTACAAGCTCACAATCTTTTCAGTCAAACGGACCATGCCAATGAGGTTTAGTTGGCTTTTTGGTGTGTCGTCAACTTTGTGTTCACCATACCAAAGCTGACTATGATGCCAACTTTGCATTGACCATAGCAAAACCAAATGAGCATATTAGATCGACTTGGATTCTTACATACAATGACACCAAAATTATCTCTGAGGTAGATTATTCAGAAGCATTATATTTAATTTGTTATAATTTATTGAGATAAAATTTTAAGTTAGAGATTAAACACTTGTAGCATTGTAGCAACCGACTTGGATTAAGCCTCAGCAAGATCTTATTCATAAGAACTTTACTATAATTTCTAGCTAGTTCCTCTTTTTTTTATTCAAAATTCTGCCTCAGTTTTCTAAACTTTAATGTCATACTTGTTGAGCAAGGTATGGCAACCCAAGGAGGGGGGGGGGGGGGGGGGGGGGTGGTGAATTGGGTTTTTATTTATAAAAACGGGTTTATAAAACATTTTTTGAAAGATCTAAATTAGTTCACTCTTTTCTTTGAGAATAAATGTGATGAAGATAAAATTAGAAGTTATCTGAGATGCAATCATGAGAATAACAATAATGAACAATCACAAGCGCAAGTAAAATTAAAGAGGATAGGGATAGAGAGAGTGCAATCTCAAATTTTGTGGTTTGGCAAACCTTGCCTACATCCACGGGCTCTTAGCTCCTCCACAATCTAGGCTTTCCACTAAGTTGTAGAATTCTTTATAACTTGCTTGATGAATAGCCTCACCAAGACTTCGTCCTTCAACCTTTGATAACACCACACCAAAAGTTCTATCAATTTTTTAACTCTTGATAACACCACACCAAGAGTTCTCTCAATGATAACTATTATCCTTTACAAGAATGATCTTACTCTCACCACAATGCAAGAACGAAGAAAATTGTTTACAATAAAAGTACAACTCTCCTCAAAGAGTAGATAAAGAATATAAAAGCTCTCTAAACTTGATATTTCATTTGTTGCTTGATGGATTCTTTTTGAATGCATGGGAGAAGGGCTCCTTTTGTAGGCAAATGGGATGAACTTAATCAAGTGAAGACACCAACTGCAAATTTTTTGCCCACCATAAAAACCGTAATCTTGTCGGCCATTTTTGTTAATGTTTTGTTTGAAATTTGAAAATCTACAAGACATAAAATATCTGCATATTTGAATAAGCTTTCCAACGCATTAAGAATCAAGTCATTTGGATATCTTTATCTCAAGATATGGATAAAAGACCATTCAGTGCTTATGTCAATTGATTTTTCTTCTTGTGTCAGTCCACCGAATTGAATGATGATTATGTTGGCCTTCCATTTGAAATTTGAATTTCTTCAAAACATAAAAGATCTACAGATTTGAATAAGCTCTCCAAAAAATTAAGAATAAAGTCATTTAGATATCTCTATCTCAAGATATGGATAAAAGACCATTCGGTGCTCATGTTAGTTGATTTTTCTTTCTTGTGTCAGTCCACTGAATTGTATGATAATTATGTCGACTTTCCATTTGAAATTTGATTTTCTTAAAAAAAATGAAATGTGCTACATTAAATCATCTTTCTAACACCTTAAGAATCAAGTTATTTGGACAACCTTTGACTTGAAATTTGAATTTCTTTAAAACATATAAAATGTTATTAATTGAGTAAGCTTTCTAAAAGCTCAAGAATCACATCATTTGGACATTTATAGAGAAATATATGACTAATTGATTCAACATTGCTCATGTGTCACATTCCTTGAGTCAAACCTTGTTCTTAAACTTTGGTGTCTTTAACATGTAGTCTTTAGCTTCAACACTTCATTTTAATAAGCCTTTTCTTGACTTTATAAGTATTTCATTGATCTTATTCTTGTACATAAATAAACATATTAGTAATACCTTAATGAATCAATGTGTATTGTTATCATCAAAATTATCATGTAGCCTTAGGGCTAACAATCTCCTCATTTTTTATGATGACAAACCATTGATTGCTTTAAAATAATATCTAAAATCAAGAATAAAAATAATAATAAAAATCTAAAGTCAAGAATAAGCAAAAAGATAGCAATTGTTATAAATATAAGCAATCCAACCATTTCTCCCCCTTTTGTTATCATTAAAAAGATGTAATCAAATAAACTACTCCCCTTAAATATATTCTCCCCCTTAACATATGCTACCATTCAAAGATTATCATATAAAAGCAAAATTAAGACATATCCAACATGCCTAATTCCCTTCTAATTATGCAAAATCTATCTTGACTAAGGGGTTTAGTAAAAATATCGGCTAATTGTTTATCGGTAGGAACAAATTCTAAAGAAATACTACCTTTCTGCACATGATCTCTAATAAAATGATGTCTAATCTCTATATGCTTAGTCCTAGAGTGTTGTATGGGATTTTTTGAAATGTCGATGGCACTTGTATTGTCACATTTGATGGGAATATGATCAAATACCACACCATAATCTTTTAAAATTTGTTTCATCCAAAGAGCTTGTACACAACAACTTCCTACTATAATGTACACAGCTTCCGCGATTGATAAGGCAATAGAATTTTGTTTCCTACTAAACCATGAGACTAATGCATGTCCTAGAAAATAGCAAGAGCCACTAGTGCTCTTTCTATCAAGAAGATTTCTGGCAAAGTCTGCATCAGAATAACTAATTAGATTAAAGTTATCACACTTAGAATACAAAAGACCTAGATTTATGGTTCCAAGAAGATATCTGAATATCCTATTGACAACCTTAAGGTGAGATTCCTTTGGACAAGATTGAAATATAGCACACATACACACACTAAACATAATATCGGGTCTACTAGCAGTTAAATACAAAAGAGAGCCAATCATACCTCGATATTTTTTTACCTCAACATCTTTTCCTTTCTCATCTTTGTCAAACTTGGCTAAGGTACTCATAGGTGTGTTATATGTTCTTGAATTATCCATGCCAAACTTCTTGAGAAGATCTCTTGTGTATTTGGCTTGATTTATGAAGATCTCATCTATTGATTGCTTGATTTGAAGTCTGAGGAAGAAATTTAATTCTCCCATTAAGCTCATTTCAAATTCTTGTTGCATGCACTTAGAAAATTTCTCACACATAGAAACATTAGTAGCACCGAATATAATATCATCAACATAGATTTGAAAAATTACTAAATCATCATTTTTGGTTTTAATAAAAAGAGTAGTATCAACTTTTTTCATTTCAAAACCATTACCAATGAAAAATTTGCTCAATCTATCATACCATGCTCTTGGTGCTTGTTTCAATCCATAAAGTGCCTTTTTGAGTTTGAAAATATGGTTTGGAAAATCATGATTTTGAAAACCAACAGGTTGCGCTACATATACTTCCTGCATAATGTAACCATTTAAAAATACATTTTTGACATCCATGTGATAAAATGTAAAATTTTTATAACATGCAAATGTACATAACATTCTAATGGATTCTAATCTAGCCACCGGTGCAAAGGTTTCCTCACAATTAATACCTTTTTCTTGATTGGATCCTTGAGCAACAAGTCTAGCTTTTTTTCTAATAATGATGCCATTTTCATCTACTTTATTTCTAAAATTCCATTTAGTGCCTATAATAAAATGATTTTTGGGTCTAGGGACTAATTCCCAAACTTGATTTCTCTCAAATTGATTCAATTCTTCTTGTATAGCCAAAATCCAACTTTTGTCATTTGGTTCAAATTGAGAGACAAATGCAAAATGATTACAAAAGTTCCTAAAAGAAGATCTAGTTCTCATACCTTGTAATAGTTAGCCAATAATGAGATCTTTAAGGTGAGCTTTTGCGTACCTCCATTCCTTTGGTAATTCTTGGGAAGAATCATTGACTTTCTCAAGCTTTTCTTGTTGAAGTTGTGATGCGTTCGAAACTAGCAAGTATACTAGTCGCACAAGTAATAAAGTGATAAGTAAGATATCGTTCCCACGAGGATTGATTCTAATTGAATTTGTTATTTCCAGCAACAATAAACTAAACAGGGGGGGATTTTTGTTGAATGCTTTACTAAATGAAATAAGAATGCAAGTAAAGAATAACAAAACAGAAAGTAAATTTGAATGAAAAATCAATGGGAGAAAGCTGGTTAAGGGATCCTTCTCTACCACAAGATATGGATTTGCGAATTAATTGTAGAATTGTCATCTAATTACAGCATTGAAGTTATCAACCGTAGATAATAACAAGCTCTATTACCCCAATCTTTCCTTACTTTGTTGTTAAATAAAACAAGCTCTTTATTTAATCTCTATCCATTAAACAACCTAGAACAAGCTCTCTGAGTTTAATTCAATGGATGCATTATGATAAGAAAGATAGGTTGATCTAAGCAATAAACACACAAGCTCGGATTATTTAACTTAGGTTATATTCTCCAATTGTAATCTCTGATCACAATTTTGCTACTAATGATTAGAAATTCAAGACAATTACGGATCAAGATTTCTAGTCTAGCAATAAATCACAACCAGATTATATTCAGTTGGCCACTCAAATACAATCAGCAAGCAATCATAAGCATTAAATATGGGAGAATACAAGCAACTTCAATTAGAGAATTGGATAACAATTCCTTACACAATCAACTTACAAAAACCATATCAGGGGCTTTGAAATCACCCTCAACCAATTCAGATTCAGTTACACATGTTTAAGAACGTGGTAAATACAATACAACATGGAGACATTCCAGAAAATGAAAGGGAAGGGAAAAACTTAGCAAATTTGATGTAATTCTCTTTGGATTGTAGTTCTTCCTCTTTCCAAGCTTCCTTTCTCCTTCAAGAACTCCAAGAGATGAAAGAATTCCAGAGCTGCAGCCTCCACCACGTTCTCCCCTCTTCAAGTTATGAAAATAAAACCCTAAAATGTGTTTAAATACTCTGCTACAGTGACTTGCTACAGTGTCCCGTATTATACATGCTACAGTGCTTGTGGAATTACATTTCTATACATCTCACACTGTTTTGATTACAACTTTTGGTACACTGAATGGATTTATAAACCGTAAATTTCTCCAGAAAATAGACTTCGAGAGCTTTCCAACGGTATATAACATGTCATCGGGTTCATTGTATATCAATACAATTAAATCCGAGAAGATCACTGACTAGCAGAGGTGAAAATGAAGGGTTTTACTCCATTTTTGTGCAAGTTGCTCCAAAACTCCTACAAACATCAAAACCACACAAAAACATAAAAATACCAAGGAATATAGCAAAGAAACATGGACGAATTGATATAAAAGTAATACATAAATAGACACCTATCAAATTCCCCCACACTTAGACTTTGCTAGTCCTCGAGCAACTAAAATGATACGAAACAAAACTAAACCGAAACAGAATCAAAGAAAAATTAAAACACACAAATGCTTCAACTTGCAAATAGGCCTCAAAGATTGTACTTAATTATAACCCAAGGAAAACTTCAAAATAATGCACTTGATCAAGAATTTTATCTCAAAGATTAGTTTCGCTTCACTTCAATTCCTCAAGTGTGTGTGTGTAGAGCCATTCTCACCTAATCACTTGTAACCCGGATGAGTTTATGCATAAAAATGAATCATATTTAATATTGAAGATGTGTGTATAAATGAACTCCATAGGCCTGCTTTTCAAGTCACTCTCCACTAATGTAGACATGCACAACACCAAGGATCAAGTAGGACTTTATTAAGCTTGTAACGTTTGGCTTGGGTGAAGGTATGATAAAGGATAATAATTTGGCTCAAATCACCCACAAACACATAAATCATTCAAGACTATGTAGAGCTCAACCCTATAACACAACTTCATTTCAATTCACCAGTTACTCCCCCAAACTTATTTAGAACACTCAATCTTTTTTTTTTTTTTTTTTTTGCAGAAAACAAAAGAAAACTACACCCCCACACTTTGTTGTTTCATTCTTTTTAAGAACACTTAAGGGTATAGATCTCTTATTCTTCTTTTTTTCTTTTTTTCTTCTTTTTTTCTTTTTTTTTTAATTACACTTCCCCTCCCCCACACTTAAACAACACATTGTCCTCAATGTGTAAGTACGTGGAGGATAAGTACAGATTGGCTTTTTTTTTTCTTTTTTTTTTCAAACACAATAGAACTCACTTGCATTGCTCATGACACATCCCAATCTCCTCTAACTTCCCAAAACCAGAACATAGCTCAAAATTTAATTGTGAATGATCTACATGCTCATAAGTAAGGGATAAACTGTTTGGAACAAATTCATTTGAGGTTAAGAAATCTTTTAGTGAGTTAACAAAGAAAAAGGCTTACAGAGGCTCAAAGGGGTAACTAGGGATCAATTTCAGTCAAGGTTGGCTATTAAGGCTCAAACGGTCCAAAGATGGCCTAAATCATTTCCCCAATGTTGCACAGTCTAGGATTTCGCCTCGAGTGACCATCAAACAAGTTCTAGAATTCATTGAAATCTGGAGAAACATTTAAATTACATAAACTTTCTCTAAGTGAACAAATAACTCAGTGATAATAGCTCAGTGCTCAATGTTGCGCAAGGAATCAAAAGCAAAGCGAAAACCAATAAACATTTCAAGCACACAGATCCATGCATCATTTATCATTTTCCAAGAGTTATTCTTAATTCAATCATTATCTTATCATCGACCCACAAAATGCAAGAAAAGAGGTACGTGGCGTTGTTACACCTGAGTCAAGATTGTATATTTCAACAATCCTTAGGACCAGTAGCCCGCAGACTTAAGGTTTCCAGCCTATATACCTTTATTATGAAAGAACAAAACAAGAAACAAGACACTTCAAACAACATAAATAAACAAACTACAGATTTATTTAGAGAGAATGCGTTTCAAGAGTTAAGGAAACCCCATATTCTGCCATTCTCAGGTTTTTCCACAATGTTTTTTTTTTGAATCGAAACTGATAAAGACAAAAACACACAACAACTCGAAATTACATAAAACTAAACTTACTCATAAAATAACAAAGTCCAACAAGCAGCAAACAAAAACAAGTCAGTTAGAATGGGTCTAAAAAGTTTAGAAGTTAGCCTCCTTATTCAGCCATTATGGATTGAAGAGATCCAGAATGCGTTTCAAGAGGAATTAAACTTTTTAAGCCACCACTCTAAAAGCCATGATTAGAAAATATTACCTGGGGCGAAAGAAATAACCTGAAAAAGCTCAAAAGAAATAACATGAAAACTCTCAAATAAACACAATAAAAAGAAAGCAAACAAAAACAAAGCAAACCAGCAGATAGAGATTACAGATGGAGCGTTAAATCCAGTTTACGCCTCTTATTGCCTTCTCCAAACCAATCTATCCGAGCCATTGTTGAATCAGGCGAATAGACGAATTCTTGTAATTTGTCAATTAACTCCCCTGCAGTTGAAGCTGTAACAAGGATTTGCCTCGCTGACTGTGAGATGAAGTTTTTTTGGGTCTAGGGACTAATTCCCAAACTTGATTTCTCTCAAATTGATTCAATTCTTCTTGTATAGCCAAAATCCAACTTTTGTCATTTGGTTCAAATTGAGAGACAAATGCAAAATGATTACAAAAGTTCCTAAAAGAAGATCTAGTTCTCATACCTTGTAATAGTTAGCCAATAATGAGATCTTTAAGGTGAGCTTTTGCGTACCTCCATTCCTTTGGTAATTCTTGGGAAGAATCATTGACTTTCTCAAGCTTTTCTTGTTGAAGTTGTGATGCGTTCGAAACTAGCAAGTATACTAGTCGCACAAGTAATAAAGTGATAAGTAAGATATCGTTCCCACGAGGATTGATTCTAATTGAATTTGTTATTTCCAGCAACAATAAACTAAACCGGGGGGGGGATTTTTGTTGAATGCTTTACTAAATGAAATAAGAATGCAAGTAAAGAATAACAAAACAGAAAGTAAATTTGAATGAAAAATCAATGGGAGAAAGCTGGTAAAGGGATCCTTCTCTACCACAAGATATGGATTTGCGAATTAATTGTAGAATTGTCATCTAATTACAGCATTGAAGTTATCAACCTTAGATAATAACAAGCTCTATTACCCCAATCTTTCCTTACTTTGTTGTTAAATAAAACAAGCTCTTTATTTAATCTCTATCCATTAAACAACCTAGAACAAGCTCTCTGAGTTTAATTCAATGGATGCATTATGATAAGAAAGATAGGTTGATCTAAGCAATAAACACACAAGCTCGGATTATTTAACTTAGGTTATATTCTCCAATTGTAATCTCTGATCACAATTTTGCTACTAATGATTAGAAATTCAAGACAATTACGGATCAAGATTTCTAGTCTAGCAATAAATCACAACTAGATTATATTCAGTTGGCCACTCAAATACAATCAGCAAGCAATCATAAGCATTAAATATGGGAGAATACAATCAACTTCAATTAGAGAATTGGATAACAATTCCTTACACAATCAACTTACAAAAACCATATCAGGGGCTTTGAAATCACCCTCCACCAATTCAGATTCAGTTACACATGTTTAAGAACGTGGTAAATACAATACAACATGGAGACATTCCAGAAAATGAAAGGGAAGGGAAAAACTTAGCAAATTTGATGTAATTCTCTTTGGATTGGAGTTCTTCCTCTTTCCAAGCTTCCTTTCTCCTTCAAGAACTCCAAGAGATGAAAGAATTTCAGAGCTTCAGCCTCCACCACGTTCTCCTCCTCTTCAAGTTATGAAAATAAAACCCTAAAATGTGTTTAAATACTCTGCTACAGTGACTTGCTACAGTGCCCCGTATTATACATGCTACAGTGACTTGTGGAATTATATTTCTATACATCTCACACTGTTTTGATTACAACTTTTGGTACACTGAATGGATTTATAAACCGTAAATTTCTCCAGAAAATAGACTTCGAGAGCTTTCCAACGGTATATAACATGTCATCGGGTTCATTGTATATCAATACAATTAAATCCGAGAAGATCACTGACTAGCATAGGTGAAAATGAAGGGTTTTACTCCATTTTTGTGCAAGTTGCTCCAAAACTCCTACAAACATCAAAACCACACAAAAACATAAAAATACCAAGGAATATAGCAAAGAAACATGGACGAATTGATATAAAAGTAATACATAAATAGACACCTATCAAGTTGTAATTCATCTTGGCTCTTTTCGTCAAGCCTTGATTCCTGGATTTACAAATTTTGAAAAAGCTTGTGTGGCCTCATTTTTAGTTTTCAAGAATAACACCCAAGTGAATCTTGAATAATCATCTACAATAACAAAAACATAATACTTTCCACAAAGGCTTTGAGTTCTTGATGGTCCAAATAAATCTAAATGAAGTAATTATAGAGGTTTATTTGTTGAAATAAATTTCTTTTGTTTAAAAGAAGTTCTCACTTGTTTTCCAAATTGACAAGCATCACAAATCTTATCCTTTTCAAATTTTATTTTTGGAAGACCATCAACTAAATCATTTTTATAAATTTTTGAAATTGTGTCCATGCTAGCATGACCTAATCTTCTATGCCATAACCAAGCATCATGATTAACAATGAAACAATTTTCTACATGATCATTAACATCAATATCAATTGTATAAATATTACCACATCTATTACCAATAAATAATGTCTTATTGTTACTAACATCCTTAATCACACATCTATTAGGCTTAAAAGCAACAAAATATCCCTTATCACACAATTGACTAATGCTAATCAAATCATGTTTCAAACCATTAACAAGCAAAACATTTTCAATAATAGGTGAAGAAGGGTTACCAATATCACCATGTCTGATTACCCTTCCTTTGGCATTATCACTAAAAGTCACATATCCTCCTTTCTTCATGATTAATCTTGAGAACTTGGAGACATCTCGATCATATGCCTTGAGCATCCATTATCTAAGTATCACTTGTGTTTGCCACTCTTTTGTTTCTACAATCAACATTCAAAGAGTGACTTTTTGGTACCCGAATGTTCTTGGGTCCTTGGGGGTTAGTTATCGTACTTTTTGGAATCAATATTTGTTTCAAATTGGGATTTCTCTTAATATAGCAAGAATGCACTTTGTGTCCTTTTCTTCCACAATAAGTATGTAAATGATTAAGATTATTTCTAGAAGATGCATGGGCAAAATAGTTTCTAAATACTTTCGATTTTTATGAGTTTTATATCCTAAGCCTCTTTTATCAAAAACACACCTTTGGTTTTGTAATATAGAGTTCAAATTTTTTTGTGCTTTTTGTAAAACTATCAACAATATTGCTTAAGTCATTATTTTCCTTTTTCAAAATAACATTTTCTTTCTCTAATTTATCAAAATCCTTTTGTTTTAAAATCTCATTTTCAATTTTTAATAAATGTATTTGATTTTCCAAACTTTCAAAATCTTTTTACTTTAAAATTTCATTTTTATTTCTAAAGCTTCATTTATTTCCACCAACTCTTCTAATTGTGTTAACATGATTTTTGACTTCTTCTTGAAAGCATTGATTTTTTAATTTTATTTATCAACATGTAAATGTAAATTTTGGAATGCTTCAAGTAATTCATCATATGAAAGCTTAGGATCATAGTTTAGAATACTTACCTCATCTTCTCTTAAAGCCATGAAGCACATGTTTGCCACTTCGCAATCTTCTTCTTCAGTGGAGCTAGCATCAATATCATTCCAAGTTGTGGCTTTCATTGCTTTGGATTTCTTGTCTTGATTCTTGAAGTATGGACAATCCATTTTTACATGTCCTGGTTTCTTGCACTCATAGCAAATGATTTGATCCATTTTCTTATCTTGCTTTGAGTTTGCCCTTTGTATTCCCTTCTAATCATCCTTTTTAGCTTTCTTGTGATGAATGCAAGATCTTTATCATCTCCTTCGTTATCGGAGTCATCTTCTTCTTTAGTTGAAGATTTAAAAGCGATGTTTTTCTTTTTCTTGAAATCTTCTTTATTCTCTTTCAAGGTGATTTCATGAGTCATGAGAGAACCTATAAGTTCTTCTAATGGCAGTTTGGTGAGGTCCTTTGCTTCTTGAATTATCGTCACCTTTGGCTCCCAAGATTTTGGTTGACACCTAAGAATCTTTCTCACCATTTCAACATTAGAATAAGATTTACCAAGAGATTTCAAACCATTGACAATATCCGTAAATCTAGTAAACATTTAAGAAATTGATTTATCCGATTTCATCTTAAAAAGCTCATAACTATGAACTAGCATACTAATTTTAGATTCTTTAACTTGACTAGTTCCTTCATGAGTAACTTCAAGTGTGTGCCACATTTCTTGTGCCGTAGAACACGTAGATATTCTATTAAACTCATTTCTATCTAGAGCACAATATAACATATTTATAGCTTTAGCATTCAAACTCAATTTTTATCATCTTCACTAAAACTCTTTAGGTTCTTTAAGCATGCTTTCTCCATTTTCAATTTTGCTAGGAACAAAAGGTCTTTCCAAAACAATAGACCATAAATCATAATCAATAGATTGCAAGAAAATACATATTCTAGTTTTCCAATAAGAGTAATCACTTCTATTAAAAAATAGAGGTCCAGAGATAGAAAGCCCTTCAACATATGAAGTTGGATTAAAAGTTGCCATAGCTCAAAATCGGTTAAGATTTAAAAAAAATTGAGCAACCTTGCTCTAATACCACTTGTTGACCCAAGTATGGCAACCCTAGAAGGAGGGTGAATTGGGTTTTTATTTATAAAATTTTTCTTGAAAGATCAAAATTAGTTTACTCTTTTCTTTGAGAATAAAGGTGATGAAGATAAAATTAGAAGTTATCTAAGATGCAATCATGAGAATAACAATAATGAACAATCATAAGTGCAAGTAAAATTAAAGAGGATAAGGACAGAGAGAGTGCAATCTCAATTTACGTGGTTTGGCAAACCTTGCCTACATCCACGGGCTCATAGCTCCTCCACAAGCTAGGCTTTCCACTAAGTTATAAAATTCTTTACAACTTGCTTGATGAATAACCTCACAAAGACTTCTTCCTTCAACCCTTGATAACACCACACCAAAAGTTCTCCCAATTGTTTAACTCTTGATAACACCACACCAAGATTCTCTCAAGGATAACTATTATCATTTACAAGAATGATCTTACTCTCACCACAGCGCAAGAACAAAGAAAATTATTTACAATAAAAGTATAACTCTCCTCAAAGAGTAGATAAAGAATATAAAAGCTCTGTAAACTTGATATTTCTCTATTTGTTGCTTGATGGATTCTTGTTGATGCAGGGGAGAAGGGCTCCTTTTATAGGCAAATGAGATGAGCTTAATCAAGTGAAGTCACCAACTCCAAATTTTCTTCCTACTGTAAAAATTGTAATTTTGTTGGCCATTTTTGTCAATGTTTTGTTTGAAATTTGAAATTCTGCAAAACATAAAAGATCTGTATATTTGAATAATCTTTCCAACTCATTAAGAATCAAGCCATTTGGATATGTTTATCTCAAGATATGGACAAAAGACCATTCAGTGCTCATGTCAGTTGATTTTTCTTCCTTGTGTTAGTCTACTGACTTGAATGATGATTATGTTGGCCTTCCATTTGAAATTTGAATTTCTTCAAAACATAAAAGATCTACGTATTTGAATAATATTTTTAGAACATTAAGAATCAAGTTATTTGAATATCTCTATCTCAAGATATGGACAAAAGACCATTTGGTGCTTATGTTAGTTGATTTTTTTTCCTTGTGTTAGTCCATCGACTTGCATGATTATGATGTCGACCTTCCATTTGAAATTTGAATTTATTCAAAAAATATGAAATGTGCTCCATTAAATCATATTTTCAAAGCCTTAAGAATCAAGTGATTTGGATATCTTTAGCTCAAGATATGTCTAAAATAGCATTTGGTGCTCATATCAACTGATTCTATTTGTTCTTTAGCTTGCATGATGATTTGGACAACCTTTGACTTGAAATTTGAATTTCTTTAAAACACATAAAATGTTATTAATTGAGTAAGCTTTCTATGGGCTCTAGAATCACATCATTTGGACATTTATAGAGAAATATATGACCAATTGATTCAACATTGCTCATGTGTCACATTCCTTGAGTCAAACCTTGTTCTTAAACTTTGGTGTCTTTAACATGTAGTCTTATCCTTAGCTTCAATAGTTCATTTTAATAAGCCTCTTCTTGATTTTACAAGTATTTCATTGATCTTATTCTTGCACATAAATAAACATATTAATAATACCTCAATAAATCAATGTGTATTGTTATCATCAAAATTATCATGTAGCCTTAGGGCTAACAATACTTTTTATGAATTTGCATGATCTCTCACTTATAATTAGATTTCAGCTAAAGCCTTTATTCAAAGGCAAAGATAGCGGAATAAGGGTTACCTTCCCTTCACTTCACAAGAGAAGCAATTAAGTAAATAGGAGAAGCATTAGATTCACTAGAAAACAATTAAGTAAATAGGAAACTAACAATTTCTTTAAGGATCTTGCTAGATAATTCTCTTCCTTTACGTAATATGTCTAATTTATTTTGAAGAGGGTCAGGTGATTAAAATACCAATAAGGGTGCATTCTGTACAGTATGATTGACATATCTAGAAGTAACTGATATTGTACTCGTTGATCAAGGAACTCTACCCTGCCATTCTCATTACGTTTGTGGTGCCTACAGTAAGTAAAGCGGATTGGGGGTCTATTAGATGGAGATATCAAGAGGCGAGATGAAGGATCAGACAACATATGAGACCTTTGTGCAATTTGATATGAGGATGTTTGAGCAATCTACTAAATGTAGCTAGAAGATAATTCTGCCAAGAAAACAATGGTCAACTACTTAGTTAGCTCCATATGCATGCACAAGTTGGTAAATGGGCAATGTTTCAAGCTTATATGAAGTATGATAATATCAATGAACTAGAAGCTTAAAATCTTTTCAATCGAGCGAACCATGCAAATGAGGTCTAGTTGGCTTTTTGGTGCACAACCAACTTTTTGTTGACCATATCAAAGCTGATTATGATGCCAATTTTGTATTGCCTATAGCAAAACTAAATGAGCATACTAGATCGAGTTGCATTCTCACATATAATGACACCATATTCATTGTGAAATTAACACCATATTAATTATGAAATTATCTCTAAGGCTTATTAATAGAAGCTCTATATTTAATTTTTTATAATTTATTGAGATAAAAATGTATGTTAAAGATTAAATACCTTGTAGCATTGTATTAATCAATGCTTTCAGATCCAAAAACTTGGATTTAAAAGCCTCAACTATGATCTTATTTATAACAACTTTATTTTGCCTCAATTTCTTGAAGTTTAAAGTCATACTTTTTACGAATTTGCATGATCTCTCGCTCGCAATTAGATTTCAACTGAAGCTCTTGTTCAGAAGCAAAGACAATTATTAGCAGAAATAAGGGCTACCTTCCCTTTTACTTTATCAGAGAAGTAATTAAGTAAACAGGAAACTAACTATTTCTTTAAGGATGTTGTTGGATAAATCTCTTCATTTGTGCAACCTGTCCAATTTATTTTAAAGAGGGTCAATGACCGAAATACCACTGGAGGTGCATTATATACCGTATGATTGACATGTTCAAAAGTAACCAATGCTGTACTAGTGTTAGACATAGAGTTGTAATTAATGGAATGTATGTTTTTATGATTTAAATGAAATGGACTTTACTATAGCATATATACCCTTGATCGATTGATAGTCTGATACAAACGGTTGCAGACTACAATAACCACTTTTCGATAGATAAAGTAACTGGTAACTAATTATATTTTCATGTTCCATTAAAGTGTTCAATCAGAACGGATGACAACTATCACTTGTGGTTCTAAGAATGGCTTAGAACTTTAGAGTTGACTGAAGAGAAGTGAAATGAAAACACTCATGAAAAAAGATGATATAAATTTATCAAAGATGACATCAACATCAATTTTGGGAATCGCTACAGTCCATCAGCTGGACCGGTGGATATCTTATAATCGAATGTAATACAATGATGTGCAAATATAGTAAACCAAGGCAATTTGAAGGGGAAGAACAAGAATCCACTAAAGATAAAATAATGATACATACCACATCGCTACCTAACTAACCCACTGGTCATCAAAACCACTAACCAAGTCCATTGAAGAAAAATGGTGATTGTTAACAGTAACATTAACATGTAAATGTTACTTCCTTTCAAGCCCCTAAAATGGGCTAATCAACATCTACAAGAGTTATTTAGCCCAAAGCTTTAGGGTTTGGGCTTTGAGGTTTGGTTTGGGCTTTAGGGTTTTAAGGTTTAGGGTTTGGGGAGGGGAGGGAGATTTTTTTCTCTGAGCAGCAGCCCCCTTATCGAACTCCAACCATTCGTTCCCGACATTCGATCAGGACAAGTGAGGTATCATTGGAAAGCTCTCGACGTGACAAATCTTTCAATACCAATTTTGTAGTCAACCTTAGCGGTGAAAGACGCTTCAACCACCACTAACGCCAACCTTTTTTGACATCTAATAGTGACATTATCATCAAAATAGTGTTTCGAATAATAGTTTTTGGCCTCTACATTACATTCTCGTTATCCGTTCCTAGCAAGCGATGTAGCGATGGAAAGCTTTCGATGAAACGTGTTCATCGATGCAAATTTTGCTATCAGATGATGTCAAAACAAAAAGTGCTTATCAAAATAGTTGCTCTATCCTTTTCGATGGCTAGTTTGTGCTCTTTTTTCTTGCAATTTCATTATGTAATTCTTTGTTTGAAATTGGATTACTGTGGAGTTGCTGATTGGATTGTGTTTATGTTGTTTTTGAAGTATTTTATAGTGTTGTTTTGACGTCTGTCACCTTTTTGACCTTTTTCCATAACAAAGCCACCCACCACAATTGGCCTACCAAGCCTACCAAGCGCACCAAGCCCACCTCTGATGCTAACGATCCACGACCCTCGCCCAAGACCAACACCAAACCACACTAAACATTGGGTTCTTAGGCTGATTGGGTAAGGGTGATTTAGGCCAATACTCATTTTTCTTTGGATTTGGTTGCACATAAGTTGCCAAGTTTTGTTCTAGAGTTACTGAATGAGTTGATAGACGATGATGAGTCTAAGTGGCTGTGTTGTATTATGGGTTTTTTCTGGGTTATGACAGGCCTTTCCATGCTGCACGATTTATTGCCATGCAAGTATGGAAATCTGGCGGGCTGGAGGATGTTCGTTCCACAGGCATGGGTTTTCTAATCTTTCGCTTTAGGACGGAGGATGAGGTCGATGGTATCTTAGTGAGAGGGCATTGGATGTTTGAAAAAAAAAATTCATCTTGCAACAGTGGAATCCTCACTTCTCTTTTGATAATAATTGGATTTCTAGGATTTCAGTTTGGGTTAGACTACATGGATTGCCTATGCCACTTTGTTCAGCAAATAGTTCTTAGTAGTGTTTCTTGCATGGTGGGGAGGCCTCTTTTATGTAATAGAATGACTTATGAGCATACCGGTTATCTTATGCCAGGGTTTGTGTTGAGTTAGATGCGGAGCATACCCTAGTGCATGACTTTGAGATCCGATGCAAACTATCTTTAGAGCCTATCAAGATCAGAGTGAAATATGAGTAGAAGCCTAAGTAATATGCTAAATGTTACCTATTTAGACATACCTGTCCTGTGCCTGTTGTGCATTCTACACCTAGTAGGGATGGGACAACAGTTATCGCTATAGTCCTAATTTTAATGGACAAAAGAAATACTATTGTTACTGACATCGCAGTAGCATTTCATGTTGAGCATATGTGTGAACAAGGCTTTCATCCTGCTAGAGCGCTTGCGATCACGATATTGTGTCAAAGCCTTTTTTAAGACTTAAAGGAACACAAATGAGCCATAGGCATGTCTGGAGAAATCGAGTCGACCTAATTATTTAATTGGGAGTGAATGAGGATAATCTGATCTTTTTCTTTAGGACTTAAATTACCCTGATCCCTTTAGAGATGGGTTAGGGAAGTTAGGTATGAGCCATTCGCCTCTCTTAGATCAAAATCTGGCCTCCATTAGGGTATACCAAATAAGAATAAACCATGTTGTTATACAATCCACTTTAGTGGTTCGTTTTGTGCACACATTTCCATTTTTATCTTCGTTAAACAAATAAAGTGATCATTGATCATGGCAGTTGTAAATTCACACAAAGAAAGAGATAGGAGAATATAATTACATTCCTTTTCAAGCATGGGAGAGTGGGAGGAGGATTACATCATTTGTTCTTCAACAATAGAGTAAACTCTACTTCTAACACTTCAAATATCCATTCATTCATAACATTCATTGCATTATAAATTCAATATAAACATTCAAGTCGAGACTCGATAGATAAAGAATTCCTCACCACCATAAGTTAGTTTATTCAATGTCTATCAAATCTCTACATGCACATTCATGCATTCAATTATTACTATAAAAAATAGTCTCTCACCATCAAGGTGAGTCCACAAGTACTTCATGGCATCATTCTAATCATGGTATATTCATACATTTATTCATATCAATTAATTAAAATACACAGCCATAATCTAGAATCATGACACTTCTACCTAGATTTGATAATTTTATCATGGCATTCTAGCCTTAGCATGACATATTCTAATCTAATCATGGCAATCATGGCATATTTTAGCCTAATTCAATCAAGCAAGATAAAACGTGGCTATTCTAGCCTAACTTAAGTAATCAAAGCAAATGATGGCAATTCTTGCCTATGCTATTGCTATTTTCGAGTATACTTGAAAGCAATTATAGTCTTCCTAGCATGATTCTAGTTATGTGCTCTTAAGCATGATTCTAAGCATTCACAAAGAAATTAAACTCATAATCATGTTTCTGGATAAAAGAGGGAGAGCAGACTTACCTTGACACGCTTATCTATCTCGCAAAACAAATAATGGTTAGAACAATTTATAAAAACCCTAAGCATGCTCTAAACATCAAAATAAAACCAAAGCATGCTTATTCTTAGCACAAACAAACCTAAACATGCTTATTCTAAAGTAAGAAAAATAAAGAAGAAATGAAGAGAGAGAAGAGAGAACTGCTTTAAGGATATACCATTTTGAGGTTTAGAGTAATATTAAATGCCTAAAAACTTTAAACTAGAAAAGACTCCTTGAATTCTCAAGTGTGTCTTCAAGAGGGAGAAGAGATGAATTTTATTTGTATTGAAAAGTAAGGAGGAGAAGGGGTTTGTAGTTAAGGGCTGAAATTGAAAAAAGAAGCAAAATCTAAAAAAGAAAGGATTTTTATAAAATTTATCAAAAATAAAGAGGGGACAGCCGGCTGACTGTGGGAGGACTGCTAGTCGGCTGTCCCACTACTAGTTGGTTGTAGGTGAACAACCAATAGGTGGTAAGAAAGCTAACCAGTTGTGGCCGACCAAACCCTTCAATTTTGCTTTTTTTTTTTTAATGTAATCCCTTCTGACCTTTAGCAGTTTGATCGCGCGTAACTCTTCGAGTACCACTTCCTGTAAAATTCTATGAAAACTAGACATTTGTAGCTTCACAAGATATATGACTCATTATTAGATTCCTTCTGGATTAATTTCTGTGAATTTTTAAAGTCATGTATCAGTTTTTAAAGCTTTCGATTAGTTTCTTCTTGTTTTTCTTCCTTTTACTTCCAAGGATATTTTGATCATTTCTATTGCTTGACATTTATCTTCATTTCATCATCGAGTCTCAAAAATCCAAAGTCTATAATATAGTTTCTACCCCAGTTACTGTAGGATCAACTGAGCGTGATGAGGCTTTGATGGTAGATCCTCGAGCTGATGCCACATCATCGGTTTCGGGTTCAGAGTCTGATTTAGGTTCTAATTCACTATCTCTCTTTGAGGTAGATCGAGAGGCCTCCTTGTCTGATGGTCTACAGACTTTATTGCCTTTGAGACTTGTAGGGGCTGATCCATAGACTCTTACTTCGGTACCTTTAGCTACTTGCCCGTCTATTGTTAAAACTCCTTCATCAGCGGGGAAGGGTAAAAAGGGTAAGATGGCCAAGGAGGGCAATAGGGCCATAGGGGTAAGCACCCCCACTGATTGTTTATCTTTGAGTTTTAATTTTATTCCAGTTTCCTATGATAGGGAGTTGGAATATTAGAGGCCTTAATGGCTTCTCAACACAGAGGGTAGTTAGGAATTGGATTTCTAGGTTTTCTTTGGGTATGATTGGTCTTTTGGAGACTAAGGTTGATCGGCAATATCTTGGGTGAGTGGTTTCAGCAGTATGTCCTTCTTGGCAGTTTTTATCGAATGTCACGGATTCAGTTACCTATAGAATATTAGTTTGTTGGGACCCTACATTATACAATATGAGTAGTTTGTAGTATTCTCCTTAGTGGGTTACTTGCTGGACTACCAGATTGTCAAATAGGATTTCTCTTGGTTTAGTCTTTGTTTTTGGTTCTAATAATCTGAGTATTCCTCGACAGTTATGGGATTTAATTAGAGATCAATTTATGGCCTTTAGTGACTTACTTTGGATGGCGTTGGAAGATTTTAATGCTATTTTGGAGTCTTTAGATAGTGTTGGTAGGGATCACACTTGGCATGGATATATGGATGAGTTTGGGTAGTGTGTTCATGCTGTAGAGTTGATCAGGGTTCTATATTCTGGGTTTTGACACACCTGGCATAATGGATAGCAGAGCGAGGGAACTATCTTCAGGATACTTGGCCGGAGACTTGGTAGTTCTTCCTGGTTCTCGATTTAGCTGGTTATTGTTTTAAAGACTCTTCCTAGAGATGTTTCAGATTACTATGCTATGATTATTCAATTTGGAGATAAGAGACATCATGGGCCTACTCCTTTTAAGTTTCTAACTTTTTAGGCTAACCAAGAGGATTTTTTAGAGGTTGTTTAGAAAGTGTGAGATACACTTGTAAATGGCAACCCTATGTATGTACTTACGCAAAAGCTAGGTATGCTGAAGTGTGAGCTTAGGGCTTTGCATGGCCAAAATTCTAGTCACATATCTAGTAGGGTTATTGAGGCTAGGGCTTAGTGAATTGCGGCCCAGGTTGCTTTGGATGAGAGAGCCCATTTTTGACAGATTGCATTTCAATAGAGAGGGATCAAACCAAGAGGTATTTTAGACTTTATCAAGATGAGGAGGCTTTCTTTCTACAGAGATCTAGAGTTCAGTAGCTCTCTCTAGGGGATAGCAATATTAAGTTCTGTCATAGGTCTTCGGTCTATCGATAGGTTAAGAACCGGATTCATCAGCTTGAGGATGAGGACGATACAGTGGTTATTGATCAGAGTGATTTAGGTCAACTAGTAGTGAGGTTTTTTTGGGGACTCTCACAACTCCTCATCGGCCTTCTGTTGTAGATACCTTCAGGTTCTTTTATGGGCGGACTTCTGAGGAGATGCTGCCTTCTTTGATATGCCCCATTGCAGATGATAAGATCAAGATGGCTTTATTTTCAATTCCTGATGACAAAGCTCCTAGGCCAGATAGATGCACCTCTTTATTATGTAAAAGAGCTTGGTGGATAATCGGTGTAGAGTTTAGAGCTGTCGTAAGACACTTCTTTGCTACCAGTAGGATGCCTCGGTGTGTTAATGTTACCAAGATTGCTTTGGTTCCTAAGGTTAAGCATCCAAGGACCACGAGTGAATTTAGGCCGATTTCCTATTGCAATGTGCTTTATAAGTGTATCTAAAAAGTGATAGTGAATAGGCTAAAAACGGTTTTGTCAAATGTGATTGGGAGTTCACAGTCTACTTTTGCTCTGGGGAGGAGGATCTTTGGTGCTCTAATGCTAACATAAGAGCTCATGCATAATTACTATCTTTGGATTTCGCCATCACAGTGTGCTCTAAAGGTGGATACACACAAATCTTTTGATACGGTCAGCTGGGATTTAATTCTTTTGGGGTTCTGAACTATAGGTATTCTAGAGTGTATGCTTCATGGTTTCTTAAATGCATCGAGAGGAGTTTGACAGAGTGATCCTTTGTCATCGTACCTTTTTATGTTAGCTATGGAGGGTTTGAGTGGTATCTTTTAGGAGCCGTTCAGAGGCTCGGGTTTCATTTCCATTAGCGGTTTCAGCAAGTATCCTTCATCCATCTTTATTTTGCGGATGATCTGATATTTTTTGTGGGGCAGATGTAGGTTCTGTAAGGGTAGTTAGAGATGCTCTGGAGGAGTTTGTGGGCTCTTGGGGCTGATTACCAATTCGACCAAAAGTCATGTTTTCTTTCAGGAGTTAGTGAGGATGATCGAGTTAAGTTGCAGGCTATCCTTGGTTTTCAGGTTGGGACACTACCGATAGGATATTTTGGGGTTCTAATTCAATATTATCAGGTTAATTGAATGTATGCCTCCTTGCTCTCTTACAACTATTCATCTTATCTTATTTTAATTTCTTATTCTTCTTGTTGCCATGAATTAGTTAATTACTATAGGAAATCTATGGTTGGTGATATATCATTATTTGTCTTGTTTGTGTTCTGCTAGATTTTTGTTTTCTTGCTTTATTTATCTCTTCTTAGTTAGATTTTTGTTGATATTACTTATGATAAGAATACTAAAGATGAATCTTGTCTATGGTTTAACTTCAACGTACTTTCGCATATTTAACATGTAAGAAAGTAGCCAGCTGATAACACAATATTTCTCAAATGAATTGAATTTGTTGATGTCAAGTTTTAGTAATTTATCAGTTCCTGTGTCTATAAGCGTATGATCAAGATCTATTCTTGAAACAATTGATGTTTGTGACGAGGTTTTATACGTGGACCTCCCTTGATCAAGAAGAGTTTCTCTTTGATAAAGAAGAGTTTCTCCGCTCTTTGTTATTTAAATATTAAAATTTTAAATTTAATCTCTTTTAGGCAATTATGCTAACTTTTAGTAATTTTTTATTAATCTTAAATAATTTCTATGGACTACTTCTATGGAAGAAAATTTTCATTTATTCTTGTTATTAAAGCCACATAATTGTCCATGCTTTTATTTAGCTTAAATGGTAGGTTACATAATTTCCCAAGAATAGTAATTTATATTTTGTTCTATAGTTAATTGGGAAAATTAAAAAAATAGACAAAATTAGGAGCCTTTAGTAAAATTTAGGCACATCCTGAAATATTTTCATGCCATAGACACTTTCTTAAAAAAATAACTAAAATGCCCTTAATAATTCAATTTATTCCAAAACTCCTCATTTCCCTCTTCCCTGTACTTACTTCTTCATATTTCCATACCCGTCTGTTATTGTCGAGCTTCAAATACCCCTCGACACTGTCCAAAATGCAGTCTAAAATGTAGCACGAGGAACGAGGAACGGCCATCCTTCGAGGATAAAAGCAAGAGGAATGAGTAGAGTAGCAAAGAGCATTCGGTTCGAGTAAGTTAGGATGTCGATTTTTTTTTTTAATTTTTTGCTTATTTCTTGATCGTTTGAAGTGATATTTGCCTTGTGAAGAAAGGAAATAACGTTTACATTAGGCATAACTCGAAGGAATAGAGATGTATGTAGGAAATTTACACATTTGAAATAATTAGGGATTTGGGCTAGATCTTAGGGATTTTGAATTTGGGATTTGAGTTTCGGATCAATTTTTATACTTATTCTGTGTTTGTGGGGCTAAATGAAGTGTTATTAGGTAGATTTTCTGGTTTAATGTGTTTGAAAATGGTGGAAACTGATGCTTTTCATCGCGATGAAGATGATGGCGAGTGTCGGTCCTCGCTCAACACTCGACATAACGTGTCGAGTCCTGTCAGATGCAGGAATCAACACTCGCCATCTGGGCATTTTTTAAGATATCGAGTGTCGGTTTCGTGAAAACCGACATCTTGATGTCTCGAAATCATGTCTCCAACACTCGACATCATTGTAATTGGGAATGTCCAGTGTCGGTTCGTGCATCCGATAGGGCTCGACACGTTTCTTGGACAAACTTATTTTCACTTTCGTCGAGTGTCGGTTTTAGTGTCAGTTTCTTCGACGAACCGACATTCGATGAAAGTGAAAACAATTGTGTCGAGTGTCGGATACATCAACCGAAGAGTTTACAATGTCAGATTCTGAATTCGACACTCGACTAGGCCGATATCTGACACAGTCGTATTGTTGGATGTCTAACCTAGCATATGTCGATTAGAGGAATCCAAAAAAAGTTTATTCGGTTTATGTTGTCTAAATCTATCGAGCGAGTCGTGTGTCATTGAGTTGTGTCGAGCGTTTTGACAGGTTGCTTATTTTAGCTATGTTTTTTATCTTTTTCCATCATATTTAACTATAATGGACTTTTTTTTTTAATTGCAGGTTGAAGCAAATAACAAATGAATTTGGACTATCCTTCACCTTGAAGACACCGTATGGTGAGCACTACCATGCGGTTATCATAAACTTAGCAAGTTTGGACTGTATAGAATGGATTCATGCGAACTTGAATGAGAGACAATGAAACATGTTTCGTAATACATGTTTTGGGTTTCTCCTAGACATTCGGGAGCTATCACTTCTGTCTCAGTTCTGAATTATGTAGGTCTGCAGGATTTGGGGAAATGGACCAATGAAGTTCATGTGGATGTAGTGGCTGGAGATGATGGTGATAATATGAGTTTTGTGGGTTAAAGGATTTCGGGTTTTGTACTTCATTGGTCTCTTTCCCAAATTCCTCCAACTAGCCTTTTCATCTGCTTTAACGTCAACCTCAAAACTTCATTCGACAAAGTCGTATACATAGACAAAAGCACATAATTGAAAGTTATGCATTTGAACTAGCCTCCGAAGGAATAAAATAAATAGACTACATCACTTAGAGTAAAGAAATAATATTACATACGAAAAAAAAAACCTGTTGCATACATTTGGCAGACATTATCCCCTGTCATGAAGTGGAACTGGGTTTCGGCAAGTCTGACGATTATGCCCGAAACTTTCACATCGCCCGTAATTTCGAGACGAGTTAGACTCACTGATGGAAGGGATTCGTTTCCTCCGAGGATGACCAGTCAGTCTCCTCATGATCGGCGGTCGAACCACTTACTGCGTACCTCCTAAGGAACCATCCAATCCTCACTAACTCTAATAGGAACAACTGGCATAGCATATGCATGTAGTAATGTTTTAGTTGTATACCAATGGGCACAATAATCATGGCACGTCAGAAGGTTCATACGTTTGCAAACACCTAATACATGTGTACACGGAAGTTGGTCAAGACCAAACACCCTGCATGTGCATGTCTGAGCGTGCATGTCAATGACGTTGACACGGTTGTTGCCTCTCACCTCTTACATAGTAAGAGAGATAACGATAACCCTCATACGTTCGTCCTCCTTTAAACGCTTCTCCATCAACTTGTTAGCCGATGGCGAGAGATGTAATTTTGAGTTAGCAAATATCTCTCGACGCTCGTAGAACCATTGCTGTAAGTTCGCCTGGTAATAATCTGCTAACAATGTAACCAGAAGGAATCTCGCATGTCGCAAGCAATTGTTTATTGACTCAGCAATATTTGTTGTCATGATGCTATACCGTCAGCCATGAAATTGTGAACATGCCTATTCATCGACTCCGATATCTCGAAGATAAATTGTTGCTGCAAGTATATAAGATTCAATTTGTCGCATATGATAGTTGAAATCAGCATAGTGATATGTCCTTGCAGCTTGGGAGTACATATCCAACAAAGTCTTATCCTTGAACGTTGCCTTCAAGTTATCCTTTAGATGATGAGTGCACAATCCATGCAGTGCATGAGAAAAAACTTCTGCAACAGCTCGTTCAATGCTGCGATGACGGTCAGAAATGAAAACAAGATCTCGTACATTTCGTACTACATGTTCACGCAACTATCTCATGAACCAGTTCCATGACTCATCATCTTTAGAATGCCTAATTCCAAATGCTAGTGGGTATATTTGTTTATTTCCATCCATACAAGAAACCAAAAACAATGTACCTCTATATTTTTCTTTTAAAAAAAATCTATCAACTGTGATAACTGGCCTAATTGACGATGCAAATCCAGCAATAGAGGCCCCCATACTTATGAAAAAGTGTCTGAAATGGTTGTTGTCATCAGTTTCTAAAGTCGTTTTGGTCCTCGGGTTTGATTTCTCAATCATGTACATGTACTAGGGGAGTAGTGTGAACGACTCCTCATGAGATCCATGAAGTTCTTGCAAAGCTACCTCTTTTGCTCTCCATGCCTTGTTGTATGTGATATTAACACCCAATGACTCCTAAATATCAAACATAATATCCTTTGGATGATATATTCTCAAAGCCTCAACGAATTTGCTCTTAATATGTTTGCCAATGGCATGTGCAGTTGCCTGTTTGTGATTTGGGTGAAGTCTGACTCCGGAGCATGTGTGATGGTTCTTATACTTTTTCACTTGGAAGAAATGTGAATCGGCTACCTTTGTGGCACGTAAACACCATTTACAAGATTTAGCACGACATACAACCTCAAACCTTGTTACGTTGGAGTTCCTCACCTTGAATTGAAAGTTGCGTCTTAATGCCAAATTTGATAACTTCTCATGAAGCTCGGTTTTGTTGTTAGACATCTGCCCTACTATAACCTCAATCCCATCAACTACAAACGATGAAGCATCATCCCCAACTGCGGATGATGAATGCACAATAGGTGGCACCACCTAAATGGTTAGCCCGACGATTGTCATTTTCACAGCCCAAATTAGCTTTTTAATGTATAGAATTTGCATCTATTCTCGGTTCATTATTTGACACCGGATCTTGTTGATGTTCGTATAGTGGAGGTGTAGGTCTAGAGTGAATTGGAGAAGGAATGGTAAACGACAAATCCTAGTTCACATCATTTAAGATCTCCTTCTGTTCATCATTATCAAAATGTGAACTGTCTACGTCCTGCCCATCAACAATAAAATCATTCAAACCCTTACCCAAATCTTCAATATGAATAGTGCAGTCACCATTCTCATCGTCACCATGCTCACTAACATCATCACTACCATCATCATAATCTTCATCACCACCATCGTCATCATTAACATCATCACTAGCATTATTAACATCAATATTGCCTAAACTCTCAAACTCTCTAATGCTATCGAGATGACATACTAATCTTAATAGCATCAACGGGGGCACCCTTTCTTCGTTTTCACCTAACACCCCAACTGACTCATGCACTGCATGTCTCGAATATTGCTCAAACTCAATGCCAACGTCATCATTCAATTGCGGTTGAGCACAAACAGGAGTGGACTCACTTAATTGGTTGTTTTCACTTGTTGAGCGAAACAAAGAGGGATAAGAAGATCTTTCTCGCCTTCGTACTGCATCGGATCCTGACCTCTGTCTTTACTTCTCCCTATCTTCAACTTTGACAATTAATGGTGTCTATGACTGTTGGTCCTCCAAATAATGTTGTATAAAAAAGCAAACATCTTTGTCAGTCTCAATAGGAGTCTGCATTGGCGGAACTCTCTTAAAAGCAAATTGAACCTCTAAAGTCATATTATGCCTATGAAGAACCCAACCCATTTCAGTACTAATACAGTCAACCAACTCATTATAGTTAGCACACCTCCGAATTATCAATGGCTTGGCCCTCCTACCAGTGTACAAATAACCACCATTCTCTTGTATAATCCAAGAACCATTGTATAGAATAAGTATGCGTAAAGTTTCCATATCCTGTATGATAAAGACATATCATATAAGGTCCGTGGATGAAAAATCATTACGAAATTACTTAAATAGGTCACAAAAACAACAATTCTGCCTAAACGCTCGACATGTCTTGACGATAGACTCCCGACGCACGACACTTGACACTGACTCGACACACAAACTCGACTAAATACACATCCGACAATCGACGTATTCGACACTCCACTCAATGCTCTAACTCGACACTCGATAGTGTACTCGACACAATCCCTCGACACTTGACATGACCCCTCGACATGTCAAGAGTCGGTCTTATATATCCAACAAGTCGAGCGATGTCGCTCGACAAATCGTGTCTTCTTCCTCCTCGACTGCGATACCATATTTGCTCTACGATTTGCAATTTTCAGCGAATTTTAACAAAAACCGAACTATCTCTAAGCTTAGTTCACATACATATCCCTATGTTAAGCTACATAATGTGGTTGACAGCTACGAAAACAAGAAATAATGAAAACATTACAACCGACTTCAACATTCTTGCACCATTTAGAGAGAGATTATGGAGAGTTTATCTCACATTTTTGCTCAGCTTCATCTCTAAGATTAAACAATGAGATGAAATAAAACAAAGGTGTTGAAGAGTGTTTCGGACAGTGGAGGAAGGAGTGGCGATGCTTCTTTCTTCTTTCTTTTCAACAATGAATTATTAAGGGTATTTTAGTTATTTTTCGAAGAAAGTGTCTATGACATAAAAATTTTTCAGGATGTGTCTAAGTTTCACTAAAGGCCCCTAATTTTGTCTATTTTTTCAAATTTTCCTAGTTAATTTCCTCTTGAGGGTGATATATTAAATGTGATGCACTTTTTAGCTATAGTGTTGATATTGCAATTGTTTGAGATATATAATTTTAGATAATTTTATAAGGTTCAGAAGAACAAGCACTTATTTAGAAAAATATGCTATATTAATCGTCCTAGTGTTGCCAATAAAATTTATATTTATTGTTTAGAATACTTTAAGAAATTTTTTAATTTATTTATAATTAAACGCAATTTACTAATTTTATGTTTTTATTAACAGGTTTCATATGATTTGGGGTTGAGCCTATGACAGTGATTCATGGAGTTAGATTTTTTATTGTAAAATAAAGATTTGAATTTCATTAAATAATGAATAGTTGATATTTTTGAATTTGATGGATTGATGATATATATGACTTTTAAAGTCCATTATGGATTATGGATGTATTTTTATTATAGCTTTTTAAGAATTACCTCTATAATTCAATTTAAAGTTTGCAATATATGTTTAAGGGTACAATGCTAATTTTAATTAGATCGATTAGCATCAGTCATTCATACTTTCATAAATTTAAAATTCAGGGGTGAAATGGTAATTTTTGGTCAATTTAAAATTAGCGTTGAAGTTGTATTTTTTTGTAAATTTAAAAATCAAGGTAAAATTTAATTTTGTTTCAATTCAATGTAATATTAGGGCTAAAATGATAATTTTATTAAAAATTTTTTTTTATACAACTTTAACGTTTAATTCATTTTTTACGTATATAAGATTATATTAAGTACATATCCACATAATATATTCTACAAGTTTTATTGATTATGATTAACATATATAATACTATTAACTTTCGTTCTTAATCTTACATGTTCTTTTAATTACAATTAATTTTAATTATAAATTTATTTTTTAAAGTATATTTTTAAAAAACTTGTAAATTATTAATTAAATATTAATTAAGAGAATTAAATAATGATTAATATTTAATTTAAAGTTTGGATATTAAATTGATTCATTAAGTAAATATATTGTAAAAATTAATTTCCAAATTAATTTTTCAGCGGTGCTTTGTATATAATATACTACGCTAATTTGATTGCTAATGTATTACACTATGTATAGAATTTAGGCTTACATTGATAGTAATTCAAATAATTATGTAAAAAAATAATCAAGCTTCAATCTAGATTATTTTTCAATCAAAATTTGGAGATATGGTAAAAATAAATCTCTAACCAAATGTAATTAAATAGGGTAAAAGCATATTTAGGTTGGAAATAATTCGTTCTCATTTAATAATATATTCTACTAATTTGATAACTAATATGTTACACTTTGTATAGGATGTAGGCTTACATTGACATTAATTCATATAATTATGTAAATTAAAAGTATGATATTAATTGATTATTATTAACTTACTATTCAATCAAACTATACATAAAACTTTTATTTGAATTGTAATGATTTCAATTAAGGTAGTCATCTGTAAATGAGTGAGATATATTAATTTATAAATTTTGATTTTGTAAGAATGGGCAAAATTATGTTAACATTGATATCATATACATATTCTATTAAATATTTTTTTATAATTATATTGAATTCATTTAAAATTAATAATTAGTTCATACATCTTAATTGGCAATTAAAATCAAGATCATATACTTCACTTCATTATAAATAAATCGTACATATAAAGCAATACTTAGTATAAGAGTTAAATTTATAAATAAAAATATACATAGATAATAGATGGGAAATCGCGAGCAAGGCACTATTACTTTTTCATTTATCCATTGTGTTAATAAAAAATAATAAATTACTTTATATTTAAAAAATAATAAATGTTTTGAAATTGGAAGTAAAGTTTTAAAAATAAAAGTTTATTAACTTGATTATTCCATAATGAACACTTAAATATATATGTTTAATAAGAGCTTAATTCATCATATTACACTAATAGTGTCATTAAATTTCTAAACTTAAGTATATTTGTAGTCTTTGCATCTTTTAAATTAGCTTTACCTTAACTTCAATTTTGATGCAGGTTCGATAAAATGGGCATAACTTCCAATTTATAGATCAGAATGGTGCAAATTTTGATTTGTTGGAAATATAATTAAAAATTATCTACAAAAATTGTATTTCAAAGAATCATGAAATTCGGGCTTTTAGTAGACCAAAAACAGGTTTGAAGTGAACCCATCTGCAGTTTCAGCCTAGCCTAACTATGCCTTTGTATTTTGATCATATCTCTTGATATACATATCTAAATCATACGAATCAAGATGTTATAGAAAGTTAAGAGAAATATCTACAACTTTTATGAAGATATGCGATCAAATTCTAAATATTTTGATGCCGAAATCAGTGGTCAAAGTTAATTCACATGATGATCTAAATTGTCAACAAGATATTTTACAATTATCCTTTGTAATTTGACAGGTTTGCCCCCAAATGTATCTATAAATGGAGTTGGATTGTGACCCCTTAGAGCATCTTGGCTCTTGGCTGAGATCTCTTAATATTGTATTTTCTCTCTTATGTTTTGATGTTATTAATAAATCATTTCTTCTTGCAGTTTATTTTCTTTTTTGCATAATGTCTTGCTAAATTCTCTCTTGCTAAAGTGAAAGGGTGAAACCCTTGATATGAGAAGAAGGATTTTCTAACCTTTTGATATGTGCTTAATAATCTTTATCTCGTGTTATTTATTTTATATGTTTTATACTTATTTTCCTAATCAATCTTGATACCACTCGTAAAATGAAGGTCTTGATCCATTGTAAACAATCCTTGGCATATCAAATACTTAAATCCTTTCTAGGCATCGTATGGTTCTTTCCAACTGACACAAGTCTAGTTAGGAACCTTGATTTGTTGTCGACATATGGTGATTGACAAATTGGATGCTTGAACCCATTTACAAGAAGTGGTATAAATATTGGTAGTGAAACAAATATAATTCATATAACTAGAATGGACTTAAATAACATATCTTCCAATTGCAACCTCCTTGATGTGTGGATTCAAATCGTGTTATAATCGGGTTGTTCATCCTTACTTGATGTATCAAGGGTGGATCTCCTAACCTTAGCCTTTATTGTTATTGTCTTCAATTCTCTTACTTGTATATTTCATTCATTCTTATTTATTATGAAATTGTTCTTTCATTTGCAATTGTAGGTTTTACCACTTATTTTCATGGTCGGTTGTATCACTTTTTATTTTTGCTTTACAATTGAATGGTCGGTTGTACTACCAACCATCTTTTATTTTATTTGTTACTATTATCTTATTATTTCTTTACATTATTCATATGTTATTCTCTCGTTTTTTTTAGTTTGGATCGCTAAATCCCCTTTTCTATGGATCGACCCCGGTCTTGCCAAATTTATTACTTCGACACTCCTATATTTGGGAGATAATCTTATTTTGGAATATCAAGTTTTTGGCACCGTTGCCTGGGAACGTAAAATTTGGCGTACAAGATTGTAAGTATTTTCTTTTCTCATTATTTATTTTCATTTTTCTTGCATGTGTTTATCTTTTCTTTCTCTTTGCATTAGTTGGTAGAATTATTAGGAGCCACTCATCTTCGTTAAAAAACATGCTCAAACCGAACCAAGAAAATTAATGGACTACATAAATCTTGTATGAACTTGTGCACAATCGTGCATAGTCTTCCCTCATGATACAATATATTTCAACCATGAACTAGATTTCATTTAGTTTTTACCCTACTTTCATGGCCTAGATGTTGAAAACCCAAATTTGCACTTGAGAGAATTTGAAAAGTTTTGCAATACCTATAGTGACCTAAATTGTACATAAACATCATTAGATTAAAGCTTTTTTCTTTTTCTTTAAAAGATAAAGTTAAAACATGGTTACAAAATCTTAGGTCAGGATCTATTAGTTCAAGGGATGAAATGTAACAACAATTTCTAAAATTTTTTTTCCTCCCTATAGAACAAATTCTCTCAAAAATAGGAAGAATCTTTTACCAATGTTAACATAGGTATAAAGCACTGCTTAATATTTGTCCTCACCATGGATTGGAAACATGGAGACTAGTTTTAATTTTCAAAGAAGGTCTAGCATGTCAAGATAGGCAAACAGTAGAATTAATGTGTAATTGACAATTTGAAAATAAACACCCAAATGAAGCAATGGATTACCTAGACTTACTAGCAAAAAATGCCAAAAATTGAGATAATGTTGGCACCTATGAGGTACCAAGAATATATAGTAGAGGCATTTATAATCATAGGGAGAATCATGATCTTCAAGCTAAAATTGCATCCTTAGCTAGAAAAGTCGAGAATTTAGAAACATTGTCTGTGCAAGAAATTGTTTGTCACATTTTGCAATACTAGCGATCATCCTATGGATGATTGTCCGATTGTGCCTACCTTTAGAAAAAGTCTCCATGAACAAACCAATATTTTAAACACTTTCCAAAAGTAAAATCCTAATTCTTACTGACAAACCTATAATTTTGGATAGAAAAATCACTCACATTTTGATTGGAGGAATGAAAACCCTGCACAATCTTACCAACGTCCCTTTCAATCATATCAAAAATTTTAAAAATTTCATGATCATGCACCTTATGAGGATCTTGAAGAAACATTTCATTCATTCATTTCAAAACAAGAGGTCTTTAATAGTCAAACTACTCAAACCATGGTAGACTTGAATGAGACTCTTGAAAAACTGGCATTTGCACTTAGCATTCATGAGAAAAGTGAGTTTCTATCTCAATTAGAGTCAAATCCCATCAAACCATATGTGAATAATTCAAGTGACCAACATCTAGACCAAGATTAGGTCAGTACTTTTCATGATGGTAAGGTTGATAAAGAACACATTCTTAAACCTTATGAGAAAGATGACGAATCCTTACTGGTGCACTCATTTCATCATGCAAAGAAACTTGACCAAAATTTTGAAATTGATGAATTTTTTAAGCATGATGAAAATTAGGAAGCTAATAGGACTAAAACTAGTGTGGACTGTATTCAAAATGGAAAATTTTTCTAGTCCTTTTAGAAACCTATTTAACTAGTTCACCTAAATCAAGTATGCAACTAGAGCCCATTGTTTTAAAAAACATTCACTACTTGATTTTGTTCAGGTGAACGAGAATAAGGGTTAGGAGCCATGTTTTGAAAAAAACTAGGAAGAAACATACATACTAAAGAATGCATATCTCAAGGAGAGACAAACTCAATCAGTGGCAACTTCTTCCATTCTCGCAAGTAAACAAGAAAAAGAGGTACCATCTCAATGGCATATTTTTTATCATGGTAGATTGCTTTCAAGAGGATTCCTCTTTTGGCCCTTATCTATCACGATTGATTAGGTTTTATCTGACTTTATCATATTTTCATTTTTGTTTTTATTCTTAATTTTTGCTATCATTTCTATTTTGTTTGCATTTTATTTTTGGTACTTTTATTTCTGTTGTGTGATTTTATTTTAATTTTTCCTGGTCAAGTGGCAGATACAACACTCCGTGGCTTTTGAAGTTGGTTTTTCAATTCCTAAAAACTATTGCTCATACTACATTCATTTTCTTTTCTCTCCTTTTCTTTTCAAATGGATATCATTCTCTTAAATCTAAAAGCACGTTTTTCCTCTCTTCCTCATAATGATCTACTTAAAATTTACAAATCTCGAGCAGAAAGACTAAGATGTCGATGCATAAGCGTATTCCTACTGATTTAATATGGTTAATTGAAGCGAAGGTTCGATTCTCTTATGAATTTCCAGATATTTTTGTGTCTCATATGTCAGGTTTAGGAAAAAGCTCTGATGCCAAAAACTAAAGAGCCAAAAACTAAAGAGCCAAAAGATTACAAGTCTGTCACAAATGTGCAAGACGGACTTGTAATCAGCGTTACCGCTACTTGGGATTTTTATCTAACAATCGAAAGGATAAACTTCAATTCATAAAGAATGGACTGAGTAAGGAGTCTTTAGATAATATCCAATTGACTCTTGAGACGCATTCTTATAGAATTATGTAGCGTGAAATCTTGAGGCTATAGACATAATTTTGAGAAGAGCATGCACGTTATAATCTCAAGAATCTGACTCAAAACGACCCTTTTTACCAGTTTATAAGAAAACTAGATGGGAAGCATCTCTCCAACTCATAAAAGGTGTTTAAGCCGTTTTTGGACGTAAAACTAGAGGAAGATGTGGGCCACAGGCATAACTATTTGTACATGTGCATGTGCACTGTCAGTTTTTGAATTTTTATGCTTTATTGCTGTTATTTTTGAATTTTTGTCTCCATCTTTCAGTTGAATTATGCATGCATATTATAATTTTTATTTCTGTCATTTTTCAATTTGTATGTCTTATTGTCAACTTTTTCAACAAACAACCGAGCTACCTATGTAGGTGTTATCAGTGCACTATCTTGTTTCACTCCATAAATATAACATCTTTTGTTCTTCATCTTCACACATATAGTTAGAGAGTTGCATAGATATGGAGGGAACCTCAAAACATCGAATCCAAAAGATATGTCTATTATGTGAATCTCAACCTAAAAAAAGTGTAGAGTTTGTAGAAGTAGCAAATTATCTTTGTAGGCTATTAGCTGAAAGAAAGATTCATGTGGTTTATGGGGGAGGTAGTTTTGGTTCAATGGGTGGTGTGTCAATAGCTGCACTCTTAGGAGGCAGTCAAGTTTTAGGTGTTATTCCTAGAGCTTTAGCTGTAAAAAGCATCACTAGGCGAACAGTTAGGTAGGAGTTACCGGTCTTATCTATGCATGAACGCATGACATAGATGCTTATCAATTCAGATGCCTTTATTGCTTTATCGGGTCGCTTTGGTACTTTCGAAGAAATTTTTTAAATTGCCTCTTGGCCCAAACTAAATCTCTATTAGAAACCCATAAGTTTGTTGAATGTTAAAAATTTTCTTGATCCTTTGCTACGTTTTGTTGATGAAGTTGTGAAATAGAATTTTATCCCATATTCGGCTTGACAGATCCTTGTTTCTGCCACTACTACTGATGAACTACTTGACAGATTACAAGCAGTTGAGTATGAACCTGACCCAATAATAACTCAAATTAATTGGCCAGGGGGACACAACAAAAAGTGCAAATTAGATCTGATGCTCCGTTTGTAATTTTTTTTTGTCTTTTGTTTTATTTGTAGCATTTTATTTTACATGTCTTTCAGGTAATCTCTTTTGAATAACTGAAACTTTAGGTAACATCTCCTACATTTTATCTCTCTGCATTTAAACATTGAGGACATTGTTTCATTTGGGGGGAGGGGGAGGGGATAGTTGACATAAGTATGCCTTATATTTTCTTTTAAAAAAAGAGTAGTAATTAGATTCAGAGTTGGCAGAGTAAAGAGAGCCATTTTGAACTCTTGAAACTGATTCTAACTAATTTATCATTTTGTTTTGATTTTGCACTTTTGAAGACTCATTTTAGCTAAGTCATTATTATTTAGTTTTGATTTTTGAATTTTATGATGAGGCTATCTTATTTACTTTACTTTGAATTATTCAAATCTATGAACTCTCACAACTTTATCATTTAGAAAACTTTTTGCTCTTATTCATTGAGCAAGTATTCATGAACCTTTATTCACATACACATACATACTTTGATGCATGATTGTGGGTTGCAAATGAAATATTGTAATATTTGAGTTCTTTTGTTTTTTTTTTTGGGATAACAACAAAAGGAAGGGGAAAGTTCAAAAAAAAAGAGAAAAAAAGGAGAAAGCAAAAAAGAAAAAAAGAAAAAAAAAGTAAACAAATACGCAATTGTGGATAAGTTTGGTCTCAGAGCCTCTTTAATTTGAACAATTAAGCTCGAGGTTTGACATCCTAATTTTTAAGTGTGCCTAACCTTCATTTCATTATAATGTGTGTGTTATTAGTATTATTAATTATGTGCATGAAAGGGGGTGACATGTAATAGGTAAGAAATGGAGGGAGTTTGCAGCACACTTAGAAACTTTGGGCGACCAAACGAAATTTTGCCAATGAAGATAAGTATAAAAGGGGGAGGATTCTGAGAATTCTAGACCATTTTTCAATTGGTTTTCTTGCCCTACACTTCTAGCCCTCATTTTTTCTCCCTAAAACATCAAGAATTGAAGAAGGAAAGGAGTAGGGAAGAAAGAGGTATGATTCACTTTTCCTCTTTGAATCCTTGTCTTAGGACATATATTTTTTGAATGAATTGTAATGTTGTAGTGTTGTTGATGGCCCTTTAAGCGATGTGTACTCTGAAAACTTATTAGAAAATAGAGTTTGTGATGAATTATGGAAGGTCTAAGGAGATTGGATAATTTGATGATGGTGGAAAATGAGAAATAGTGTTTAGTTTAAAATTTTGTCGGGTTTTTCATATTGAGCAACAAGGAGTATGAAAATTCCCAAAAATTATAGGGTTGCTTTTTGTCTTTGAAATTTTATTAATTCAAATAGACATGCCTACAGGTATGTAGAATTTTGCATCAGTCAAAAATTCAAAGTACATGATTTTTGGTAAATTTTTGAACTGCTAGTACAAAATTTAGACTTCCCTTGTTTTAAACAGAGCATGGGGAACAAATTTTATTTGAAGGGCCAAATTTTCATAAAAACACCTGATTTTTGGTATGCAAAACCTTGAACATGTTTTGTTTTAGACTATAATTTTTTAGTGATTTTGAAGCTCTATATGAAATTTTGTGTATTTTCAAATTTGGGTTGATGAAACTGAGAATGTTAACTTTCATAACAGAGCAAGTGAAAACAATTGCTTTTGAACAACCAAAAATTTTTAAAAATATGTGATTTTTGGTAAGGTGAATTTTGTATGTGTTTTTTATTAGATGTAAAATTTTGCAGCCATTTGAGTAGGATTGGAAACTCTATAAATTACTAAAGACATGCTGCTTAGTTGAAGGATGCTTTGGTGGGAATAGTAAAGTATTAGACTAAGTGATATTTGAGAGGGCATATAACCTTATTTTGGTCCAAAAATTTTAAGGAGACAAGTTTTATGTGTACAAATGTCATCTACAAAGCTGTGTAGACTTTTGGATAGGCAAATTATTTTATAGTAATCATTAATTGATTATGTATAGAAATGAAGTAGAAAAAGGGATAAATTGCTGTTGTGGTATAATGACCCTTAAAGCAATTTTGTTATGTTTTAGGTTGAACTCGAGATTCAAAAGCGAAGCTTAATAAGGTAAGTAAGCTAAACCTTCTGAGGACATAATAAATATGTTGTTATACTTTATGTGGTATTTGTGTAGTGTGATTTTATTTAATGTTAGTGTTACAGTAATTGAATTATGGTATTTGTGATGAGTGGAATTGAGTTGTGGGATTGAAATGTGAACTCATGAATTGAATGAGATGTGTTAAGGAAGTTTCGTGAATTTGAATTTGTGATGGCATTGAATTATGCCTATGATTATGGATATGTGCTAGCAATGAATTATGCATATGATTTTAATAGGTGATGACATTTAATTATGCCCATGATTTTGATATTTGATTGTCTGAAATTGTGCCTATGGTTTGATATGTGAATGGCATGGAATTGTGCCTATGACTTTGATATGTGATTGTCCGGAATGGTGTTTAAGACCTTGATTTATGATGGCCTGGAAATGGGCATATGGTTTTTATATGTGATGGCATGAATATTATGTATATAGAAATGATATGTGAGAAAACTATGAAAAGTAGGGGTGGGAATTCAGGTTTGTGGGTGGTGTTCGTGTCGTGTTAAGCTATGACACGACAAAGATTAGTCCAACCTGAACCCGACCCGTTTATTATTCGTGTCAAGGAGACTCAACCCGAACACGACCTGATTATTAAACTGGTGACCTGTGGGTGACACGACACGATACATAAACACGAATAATAAACGGATCATTTTTGTGTTAGACACGAATATGATCCGTTTAACATGATTATGACACGGTTAAATATTTGACACCACTACAAGAAAAATGATCATATTTGGCGGTTTTTGACCGCCAAATAAGTATATATTTGGCGGTCTTGAAAGCGCCACCAATGGTACCGCCAAATATAGTCAATCTGACTATATTTGGCGGTCTGTCAACCTGCCAAATATGCACCTGACTTGGTTGTTAAATGGATCCAGTTCCAAGGTCTTTTTCATATCTGTGATTATAAAAATGAAGGAACATCAAAATGGATATTGACATCAGAGAAAGAAAGTTTCAGAAACTCCAATCCTATCTTCATGAAAACTGTAAACAAATTATTGACCGGTCATGGAAGAAGAGGCAGTCAGGAATAGATACAACACTAGAAGACCCATGTTAGAAAGAAAGGAAACTAAATAGAGATTATCATTTTACATAATCATTAAATTCTAGCTTACCAGCAATAGCCTCTTCAAAGTGTTCAAGCTTTTCATGAGCCTCTACTATTCTCAACAGAGCTTTCATATACGTAGAATTTAGCTCCAGTGCCCTTGTGCATTCCTTGATAGTGTCCTCAATTTTTCCCTAATAATATATCAGTGTCACTAAGAGTTAGGAAGCCTATAGAAGCCTTCTAGCAAACAGAAAAAAGTAATACATCTAAACAGCAAGTGTAGAGGAATTCAAAGTTTAGAGTAATTATGTGCATTAAAACCTCCTAATTCATCATATCTAAATCTTCCCCTTAGAACTTGAACTCATGTTTGAGCACTTGGTAAATAATAACAATAGACCTAACGGTTAAGATAACTAGAATAATAGAACAAGGACCAGCTCTGATTCATGGTATACTCCAAATTAACAAAATTTTCAGGATCCACCTAGACAATAAACCTATCTAATTAAATCATCCATAACTCCTCTAATAATGGAAAATCTGAAGAATTCAGTAAGCTCAAATGTTATAGGCACAAGATTCAAAAACTAAAATCTAGTACCATGGCTTCGTCCAACAATACTAAACAAGACTGTTCCAGATTGTCCAATCCAATCACAGTAGGAATTTCCATTTCATATCCTCTAGTCTCAACAGTTTCTTTCGCACACTACGCCAAAAATTTAAACTAATATTCCACAATATATCCAAAGAAAAGCAAAGAAATCCAGTAATCATACAAGAAAATTATCAACACATGAATGCAAATGACAAGAAAACCAACAAACCATTAAGCTATTTCCACTCAACAAGTGCTCCACCTAACAAAAATCCATATTAAGCACATTTAAGAACCGAAATCTAACTTCCAAACCATTGAATAAGAGAATTAAAATAGAACCCACCCCAATCACTAACCTCATCTTAGCAAGCTTCACAATAATGATTTAAACTTTTACACTAAACTAAAGTCGAAGAGAACTAGCCTCCTATTTTATTAAAATGAGGATTTTTCATTGTGACATTATAAGCTCTACTTCTAATTTTGACAAGTTTTATGATATTAAGCATGAAAGGCCTTGTTTTTGAAAGCAAAAACCCCTGTAATAGTGATAAGAAAGGCATACAAGCTTCAGAAAACAAATGGCACGATTTGAATGGCAAATCGACCGCAATTCCGTCAACTCTTTCGATGCCTCAGACACCGATTCGGCGGTTCTTATGGCGACATCGTACTGAGAAAGATCACAACTCCTTCTCAGATGATGAGACGGAAGATACAGTGACAGCTCCGTCCCCTAACGTCTCCGATTTCATCATGAAGCCCATCGTCACTGAAAGGTCACCCACGAAGGAGAGAGGCCAGGCGGGGTTAGAGTCGAAAAGGAAGAAACTCATAGAAACAACTAGTGTCATTTTGGGTTTGCCTAAACAGAATGTGAACGCAAAGAAGAAGTTGGTTTCCCATCATGAACGTGAAGTGAAAGGGAAATTGAAAGACGAAGTGGGTCCAAAGCGACTGAGTGAGTTGTTGAAGCTAGAATTATTGAAGGCAGGAAAGGCAATGGAAACAGATTTGTCAACACTTGATGTTGGGATGGATGTATTGAAGGAGCAGATGGGTAGGTTTTAGAGTGATGAGAAGGATAAGGAGATGGGCAAGAAGAATAAAAAGTGGCAAAGATTACGGCTAGGGTTGTTTCATTTTCTTTATATAGTATTATGAAATTCCAGGAAATCCATATCTATTAAAAATTATCAAAATCATCCCCATGTTCAGTCTCTATATTTCAAACTTTTTCATTTACACCATTAGACTAATTTTTTATAATTTTTAGAGCACTAAATGTTTTAATTTAATTTTTAAAAGAAATTATAATAATTTTTGCATATCTAAAATGTTATATTATTGCAAAATAATTTTTTTTGATATTTTTAATTGCTTAATTTTCATCAAAGCAATTAAATAATGTGATTTTTATCACTTTCAAATTAAAAAAATAATTTTATTTATTTCATAAAATTTCCACATTTAAAAATTCATTTTTCTAAAATTTAATATTTAAAAAATTATTCTTTTCATACATATAATAATGTTATCTTTAATTTAAAGATTTTAAAAAATTATTTTTAATTTTAGATTAAAAATAAAATTATATTGTTTAATTATATTTAGATAAATTTATTGAAATTTTAAATATTATATTCACATATTTGAAAGAAAAAATGAAAAGAAAGAGGAAAATTTGAGAGGAAAAAGAAAAAATTATATTTTCACATACTTGTCAAATTTTTATAAAAATGTGATATATATGTGATTGAATAAAGACAAAAAGTGACAAATAAGATGAATTGATAGGTTTGACTTTTAAGACATGGTTAAATTTCTCACTTTTTTAAAAAATTATCAAATAAAAAATTGTGAAGTGACAAATATGCAAAAAATTCTTGTAGTGCACGTTAGCACGATTACAACATGTTTAAATGATTAACATAATTATGACATGATTAAGCATTTCAATTTCCAACCTATTTCAGTATTTTTAAATTAAAATAGTAATAATAAGAAAATATTTAAAATTAATCTATAATACAATAAAAAGTCCACTAAATATCAAGTTCCATGCAAATTTAAAATGCAATCACTATTACAGAGTGGGCTTTTTACTGCATCTATTTACTGTGGGCTACCACACCCGCAGTAAAAATGATGGGCTTTTACTGCATTTCCTAAGGCCCGTAGTAAAAAGCCCATGCAATATATAAATCCAAATTTTTTAATTCCATTTTTTTGACACCCCTCTCCTCTCCGCCCATCTCTCTCATCGTCCCGCTAAAATCCCTAAATTCAATCCGTTAAATTCCCTCTCCAATCTCACACTTTGCTTCAATCCATCAAACACCCGCGTGCGTTTCCTCCCCTCGACTTTGTTGCATTGCTGAAGCACAATCGATTTTGCATTTGGATTCAAGCACGCGTCTGTGCCGTCTCGTCATCAAGATCGAGTTGAAGCATCCACGGCAGCGCTGCACCCTCATGTCGTCACACGAACCGCCACCATGGTTCATAGCTGTGCCGTCCCGTCGCCCTCCGAGCTCTGCCAGGCCTGATTGCTCGTCCGGAACTCTCACTCAGGTTTGTATCTCTTCCTCTCTTTTGATTAATTTCTTGATTTTTTGTTTAATTTGCTTTGAACTGGGAGCTGGGTACCTTCAGTTTATTTGATTTATAAACTTTTACTGCAAAATTCTTTGTTTTAATAAATTATTAAATTTATCATTCACCAAAATAAATTGAGTTTATTTGATTTTATTTGTTTATTTGTTTATTCACCAAAATATAAGAAGTAGCAGGTAAAAAATATTTATTTGTTTTAATTAAATCAAATAAACTCAGTTTGATTACCCCTTTGTTTTAATGTTTGATTGCACATTGTCTGGCTATTATATGAATTAGTTTTCCATAGGATTAGTTGGTTGCACGTTGATTTAAGATACTATTATTTACTCAGAAGCCAAAAGATCTCTTCTATTGAGTTATTTTTTTCATCCGAACAGTAAACCAAATTCGTAATTAAATTTTGGAAAGATAAATCATGTCTATTACAATTTGGTCTTTGATGTCTTCTAGTATGGCATCTCCAATCTCCTAAGAAATGTCCCTCATCTGTGGCTCAAAATCATTCCATTCTTGTACTGAATCCTAAAAATCCGAATCCAACAGTCTTGTTATGCTGACTCCATCTCCTCCTGGTAGTTTCCCGCATGCTTTTATTTTTTCACATATGAGCTTTCCGATCAGTTCAGACCCCAAACATTCTTTATGACTTTGCTGCTTGCTATCTATCACTTCTCTCACGTAATCAAATAGAAGATGCTTTGTTTACTGTACAATCTTTTTGGATTTGATGAACTGTGAGGAGGGTTTAGACCGGACAAGCTCTTGTAATTCTAATTCGGTTGCACTAGCCCAAGCACAACTCGTTTTCTCTTTTGCCAAGTGATAAAGTAGGTTCCAAAAAGAAGCTGATAGTATGGAGTCTTCTGTGATTTTCTTAGTTAGAGTGATGCTACTTCTTGATGGATTCTCTTCCCTTCTTTTGTCTTCAGAAATGAATAATCAGAAAAAAAGTATAATCAACTTCAAAATTTGCTTTTGCTACTCATTTTTCAGTTTTCTTTTCTCCAGGAAAGTGGAGAAATTAAATTTGGAAGATGTATAATCAACAATTAATTATTAAGATAACTCTTTGATTTTGTTTTGATCTGATACCTTTTGTTATATTTTATTTGTCCAGTAGTCACACTGCTTCACTGATCTGAAGAAGAGTCTCTAACATCGGTGTCGATCTTCAATTTCTCGTCAGCCAAGTGCAGATGCCTGATCTAGCTCTCTCTCCTGTCTGTGTGAACATGTCCTTTGCTCATTAATTTGATCTTATTCATGTTTTCTAGATCCCTTTTTCTTGTATTTTGCTGATGAAGATTTTTCTAATTGATGATTTTGCTACGCAGTCCTAGCAGGATCTAATGCTCTTGCTCTTGTATATCTATTTTGTCTGCTAACTTTGTCTACTGTTGCTTTATGTTTAGTAGAGTATCTTTATAGCTCTAAAGGTCAGTCTCTCATCAGTAGATGTCCATGGCTCTTTAAGTGAAGTGGGATGTTTTCCTTAATATTTAATATCCACTGAATGTGTAGTTGAACACTTGCTAAATTCACATTACCTCAAAGGGTAGAGGAAAAGAATTGGTTGTGTTTCTTGCGTGATGTCATTCAGTACTTGCCCTGTTTGTCTCACATCATGCATTTGTCTTCTCAGTAAAAATAGCATGTCATGCAGTTCTGTGCTTCATTAAACTGAATTACTGCATCCCTTCCCTTCTTTTTATTTTCCAAATGCTTGCTTAAGGCTATCTTTCTAAAGCATTTGACACTTCCCTCTCTTCTCTCATTCTCTAAGAAGTAAAAAGTGCTAAATAAGGAAGCTGCCAGCAATTGGATATTTGAATTTCTTCTCGGTGCTGAATAATTTCAGCTATAAATAATATATATTCTTTGCTTTCTTTCCTGGGAAAAAAGCATTGAGTTCTTAGTTGGATCTTTTTTTAGCTCAAACAGTAGAGCACGGGCTTTTGGCATGTTTTCCTTAAAGCAAAGCTATTGTTTTGACCTCATTATGATATCGGTGGCTAGGGAAATATCAGTATATGCAAGCTTCATGTTTTTCTATATCTGTCTTCTGGTTGAATTTTATCGTTATATTTCCATTTTTTATCGTTTAACTTGTTAGGTTGTTAGCAACTAGAGATTATTTATTAACTATGCATGTTTAATCATATTGTTTATATATGTTTTCTTGTTGGAATCATCATGTTTGAGACCTTATATCTATATGAAATTGTGCTTTGTTCCATGGATCATATCTAACTGTTCATGTCAATGTGTTTGTATGAGTGTGTGTCTTTGTGCCCAGTGAGTTAGTTTTATGGCTGGAAACCGTTTGTCCACTTCTTTTCTCAAAAGGAGCAAAAATAAATCAGTAGTGTCTCTGTTGATGGCATTAACCGAACCTTATTGTGTTTCTTCAAAAATTAAACCTGGAAAAAGTTAAACCAGCAAAACTTTTAGAAATGGTATCTTCTACATAATTGAGGATTGAATCATGCGCTTTCCTTTCCTTGTAAGGCTCTTATCTGAAGTTCTTTTAGCTTTTCTCAACTTGTGAAACTTTAATGATATGTTGTTAAAGAAACCACATAAATCTTCTCTTTTGTTTCTCCAAAATACTAATAACTAGGCTTTTTATCAATTCTGCTTATTCTCGCTAAAGTATTTACAACATGCACTTTTATATGCATTCTTGGATTTTGAAAATAGAAATCCAAGAATTGTGTCTGTTTTGTAAGTCCATTTTTCAAAAACAACATAATGCATTTGTCTTCTCAGTAAAAATAGCATGTCATGCAGTTCTATGCTTCATTAAATTGAATTATTGCATCCCTTCCCTTCTTTTTATTTTCCAAATGCTTGCTTAAGGCTGTCTTTCTAAAGCATTTGACAATATATACATATTAAAAAGGGCACAAGACTGCATCGGTGGCTAGGGAAATATCAGTATATACATATTAAAATGGGCACAATTTTTTCTCCTTTTAGTTTTGCTGTGACTACTTGACTGTCATGGTCAATTGCATGGTATTATTGACTGATGCGCTACGGCTGCAAACTGTTCTGAGTTATCTTAAATGTTTGTTCGTACGCTCTTTTGGTTGTAAAGTTTTGAATTATAGCTCTTGTGATTTCTGACTGGTATAATACAAAATGAATCTGTCATTAGCCCATCCTGAAAATTTATCTGCGAATATTGATGGCTTTCTTTGTATTTGTAATAATTAAATTAAATGTTGTTATATACAACTAGATATGGAATACCAAATACAATAACTACACAGGCTTAAAATCTAGCAAGCAGAATATAATGGTTTACATCAATAATGATAAGAAATTAATAGAGATAACTAATAGCTAAATCGGGAACAATCAGTTAATTGAGGTGCATATCAGTACTAGCATAGTTTTATCTTAAATTATGAGAAGACTAATTAATTTCATTGATTACCATGAATGTGTTAATTGAAAGAAATAAAAGAATAAATAAAATTTCCACACTCGTCACTGGTAAGAAATTGGAGCTAGCACAACACTGACCATCATAAAACTTCGTTGTAGGCTTTGCATGCACAAAGGTGCCTACAAGGAAGGAACAAAACACACGAATCCCTAGAGTTACAGCCTCCGCAAGCCATAACCATCATTCTTGTTCTTTGTTCTTCATTGCTTTTCTTCTTGTTGTTGTTGTTGTGCTCACCATAATCAAGGCCTAGAACTGCTCTGTATTCTTCCTCTGTTTCTTCCTCTACATCACAGCAGGACTCTGCATCCTCTACCCCATTGTTGAAGAAGCAACAAGCTGATGCTTTTTCCTTGAGCTGCTCTAATGTGTTGTTGAGACTATAAACCATTGCTTCATTTTCATGAGCTATTCTCTGCCATGCTTGGCTCTCCATCTCTAATTCTTTCAATAAAATTTCAAGCTCTATTGTTCTGTTTGTGGCTTTAGCAATCTCTTCATCTTTTTCTCTCAATAAAGATGAAGTTTTTGACTCTATTTTCTTTAGCAACATTTCAAGATGCTGCTTTCTTTGCTCCTGTAATAGCATTCTCAATCTCTCATTCTGTTCAAACAAAACTAGAAGAAGAAAATCAATAAATAGAACAAGAAAATCAATAACAAACTATAAAACAAAAATAAAAACCAGGACTTAAAATGTTGCAAAAAAAAAATTGCCTATTTACTTGTGATTTGATATAGTGATCAATCTCTTGTCTTTGCTTCTCAACTTGAAGAGCTAAGCATTGAGATAATGACATTTATTGAGGACTAACGCTCGTGTTGTTGTTGTTGTTACTGTTTTTCAAGAAACCATTGTTTTTATTGTTGTTGTCAAGACACAAACTTTGATTTATCTGCTGATAATTTTGCAGTTGCTGCAAAATTATGAATAGATAAAGATTCTTTAAGTACACTGCGTGAAAAATGCACCATGAGCACATTACCCAATGACTTAATGAGACAAAAGAAAAACATGGTGGATGATCCAGAAAGCTAAATTGCCCATTATTCTTCATTTACCAATAGAAAAAATAAAATAAAATAAAAAATAACGAAAGGAAACAATTATTTACAAGGATAAATAAGATTCTGGTTGGAAAAACAGGAGTTACTAAAAAGAAATTTTTTTAAAAGAAAGAGAAAAGAAAAGAGAAAAAAGCAGCAAAGGCCCTTACAAGAAGAAATCAATTTATCTATCAAGCATTAGGATACCTTCAAAAGAAGCCTTTACAGTAAATGAAACACAGAAAACTGATACAGCACATATATTAAAGAAATTTAACACAAACCTTAGCTTGTACTAAATGTAGAACAGACCAAAAACAATATATGTTTAGTAAATGTGTATGTGTACATGACCAAATTTACAAGCCATTGAATGACCTGTTTAAGAAAGTTTGCTAGTTTTTTCACTTCAAACTTCTCTTGTATCAATTCTCCTTCCTTTTGGGTCAATTTAACTGCTAGAGCCTCCACCTACAGGAAAATATTTACCGAGGGAAACAATTATTACACTGAAATTATGGAATAAATGAAGACAGGGATTACACAAAAAGTGGACTCTGGGCATGCTTATGGTACCTACTAGCAGCAGGTTACAAAAACTGGAAGAGGATAAATAAAAAGCATCAGAAGATGTTATCCTTTAGAGCATGGTTCAAACAGAAAAAGAAGTACAAAACAAATAAAGTAGAGATCTTAGGTGACTGGCACAAAGCTATGTTAATGCTGAAAAGAATATCTCTTAACTGCATATGTAGAGGAAAAAGAACAACAAATAAACTAGTTATTGTATTTTGTATTCCATATCTAGTTGTATATAACAACATTTAATTTAATTATTACAAATATATTCCATATCCGACAAAAGCAGATTGGGTTAACCTTGTAAATGATTGTCTATTGTTATTGATGCTTATTAGTGTCTGATACTTTGGGTTATTTATTTATTATATTTCTCTTTGCTTAATCCATTAATCAGAAGAATTCTGTAAACTAATCTGTGATCGGAAGTTTGATTACTGTTATAGAAAAACTAATAAATTCTTCTTTCCTGTTTAAAGTCACAACAGTTAATTGTAGTTGTTTATCATTTACAGACCTGGTGATACTCCATGTTAGCAATTTCATTTACCAGCATCTCCATATCTTAGATTTTTGAGCTGTTTGAGAAAAACAAACTTGGTTGATCGACATAGAACACAATCTGCATCCATTAGTAGAGGTAAGCTTCAGCAGTTCCTATTTATGATGTTTTAAGTTAGATTCAAGTGTTATTCATATGCTGTTTGAGACTATTAATTTTGTTTTGATTGCTTTCAACTATTATTCATATGTTGTTTACTATTCATGCTGAGTTAAATGCTTGCATTTATTTTGTTTTTATGTTGTTTCATCGTAATTGGTATGGAAGGATTTTTTTTCTTCTTGTAAAGCATAATTGATATCTAGTGCTAATGATGTGTTGTTTATGAGGAATTTAGTCTTGTTCTGATTTTTTTTTTTTTTTTTGCACTATAACATTCACAAGGCGTGAACCTCTAATTGAATTTGCATTCTTCCTAAGTTGTTGATGTTATACTGTGTAGTTACAAATCCTTGTTTTTCTTTTTTTTTTGGTTAAAGATGCAAACAAACTTAGAACTTAGTCCTCTATCTACATTAAAAAACACCGATAAAATTACAATTTAAATTGAAGAAACACAGTAAATACTAGACGATAAAAACATAGAAACCAAAAATTTTGCTAGTTAAATAATCCCACCAATTGTACCAGCCCATTACAACCAATCTCACAAAAACAGTCCACTAATTAGAGAGCCCACTAAACCCCAGCCCACAAAACAATTCTACCAATGAAACCAACCCCAGTAAACCCAAAGAAAGGAGAGATGAATATATGCTGAAAATGCCAACTCACTTCCTAACCTAATTAACTTGTTAAATAGTTTAGTTTCAACTTACTACTTAAACAACTTATTTACATAAATTATATTTGTTTTAGTGAAGGAAAGTAGACATGGACAAGAGTTGGATTGACTTAGGAGACAGATTTTCAAAGCCATATCTGGACGGGGTGAATGCATTTCTAGATTTTGCATCTGAGAACGTAGTTGGTGGCACTAGAATTTACTGTCCATGTAAGAAGTGTTACAATTGGTATCTTATGAGTAGGGACGTAGTGAAAGACCATTTAATATTCAATGGTTTTCTACCTAAATACAAAAAGTGGGCATTACATGGTGAGCCGTATATGCCTATAGAGTCTAATCAAAATTCTGAGACTCAACATTCAGAGTTTGGTTGTGATTCTATGGGTGATGATATGGTCAGAATGATACATGATGCCATGGGAATTCCAAATATGGATTTTGGTGAAAGTAGTAGTACTCCATTGGATAATGATGTGGGGGCAGAGTTGAACGAGGCATCAAAAGACTTCCTTAAGTTACTTCAAGATGCGAACTATCCTTTGTATCCAGGATGTGAAAAGTTTACATCACTTTCCTTTGTTGTTTGTCTCTTGAATATGAAAATGTTATGCAGATGGTCAGACACTTCAATGACTATGTTGTTAAAATTTTTTAAAGAAGTCTTTCCCCAAGAAGCAAAAATTCCTCCCTCTTACTATGAGGCTCAAAAAATAACTACGAAATTAGGATTTACATACAAGACTTGGGATGTTGTCCTAATAATTGTATGTTGCTTAGAAATGAGTATGAGAATCTTCATAGTTGTGCAGTCTGTCATACCTCTAGATATAAACAGTTTGATGAGCCAAATAATGCATCAACTTCTGAGGTAAAAATAGCAGCAAAACAAGTACATTACTTTCCCTTAGTTCCAAGATTACATAGATTATTCATGTCTTCAAAAACTGCTTCTTTATGCGATGGCATGTAGAGGATTGTATAAATGATGGTGCGTTAAGACATTCTGCTGATAGTCCTGCTTGGATGACCTTTGATGAAAAATATCCAAACTTTGCTGCTGAATGTCGTAATGTAAGGCTTAGATTGGCTGCTGATGGTTTCAATCCTTTTAGGAATATGTCCATAGCTCATAGTACATGGCCTGTGGTATTAATACCTTATAATTTGCCGCCATGGTTGTGTATGAAACAATCATTCTTCATGTTGTCTGTGCTTATTGATGGCCCGAAAGGTCCTGGAAATAAAATTGATGTTTACTTACAACCATTGATTGAAGAATTGAAAGATTTGTGGAATGAAGGGGTGGTTACTTATGATGCATCACGTCAATAGATGTTTAAGTTACATGCAGCATTGTTGTGGACTATTAATGACTTTCCAGCATATGCGAACTTGTCGGGTTGGAGTACCAAAGGGGAGAAAGCTTGCCCTTTTTGTTCTACGAATACAACATCGCAATGGTTACATCATGGTAGGAAGTTTTGTTATTTGGGTCATCGTCGATTTCTACCCTTTTCTTATAGATTTCGGAAAGATAAAGTGTCTTTTAATGGCAAAAGGGAATTTTTACCTCCTCCTATTCAGATGACTGGATTTGATGTGAAACAACAAGTGCAAAGTGTACTTATTGAATATAGAATGGAAGATCTTCATAAAAGAAAGAGGAAAGATTTTGAGATGATGAATTGTGGAAGCATTTGGAAGAAGAAGAGCATTTTCTTTGAACTACTATATTGGGAGCATAATTTACTTTGACATAATCTTGATGTCATGCATGTTGAGAAGAATGTTTGTGATAATATCCTTTGGACATTGTTAGGTAATCCTAAAAAGTCTAAAGATAATTTAAAGGCTCGGCGTGATTTGCATCAAATGGGAATAAGGAAACCATTACATCCGTAAGAAAGGGGAAAGCATAAAGCGTATTTGCCTCCTGCATGCTTCTCAATGAACAAAGAAAACAAAGCAGTGTTTGATGCGTTCGAAACTAGCAAGTATACTAGTCGCACAAGTAATAAAATGATGAGTAAGATATCGTTCCCACGAGGATTGATTCTAATTGAATTTGTTATTCGAAAGTAAAAATAGAATAAATGGGGGGTTTTGTTGGTTGATTAACTAAACTTAAAAGGCAAAAGAAGAATGCAAATTAAGAATAACAAAACAGAAGTTAATTTGAATGAAAGATCAATGAGAGAACCTGGTTAAGGGTTCATTCTCTGCCACAAGATATGAACTTGCGAATTAATCGTAGAATTGTCATCCAATTACAGCATTGAAGTTATCAACCGTAGATAACAACAAGCTCTGTTATCCCAATCTTTCCTTACTTTGTTGTTAAATAAAATAGGCTCTTTACTTAATCTCTATCCATTAAACAACCTAGAACAAGCTCTCTAAATTTAATTCAATGGATGCATTATGAAAAGAAAGACAGGTTGATCTAAGCAATAAACACACAAGCTCGGATTATTTAACTTAGGTTATATTCTCCAATTGCAATCTCTGATCACAATTTTGCTACTAATGATTAGAAATTCAAGACAATTACGGATCAAGATTTCTAGTCTAGCAATAGACAATATCCAGATTATATTCAGTTGGCCACCCAAATACAATCCAGCAAGCAATCATAAGCATTAAACATGGGAAAATACAAGCAACTTCAATTAGAGAATTGGATAACAATTCCTTGCACAATCAATTCACAAAAACCATATCAAGGGCTTTGAAATCACCCTCAACCAATTCAGATTTAGTTACATATATTCAGACAGAACACAAATACAATAGAATATGGAGACATTCCAGAAAATGAGAGGAAAAGGGAAAACTTAGCAAATTTGATGAAATCTATTAGGATTTGTAGTTCTTCCTCTTTCCAAGCCTTCAATCTCCTTCAAGAACTCCAAGAGATGAGAGAAATCCAAAGATGCAGCCTCCTCCACGTTCTCCCCTCTTCAAGTTATGAAAATAAAACCCTAAAATGTGTTTAAATACTCTGCTACAGTGACTTGCTACAGTGCCCCGTATTATACATGCTACAGTGATTTGTGGAATTATATTTCTATACATCTCACACTGTTTTGATTACAACTTTTGGTACACTGAATGGATTTATAAACCGTAAATTTCTCCAGAAAATAGACTTCGAGAGCTTTCCAACGGTATATAATATGTCATCGGGTTCATTGTATATCAATACAATTAAATCCGAGAAGATCACTGACTAGCAGAGGTGAAAATGAAGGGTTTTACTCCATTTTTGTGCAAGTTGCTCCAAAACCCCTACAAACATCAAAACCACACAAAAACGTAAAAATACCAAGGAATATAGCAAAGAAACATGGACGAATTGATATAAAAGTAATACATAAATAGACACCTATCAGTGTTCTTAAATGTGTTGAAGAGTGTGAAGGTGCCAGATGGTTACGCATCAAATATTTCTCGACGTGTGCACATTAGAGAGCGTAGCATTTGGGGCCTGAAAAGTCATGATAATCACATATTGATACAACAATTACTTCCTCTTGCAGCTCGTAGAGCATTACCTAAAAATGTTGTTGAAACGTTGATTGAGCTTGCTAACTTTTTTAGGCAATTATGCTCCAAAGTGAATACACGGAAAGACTTAAAGAAAATTCAAAATCGAGTGGTTGTAACCTTATGCTTTTTGGAGAAAAAATTTCCACCTTTATTCTTTGATGTGATGGAACATTTGCCAGTGCATCTTGCTGAAGAGGCTTTGATCGGTGGACCAGTACAATTCCGTTGGATGTATCCCATTGAGAGGTATTACATTTTATGTATAATGTGTTTTATTTACATATTATACATGAAAGAATTACACTTATTTTGAATTCATAAAATTATAGGTACTTGTTAACTTTGAAGAATTATGTTAGAAATCGTGCACATCCTGAGGCTTCTATTGCTAAAGGATACTTGATGGAGGAGTGCACTAATTTTTTATTCACAATATTTTGATGAAGTGGAAACCAAAACTAATCAAGCACCTAGGAACAAAGACGGTACCTCAAAAAAAGGTGTGAAATTTAACCTTGACAACGTTACCTGGATACAAGCACGTAGATATGTGCTTGTAAATACTACAAGAATTGATCCATTCCGAGAGTAAGTCGTTCACAATTTTATTGACATACGTTCATCTATTATTCATTGAGTATCCATTCGGTTGGTATTTCTTATAACTCATATTTATTTCATCTTTTTAATTTATAAAGGGAGCATATCAACATACTCTCTCAACAACATCCTCGCGCTTCAAGTCATGAAATTCAGAAAGAGCACAACTCTAAATTTAATAAGTGGTTCAAAAGCCATGTAAGTTATGTTACTTTAATTAAATCTTCAACCTCATACTAAATATGAGTTATAACACTAGTGGGTTTTTATAGGTGGAAGCTTTGCAACAAACCCCAAATGTGACATTGCCTGAAGAAATTGTCCACTTGGCTAATGGCCCAAAAACAATTGCACGACGTTTCAAATCTTATGTTGTTAATGGTTTCAAATTTCGGATCAAAGATATTGACAACACTAGAACCTCCCAAAATTCTGGTGTTGTTTTAAGGGCTGATACACTAAGCTATGCTAGTGCAAGGGATAGAAATCCACGTTCAGGAAGTGTAACATTTCATGGGGTTTTAAGAGACATAATAGAAATTTGTTATGTCAACTCAATGAAATTCGTGTTGTTCAAGTGTGATTGGGTTGATGATCGGATTGGAAAGAAGTTTGATGAATTTAACTTCACAATGGTTAACTTCAATCATCTATTATACAAACTCAATCATGAGGATGATGAACCTTTTATTCTAGCGAATCAAGCTGAACAAGTTTGTTATATCCAGGATCCTTTAGAAGCATATTGGCATATAGTTCTTAAGATGACTGTTAGAGATTCATTCGATCTTTATTCAATCAAGAACTATGAGCATACGATAAAAAGTGTGCCACAAGTTGAGTTATATGCACAACAAGAAGTGGATGAAAGAGAGTTTGTTCGTGAAGAAGATGTTGCTTGGGTTAGGCTAGGAGTTGATGGAACCATAGTTGACATCAATGGTGCAAATGATGATGAAGAGATGGATGATGATGAATGACAGTTTTTGTGGTAAAGTTTACTTGTTGTAGGTATATCATGTTCCTTATGTATTAATGAAAATTGTTTTTTGTTTTAACGTTATTGGACATTCATTTATTGTACATGCATCAAACATTTATTCTATTTGTAATATAATGTATCAATAGCATTTCAGTTTTCTGATGTTAGTATCTTTTTGTAGCTTACTATGGCACCAAAGAGACACCGAGATGACTCTATGGAAAGTGCACTGCGAAGGGAGGCAGAATCTCGACGACAGTCATCTACATCTTCCTAGTCTCAAACGAATATGGGAGATCAAGGTTTATATATAGAAATGATAATTCTTTCATATAAATGTTTTACTTTATAATATGAAACTAATTCTATATGATTAGGTGTATCATCACAAGCAAAAGGTCGTGGAGCTGCTCGTGGCAATTCTGAATGGGGCTCAAGCCAGATTTTACATGTTGATTTCAACGACAAATGGCAACCAATTGGTCCGAATAAGGAGACGTTTACATCCCAACTTGGCATCATAGCCAGAAATAGATCAATGGCTCCGTTGAATTTTACTAGTTGGCATGCCATGCCTGAGCACAAGTTGAATGCAATTTGGGAAGAAGTGAAGGTATTTAATTTAATTTAACTGCTGCATTGAAAAGTATTTAAGTTATGTACACTAATCTGTATTATATTTTTTGTTATTGTAGGACAATACAGATGTTCCGGATGAGTATAAGCCTCATTGTTTAAAAGCAATTGGAGTACTTTGGAGGGATTGGAAAGCTCGTGTTAAGAGAGACTTTTACAAGCCATATCTGACAGATGAGGATCGTTTAGCATTTACCCTTCCAAAAATTACTGAAGAGCATTGGAAGATTTTAGTGGCTTATTGGAGCAGCGAAGGAGCTCAAGTAAGTTATGAAAACGATTGTTAAGATAATTGTTTTATCAAAATATACTAAAATATTGCTCTTTAATATTACAGAAACAAGCAGAGAGAAATAAGGCAAATCGTGCACACCAGTTTGCACTTCATAGGACCGGTCGCACATCTTTTGCTAAAAAGAGAGAAGAGGTAAGTTTTGACAACATTTAAAATTCATATAAATTGTTATAGATTTTGCTTTTATAATTAATTCGTTATATTTGTAACTTACTTCCTTTGCATATATACACTAATATATTTTTCTTTATTTTTGTTGTTAAGATGTCAAAGAGTGGAGAAAAAACAGATCGCATAAGTGTATTTATCAAGGCTAGAACGAGAAGTGATGGAGATGTAGTAGACACTGAGAGTGCTGAGATAATTGTACTTTTTTTAACTAAATTATATGCTCTTACAATTTGTGTTAAATTGGTTACACAATCCTTTTTTTATGCTCTCACTTACAGTTGTTTTCATCATTTTGCAGAGTCAACTACAAGAAGGCATGTCCAGAATACCTATTGAGCAACAAACCGAAGCTGCAGCAGAACGGGTATTTCAAGATGTATTGGGACGTGATCATCATGGTTATGCACACACATACGGCCATGGTCCTTCTCCAACTACTATCATAAGTCAATGTTCATCTCAGCCTGTTGATGTGGAGAAATTGCATCAAGAATTACATGAAATGCGAGTGGAGAACACATAATTGAAGGAGTATAATAAGCAGTTGTACAACTTTTTACAACAGAAATTTCCAGACATTGAAGAGCAGCTGCCACCACCTGTACGACATCAGGTATTCACTTAACTTTCATTTACTCTCTGTGTGGATATTGAAAGAGTTGCTATCTAATTCATGAAGCTAGTGAGAGATTGATTTGATTGATGATTTTAATTGTGAATTGCATTGAGAAGATGTAGTTGTTGAACCCGCCTTTGGCAATATAGTTGTATTTGCTAACTATTGATCACAATGCTATATGTAGTACATAGAGTCTAAACCACAGTGACAACATGATTATTTTTTTTTAATAATTATAAGTTGTTGATGATTGAAACTATTGCTAGGATTTTAAGCTTTTCTAAATCTTCCACAATATCTCAGGCTTCGGTTCCAGATGCTTCAAGCGCACATAGAAATCGTGTCAACATTGACTCTACAACAACACATGAGGAGGAGAGTTAGGTGTGCATATATATATTTGAAGTTATTTATCATTTCTATGTAAGGCATATAGCTTTCACTTGAATTTTTTTAATAAACTTATGAATAATTAAGTATTAATTTTTGATTTTATTTGTGCAGTTTTTTTTGACATGAAGAATTGATTGGAATAAGAATTGTACACTTATTTTAGACTTTTGCACCTATTGGAAACAAACTTAGTAACCTCTTTTTCTTTCTTGTTTGCGAATGTATGTCAAGGTTTTCTTATGTTATGCTTTTATGAGTTATGCCAATATCAATTTATTTGTTATTTGTATGCGAATATATTCTTATGGATGCAATGAATTGCTTGAAAACGAAAACAGGTTCCAAAAAATTTGGTTTTGGATGCAATGAATTGTTTGAAAACGAAAACAGGATCCAGAAAATTATGGATATGAAAACAGGCTACCTAAATTACATTTTGCCACTTTTACGGCGGGCCACCAAACCGCGGTTAATAATCAAGACAACAACAACACCATTTACGGCGGTCACAAGGACCGTGGTAAGTAACCTTTTACGGTGGGCATCAGAACCGCCGTTAATAATTCAGACGACAAGGACAAAACCATTTACCGCAGGCTAGATGACCGCGGTAAACAACTTTTTACAGTAGGCCACACAACCGCCGTAGATAATTTGACCACAACAACACTACCATCTACGGCGGGCTAACCGACCGCCGTAGACAACTTTTTACGGCGGGTCACATAACCGTCGTAAATAATTTGACCACAATAACACTACCATCTACGGCGGGCTGGTGGACCGCGGTATACATGTTTTTACAGCGGGCCTAAACCGCGGTAAAAAGTCAACATACCTTTTACGTCGCCACTTTATACGGCAGGCTAAAACCGTCGTATGCCCGCCATAAAAGACCTTTTACCGCGGTTTTAGTCCGCCATAAAAGGTCCGTTTTCTAGTAGTGAATTTAGCTTCAGAAAAAATATATATTGCATCTTTTTAACTCTTAAGTAACCTACCAAAAAAAATGTAAAAAAAAATTAAGAGAAGTTCAAGATCATATGAAAATTAATAATAATATAATATTAATATTAATAAAAATACAATCTTGAATTTAGATGTCTAACAAGCATATAATGAATTTTAAAATTAATTTGTATTTATAATTGTGTCACTTTAAAAATAATCGTGTCAATTTGTGTTAGTCGTGTTGTCATGTTTTATTAGTTTTAATCGTGTCATAAATGAGTTCGTGTCACCCGCAGGTGCAATCCCTCAACCCAAACACGACCTAATTATTAAACAGGTTAAAAATTTCAACCCGAACACGACCCCAAACATGATTAAGACAAACCCAAACCCACTAATTTCTGTGTCGTGCCGTGTTAGGTTTGCGGGTCATGTCAAAAATTTTCACCCCTAATGAAAAGGATGGTTTGTGCCAAACCTTGGGGAGACATTTAATGTGTATTGTGTAATTCACGCCCAGGGGCCTAAATCCTTGTGATTGATTGACTGAGGGGAGGTCTAAACCATAGCATGGGACCGGTGTCATTCGAATTGTCCAACTAACCTCAGACTTGTGATATTATGTGGGCCCAAAACTTTACCATTGATTGACTGAAAGGAGGTTCGAACCATAACGGGGGACCGGTATCACCCGGATTGTCAGACTAGCCTCAGACTTATGCTAATGTGTGGGCCCAAATCTTTGTGATTGATTGACTGAGGAGTGGTCCGAACCATAACATGAGACTGCTATCACTCGGATTGTCGGACTAGCCTCAGACTTATGGTAATGTGCACAGGTCAAATATTTATGATTGATTGAATGAGGGAAGATCCGAACTATGTGTTTCATTAAACAGGATTCGGTAGGATGGGCCTGGTATCGCCTGAATTGTCGGACTAGCCTTAGATTTGTGATAATTTATGTTATATGTCGCCAAGGTTATATTGAAACAAGATAAGTAAATGTGTGAATGAAATAAGCACATATATGAATGAGTTGTGAATGAGATAAACACATAAGCGAATGAGTAATATGAATGGCTTCAGAAAAACATATATGAAATGAAATAAGTGCTTATAAATGTGTATGAAGAATGTGAATGGCTTAAGAAAAGCATATGTAAAATGAGACAAGTATATGTGTATATGTATAAGTGATAAGAATAGCCTGAAAAAGGCAAATGTGAATTGAGATAAGGACATATGTGTGTAGGAGTGAATAGAATGGCCTAAGAAGGGCACATATGAGATGAAATGAGTACATATGTATATGTATAAGTAATGGAAACAGCCTGGGAAAGGCATACATGAAATTAAGTTAGTGATTATGTGAGTGTGTAAGTGATGAAATTAAGCTAAGTGTGATAGGTTGGACAGAGAGTTGGTGCAAGCACGTAACTTTTTTTGCACAGGAGCGCCATTGTGAAGTTTTGAAAATTAGTTGAACCAGAGACTTGGCGCCGCTGCGCCAGTCCTTTCGCGTAGAAGCGCATCCGTTGAATCTTGAATAGTGAATTTTTACTTCCGAAATAAGTAACTAGTGACTTGTTGGATAAACAATGAATATTAATTTCATTCGTACTTGAATTTCTCTTGATTAATCATTACTAAAACCTTTACTTAGCTTACTTACTAAGTGATTACTCATTAAGTTTTATTGTGTATCTCAGATGATTAATGTTGCTCAGGTTAAGGAGGATTTTGACAAGACAACGACGGAGTTCCCTTGACAACCATAGGCCACCGCGATATTATTTTGCATTGATCATTGTTTTGAGTCGCATTCTAGACCTTTACGGTACGAATTGTTATATGAGGGATGCCTTAACACCTAATACCTTAAGACCAACTGGTTTGGGAGCCATTTGTATTGTCCCGCATGACACGCGCATGATTTTGCGCAAAGCTTGCATTGATGCACACCAAGGGATGGGATTTCGGGGCAAGTGTTATAGTGATTTGGGATCCTCGTGTCAAGAGAAACACAAAGAATGGGCGTGACGTTCTAGAAGGTTCTAGAAGGTTCTGCAACATTCTGAAACGTTCCGGAAAGATCCAGAAGAATCTGGAAGGCACGAGATGCATGCGGAAGACTCAAGAAGGCTCCGGAAGAATCTAGAAGGTGGCGAAAGATGATGGAAGGCCGCGGAAGATTCCGAAAGCTCAGGAAAATATCTTGAGTCTAGGATTCTCTAGAGATGTCTAGGGTAGTGTAGACTTGTCTTGTGTTATCTAGGATTGTATGGGTGTATCTAGAATTACTTGGCCAACAAGTAAGCTTGTAAATATCTAGGAAGGGTTTAGAATAAGAATATTCTAGGTACTTGGTTGGTCAATTAGGTAGTGAGATGTGGCGTAATGTTAGCCACACGTTGAGGAGGTGCTTGCCTATAAATAGGGTCAAGTCATGCAAGTCAAGAGATTCATGCTAGACTCAAGTGTTTAAGAGTCTTGCAAGCCTTATAAACTACCTTGTGTACAGTAAATATTTCCTCACCCAAATCTCTCATGTCCTTGTTCTCTTTCGCTTGAACCTCTCTTATAGCGGTTTAAGGTTTACTTAGGTGCAATTTCGGTTTGTTGAGCGCCTAAGGCCGCACGGTCTCTGCTTATGAAACAATAAGGCCGTGACACATTGGCCTAAAGCTCGTTACATGGATTAAGAAGAAAGCTTAAAGGGATTGATATCTAGCCTTCAAGCTCAGCCCAAGGTGCTTCACCCAGTAATGACCAACCCTTCACATAATTTAAAGCCAAAGGCCTAATTGTGATCTGAAGCCTAGCCCATCACCCAACTGTATCATGTTGATGAAAGAAAAGCAAAGAGAAGGAGACAAGCAGTGATGGAGTTTCATGTGGGTGAGAGAGAAATAGCAAGAAAGCAGATCCAAGGTCTTAGAGGCAGTACAAGAAAAGGACCGGGGGATATAAGTTGGAGAAGATCTGATTATGAGAGTAGCCAGCTTTGTACAGTGGATTATGTACAAAGGAGCTTGCTAGGCTGCTGGATGTTTATGGGGGTCTAGAAGGGCAGCTGATCTAGTCTTATATGAGTGGGGCAAAAATCAGTTCCTTCAACTAGCGCTATCTGTGGGAAAAAACTTTCTTTTATTAGAGGAATCGAGATTTTGAACAAAACTCAAGACATTGTCGAACGAGAAACTGTCCTTCGAACTCAACTCTGAGACTAAAATGGTAGTCTTCAATTAGAGCACTTCTATGATGGAAAAAGATACAACTCATAACCCACGTATGGGTGAGTGGATGTCCCGGCCAGAGGAAAAACAAGGTGGGATTGACCCATTTATGGTAGACATAAGAAACAACCAGAGCAAGTTAGAAAGGAAAACAGGGAGCTCTGTTAGAAGATGGTAGGGAAGAAACATGATGGAAAAAAGGCCCACAGGGAAGGGGAGGCCAAGAGTGCAACCAGATACAGGAAAACCCCTCATACACCAAGTCAAGAAGTAGAGAAAGGTGGTAGAAATCCTAAACAAAACCCTGACCCAACTAGAGAAAACGCCCATGATATGAAGCAGGAGATGTTTGACATGGTTATGGTGGAACTGAACCATACGGTGGAAAATAAGATGAAAGACATAGCCACAACCAACCTTCTTAAACCACTTACTCTCACTGCCTCGAGAATAAGCCAAACTCCCTTTCCTGACCACATAAATAGCATCCTAAAGTCTAAAAAGTTTACCATGCCCACCTTAAAACTATTTGACGGGAAGGGAGAACCAAAAGAGCACCTTTTTCATTACCGCCAACAAACATCCCTAGAAACTCTTGATGATGCACTACTTTACAAAGTTTTTTCTGCGACACTAAGCAGGTTAGCTCTGAGGTGGTTTAGGCTACTGCCACTAGGGTTAATTACTAACTTCAATGAACTGGCACGGGTGTTCCTCTCTTAGTACCTTAGGAATAGGAGGCAATTGAGGACCATCACGAACCTCTATTCCCTGAAACAAGCTCAAGGAGAGAAGTTGGGTGAGTTCATGACCAGATTCAACAACGAGCTTAGTTAGATAGAAAAATATGACTTGAAGGCAGCAGCTCGTGCTTTGAAATATGTGGTGAGGACCAAAACTAAATTTCATCGGTATTTGATTCGGAAAGGTATAAGAAAGATGGAGAAAATCACAGTCGAGGCAGAAGGGTGGATTCACTTGAAAGAAGAGGAAGTTGCCCTACAACATAGAATTGGCTTGGTAGTAAAAGAGTAATACAGCATGGAACAACCATATGTAGGATGAAAAAGAAGGAGAATAGAACCTAAAGAAGGAGACCAGAAGTGGCAGAGGACATATACAAGGAGACCAAAACTCCCTCCAATACCACTAAAGGCTTCAATCATGGAAATTTGGCAGAAGAACAAGAATAGAGGTATTTTTAGGACACCCAAATCTCTGTCAGAGGGGTCCACCGAGAAGAAGAGTGAATATTGCTTATTCCAGGAAAACTATGAACACTTGACAAGAGATTGCAGAAATCTCATAACCAAAATCAAGATAATGATCAGAAAAGGGATGTTGACTAGTTATATGGTAGAAGGTCTAGTAGAAGTTGACCATGAGTAAGGACAAACCTTACGACTACATATAACAATGGCAAGACTAGGAAAAGAGGGGCCTAAAGTAAGGTACATAGCAAAAATTAATGACAGAAAACATATCTTTACTATACGTGGGAAATCAAGCTATGTGGTAGGGGCCCAACGTAATCAAATGGTGGTGACCAAAGCAAATGTAGATTGGGATCTCACCTCTTCTTCATGTTCGACTCTAAGCAAATTTCTAAACGTTGGGACACTCTTCAACTTAGAAAATACTATGCTTGATATGAGGTAACATGTATTGTGCCTTGGGGGAGTCATATATGAAGCTTTTTGTGCGATTATAATATGAGAAATTGTGTGCAGAAAATTTTTTTATGCTTATAACTGTAGACATACATGGTTCAGATTGTCCTAAGGGAAATGAAATAGAATGATTTGTGCAAAAATTATGTAAGAATGGTTGCTGGTTAATTTCTTTACTATTGACTATATGCCCAAATCAAAGGGTTCCCATTGGGACCAAGGCATTTGGGGCTTTTGAGTAGTTTCTAAGCACCTAAATCAAGGGGTTCTTATCGAAACTAAGACATTTAGGGTTCTACATAGATTCTAAGTGCCCAAATCAAGGGGTTCTTATCGAGACCAAGGCATTTGGGGTCTGAGTGCCCAAATCAAAGGATTCTTATCGAAGCCAGAGCATTTGGGGTTTTGCGTGCCCAAATCAAGGGGTTCCTATTAGGACCAAGGCATTTGAGATTCTGATAGATTCTGAGTGCCCAAATCAAGGGGTTCCTGTTGGGAACAAGGCATTTAGCATTCTGAGTGGGTTTTGAATGCCCAAATTAAAAGGGACCTTGGTCAGGTCTCAAGTATTTAGGAATAAGGGGGGATCAGAATATTGAGTGCCTAAATCAATGAGTTTCTATTGGATCTAAAGCATTTGGGGGTTCTAAATGCCCAAATCAAAGGGGACCTTGGTTAGGTCTCAAGCATTTGGGAATAAGAGGGATTAGAATATTGAATGTCCAAATCAAAGGAGACCTTGTTCTAGTCCAAAGCACTTGGAAACAAAAGGGATAAGAATACTAAGTGCCTAATTCAAAGGGGTTTAGGACTAAGAAAGATCAAGGGGAATCAAGAAAGACTACAAGCATTTAGAAAAGAATAAATAGAAAGAAAAATAGGACTATTGAACACCTAAACCATGGAGAAGTACAGATAGACCCTAAGCATTTAGGAACAAATGAGAGTCAGACTAGTGAGTGCCCAAAGTCTGGGGGGCATCTTTAATGGACCTTAAGCATTTAGGGATAAAAGTGAATCGAACTAGTGAGTGCCCAAATCGATAGGTCCTTGTCAGGTCTGAGGCATTTGGGGGCACTTGGGGACATTTAGGAGATAGATTACAGTAGTACTCAAACCGAAGGGGAAAAGATTGTGGAGTGCCCAAGGTCTGGGGGGCATCTTTAGTAGGCCCTAAGCATCTGGGTACGAGAGGAGCAGATTGGTTAGGAGGGGATAGGCCCTTGTCAAGTATGGCTAAACAAATGATGCCAAACTGGGGAAGACCTTTACAAAGTAACTTCGATGTTAAAAAAAAAATCACTTTGAGAGCTAGTAAACCTCATCTAGCCTCGACAAGAGGCATACAAGAAATTTTAGGCCTAGTGTGTGGGCATCTTGAAGTTCCTTAAAGAGATAAATTACGGGCACAATGGGGGTTCAGAGGCAGTCTAAAGGTTTGAGGATCAAAAAGGAAAAAACCAAACAAACAAAATGATTGATTTTTTGCACATGGGCCTTTGGCTCAATTAGGCCCATGTCCAAAGAATGGGGGCAAATGAAGGGGTGATATCTGGCCTTAAAACCCAGCCCAAGGTGCTTCATCCAGCAATGACCAACCCTTCATTATAATTCAAAGCCAAAGGCCCAATTGTGATCTCAAGCCTAGCCCATCACCTAACTCTATCATGCTGATGAAAGAAAAGCAAATAGAAGGAGACGAGTAGTGATGGCGTTTCACATGAGTGAGAGAGAAATAGCAAGGAAGCAAATCCAAGGTCTTGGAGGCTATACAAGGAAGAGACTGGTGGATATAAGATGGAGAAGATCTGATTATGGGGGCAACCAGCTTTGTACAGTGGATTAAAAGTGAATTGCAGGCAGAGAACAGCACTGAGGATGTGACATTGAGCTTCCCCGAGAAGCAATTCCATAAAAAGGAAAGCCAATTAGTTGGAGGTAGCCAAAAAAAGGGTATTGACGGTAAGTGTGAGAAGCTCGAGGAGGGAACATGGGAGGAGGAATGAAATCATAAAATTCCCTTTGAGGTCCACACAGGACAGACAACTTCATCTCACTACAACTTCTCACTCTTTCTATCTAAAATTTCTCTATTCATTGTCTAATATACTTTGTCTGATTTTTTGTCCACTAGAATCCTGACTTGGTCATCGAAGTACTTTTTGCAGGTACCACCCCTGGAGTTTCCCAAGAATTGTTCGGGTGCTGGTTAGACAGAGGAGCTTGTTGGGCTACTGGATGTTCGTGGGGGTTTAGAAGGGCAGCTGATCCAATCCTGTATGAGTGGAGCAAAAACCAGTTCCTTCATTAATATATTATATTGTACCATAATTTTTAAATGACTTATTTTCACAAATAAAAAGTAAACATAAATTATGAAACAAAAGAAACCAACTACTTTTCCGGTTCAAAGAACGTAAAAGGTGGGTTTCATTTTCATTTGAATGTCTCCACATTTTCGAGCCCCCTCAATTTATATTATAAACCACTTGGAAGACTTCAAAAACATTATTATTGTGAAGTCTTACCTAGTTTAAGGTTTTATTCAAACCTACTATTCAACACCTTAATTCAACTATAGAGAAACTCCGTGTCAAAATTTTCGAACTTAATATTTAATATATAGAAGGCAAGACTCAGCGGTCCAAGTCTTCCATATTTCGTTCTCATTTCTTTTAGCTTTATATTATTTTCTACAAAAGTTGCTTTCATCATCCTGTCAAGTCTTCTTATTCATTGACTAGACTTCTAAATTTTATTTGGTATTGTTTTTAAAACATATTATTCTTCAAAAAAAAGTCCAATTGCCCTCTTTGGCCTGGCTTATATACACATGCATATGCATACATACATATACATACATATATATATACATACATACATATACATATATATATACATACATATACATATATATATATATATACATGCATATATATATATATATATATATATATATATATATTATATTGTGTAGGGTTTTCCTGAAAATATGGAAGGAAACTTATGATGCCAATAAATCATCATTTATTGAACATAGCGTATATGCAAACAATTAGCACATAGCTACCACCAAAAGGAATCAGTAGAAGAACATAAGCAAGCAAATAAAGCTGCTGAGCAGTCACATTATCGGAGTCATATATACTAGTATTATTCCATCCATTCTCTCAAGATACAAGTATAACCTAGCTAGACGGAACTGAGAAAAAAAGCGGAGCCGGAGGATTTGGGATTTCTACTTTCCCTTCAAACATAAACAAAACATTATTCATTGAAGGGCGCAGTGATGGTTCATCAAGAGTGCACCAAAGTGCCACTTTAATCATCCTTTCCAATTGCATTATCTCCACTGCTTCATCACCTGCTAGTCGAACTACCTCACCAGCCTCAAAACATTGATAGGCCCACTCTTGAAGAACAATTTGATCCTGTGGAAAGCTTTTGTCAACACATCTTCGACAACATATGATCTCTAACAGGACAACTCCAAAGCTGTAAACATCGGCCTTAACTGTCACAGGAAGATTTCGAAACCATTCTGGTGCAACATATCCTCTCGTTCCTCTAATCCCAGTAAAGGTTCTTGTCTGGTCTGCCTTCATTAACTTTGCCAAGCCGAAGTCGGAAATTTTTGCACAATTGTTCTCATCAATGAGTACATTTTGAGGTTTTATGTCACAGTGGATGATTTGAGATTCGCACTCTTCATGTAAATAGAGAATCCCTCTGGCTATTCCGTAGGCGATTCTCATTCTTTCAACCCAATTAAGTTGTTTTCCAGGTGTGAAGAGTATATCAGCGAGAGAGCCATTGGACATGTACTCGTATACCAAAACTTTGTTAGGTGCGTCACATGAGTAACCAAGCAAACGAACCAGGTTCCTATGGTGGGTCCTCGCGATAACTTTAATCTCGGTTTGAAACTCGTCCTCCCCTCTAAACACTTCCTTCCGCAGTTTTTTAACTGCCACAACTTTGCCATTCTCCATAGTCCCTTTATAAACTACACCAGAAGATCCTCTACCGATTTCTTCCTTGAAAACATCAGTCATTGTCTGAATGTCTGCATAATGAAATGATAGCAGAGCAATATCCTCAGGAAATCCAACACTTCTGCCAATACTAGAGATCCTTTCATTATACTTGAGATGGTATTTGTACATAACAATCCCAAAAGTTGCCAAAATAACAAGAAGAAATGCAACAAACAAGCAACTGAGAATAATTATGATATCCGTTTGGGTTTCTTTCTTTCCTTCATCGGGCACATATTCATCAGTTGATGCTGCAGACGTATATACTTTGATCAAAGCAATATCATTTGGGTTGCTGTTACTATCCAGGTTCCTCCTCCCGTATTTCAAAGGAAGCCTTTGCATTCTGCAATCACCATTTATGAATAACGCAGCTTCACAACGGCAGTCCTTCAAACATGCTTGTCTACAGCCTTCATTAGTTGTTGCTCGTAGAACTGAATATGAAATATCTTGCCAGGTTGTATTCTCCAATTCTTGAATGGTGAATGTGAAAGTTGGACGTCGGTTAAAGCAACTTTCTACGCTGAAATTCCTCTGACAGCCACTGCCCCAATTGCCTTGGTAATTGACAAATGTAAGCCCCGGAAGACATCTACAATCAGGTTTCTTATCAGGTTTCTGATCGTTTGAAACACAATAGCTATTGAAGCCACACAGACCCTTGGGAGCACACTTATCTTTGGAAGATTCCCACTTAACTGACCACGAATTGTTTTGTCCCAACTGGAGAGAATATACTCTGAAAATCCCATCCGAATCAATTTTCATCAAATAGGTTCTTCCTCCAACTGTGGCATAACCTTCTGTTATATTCTTTATGTTGTAACCTGTGGAATTAAGCATGTAAAGGCGACCATCCACATCAAGATTTAGCGTCACATTATCACCCCATCCATTTGTGCCAGTTGCCAAATATGCACTCTGAGGTTCGTCTAAAGCATTGCTTGGGTACTGCACAAGGTTTCCGTCTTGTTGCATCTTAAGACGGAACAGCCCCATCGAATTGTTCGTTTCTGAAACACTTGAAAGCAACTCCATCCCCGCCACAAGCCGTTGAGTTGGCAAAAGAGTATCGGTTGGGTGTTCAAAACTCTGCCATACAATTTCTTCATGAGAGTTACGAAGGACAAAGTTGCCAGAATCAAGCATTTCAGCGTAAGCAGAAGTAGGGGAATTGCCCGCTATATCAATATCTTCGCCTGTTGGTTGCGAGATCAAAAGCCTTCCTTCAGAATTGAAGAGCAACGTAGCGTTGCTAGAGACTTGTGGATTATCTCGGTTAGCTGTCCACACAACAGTTTTCTCTGGAATTCCTGACAGAAAAACCCCAACAGCATAGCCCTCGCCGTGAGGGTAAAATCCAAAGGCATAGAGGCCAGAACTTGACGGCCATGAAGAATCTTCTGTATTGGGTGCCAGCGAAGATCCATACTTTATTCGAGCCATAACTGTTAAAAGATGTACATAAAAGAATGAATACAATAAAATGCATGAAAAGAAAATCCAAACTCTGCATCTTCTGGTTTTATTTGAGGAAGAAATTAATTTTGATTGTTGTAGGCACGAAAATCTGGGAGGTAAAGGGATGGCGAAGCTTGAATTTATATTTATGGCAATTCAACACTAAAGTCTACCAAGAACAGTTGCTTCGAAATTCTGGGACTTTAATTTTCCAAAGCCAACAATATGCACTGTTCATAGTAGCAGGCTGTGTTACTGTCAACACATAATCTAATAAATAAATTTGGTGTTGTTTATTACAATAAAATCTGTATAAATAAAGATCACTGCAACTTAGAAAAATATTATTTTAGAAAGATTATATATTTAATATGAATAGCTTATGAATTTATTGATAAACGAATATTTAGTAATTTAAGAGTTTTATATATATTTATCTTAATGAAAATGATACAGTGATGAAGCGATCTATTAACGAAGAGATTATTCAAAGGATATGCTGAATACGCTTTTTGTTGATAATTATGATCAAAACGATAATTGAGTTCCACCAAATGGTTTTGCACAAGAGGCCGTCGTAGCAATAGTAATTTTAAATAAATTTTCTACAACATAAAAGAGTTGAATTAAGAAATAGAAGTTGTAAAAACAAAAAAAAAGCTCTTTAATATTATGAATTTTTATATATTGTTTATTTTGTGTATATGATTAATTATTAATTTTTATTTTACTTCGGTGCTAAAGAATTTGAAAAAAAAATTATTTTATGTATTAAACGAGGTTATTAATTCAGTACATAGGCCCGAATCTAGAATAGAAGATATTATTGTTTAAATGAAATTAGATTAAGAATAGTTGTAATTTCATTGTCATTTGAACGTGTCCAACTTTGGATATTCAAGGGTGGTTACATGTATCCTTTCATCGCTGATCATACAGTCCTTCTCAGACTTTAAAATTGTCTATATCGAGTCTTTAATTTCTATTCAAAGGTAATAATTATGCATGGATAACGTGAGAAGACTTTGCTGCAATTTCGATGCACTTTGAACATTGAAAAATAAATTAAAACAAAACAGTTGATATTAATGATATTTTGTAAATTAGATTTTTATTATAACAATTTTCTTTTATGAACCTGAACAAAATGGATATTAATCAGAATTTTATACAATAAAATTTGTACTTTGATTAGAATATACAATATATTTAGCACTAAACTAAAAAATTCTGACTTATTTTATGCCTTTCAGGAAAATAGGATCTGGAAAACTATATACACATGTTTCTTCCATATATTTCTTCATTGTCCAAAACTTAATTAATTTGTATGATACAATATTAAAATTGATTTGTTGCCAAAGTTTTCAAATTAAGTTCACTAATGAATATATTCTTACTTATTAATAAAATAAAATTAAAAATTGTTGATTTCACTTATGTTTAATTTCTATAGAAATTTTGATCCAAATTTGTGACCGAAAAATGTTTACAGACTTGCCAAAATTAAAGGAATTTTAAATGTCTTTTTTTTTTTAATTTTTGCCCTAATTAACTCAATGAAAAATTATAGACATTTCATTAATTAATAAAAAAATAGAATGTCGAATTAACTTTGATAAATTAATGTTTGTGCCATCAATTTTTAATTTTTTTTCTATTTTATATTTTTCATTATCGTTTCTTGTATAATTATTGTTGATTTGAATTAATTGTGCTTGATAAAATGTTAGTTTTGAAACGTGAAAATGAAGTCATCATAATCATTAATACTAGAAACAAATAAATTTTAATACATCTTAAAATTTTTGTTAACAAATTATCTTCATGTAAGATATATATATCCTTGAACTTTTTTTGACCAGAAACTTTTTGTTGCTTATATCCTTGAACAAATTAAAGTCACATTATCATTGAGAAGAAGAGCACAAAGTTAGATCCTAAACTTATTCTTTGCTCAGCCATAACTGTAAAAGATGTACATAAGAGAATGCCTACAGCAGGATACATGAAAACAAAATAAAAACTCTGCATCTTCTAGATTTATTTAAAAAAAGAAAAAATTTATGCCGGTTGTAGTATGCGTGAAAATCTTGGAGATGAAGTGAAGTGAAGATGAACAAAAATATTGGAATTTCTAAAAGCTGGCCACACATACTTTTCACCAAGTAATGTTCTGACTTGGTCAATGTTGACCTAGGTAATTTTTATTATTATTATTATTTTTTTAACTTCAATCAAAAGCAAGCCTAAGACTAGTGGATAACATAAAACTTATGGAATTTCATATGTAATTAGAGTTTTTTTTTTTCACAATACAAGCACGATACGAAATTAACATATTATTATTGACACGATTATTAATTGTATTATGTTAGTGTTAGGATACTCAATACAATTAATAAATATTGTTGGATTTGTATTGGGGATGTTCAACAAATTAATCCCATTGAATGACAAAAATAATTAAGTATGCATTGTCAATCCATGAGCCGCAAACTTATTTAAGGACATAAATTTTTATTTACTTGTAACATAAATATTAGAAATATGAAATTTTTAAATTAAGAAGCAAATTCAAATAATTTTAATTATTTTCCTATGTGTTTGATAATTTATACTTATTAGTAAGAATAGTTTAATTAATATAAACATAGCATGGGGGTAATTATGTATATATGTGTAAAACAATTAAGTAGGTTTATGTGAATTTGATATGATGTAAATACGACATGATTATTGAAGGGGTTGTATCTGTTACGCTTCCGTCTTACACATAACAATTCAACAAAATGGGTCACCATATATAGAGTAAGTATCCAGCCCAAAAGAATAGTCTATTAGATGGAGGAACTCCTCCCATGTATAAGCCCCATGACCTTTCCTTAACCAATCAATGTGGGACTTCAAATGGGCCCCGGCGGGTGGAGGTGCCATCCTTGTCTTAACCAACAATAATTGTGGCACCATCTTTGTCTGAACCAAATGAGTCCATATTACTGTCTTGCGTTGGTTCTGATATCACTTGATATGCTTCCATCTTACACACAAGAATTCAACAAAATGGGCCACCATATATGGAGTAAGTATCCAGCCCAAAAGATTAGTCTATTAGGTGGAGGAACTCCTCCTATATATAAGCCCCATGATCTTCCCTTAACCAATCAATGTGAGACTCTAAATGGGGACTATCCAAATGAGGACTTTATGGGTACAACAGTATCCATGTTTCAAGTCTTAACATAAATAATTAAATAGATAGTATTTATATTAGCTAAAATTCGAGTAATTCATATCTTACTATGACACAAATACAATAATTAAACAAACACAAATTGTCACTCCTACCTACACTTGTCACATTAGTAAGTCGTGATATAGTTAGTGTCTAGCTAGATCTCACCTTGCAATTTTGTAGTCTTCAAAATAATTAGATAGTTGTCCAGTAATAATAATCGCCTTATAAAATAAAACTACTGGGAGTTCATAATTAAATACTAAACATACCTTTAGAGTTTTAATGGACAACATAAAATTAAAAAAAATCAAATAATTAAATACTAAACAAACCTTTAAGAGTTTTAATGGACAACATAAAATTTTTTAAAAAAAATCGAATTATTAAATGGGTTTTAAGCTTATGCCCAAACTTTTTTTTTGATAAAATAAATATATTTTTCTCTATAGATTGTGAATGTCTTATTTCCAAGAACCAAAAAGTTAAATCCAAATCAAGATACTACTATGAAATAAGTTACTTATACTGTAAAAAATTATGATATTTATAGTCATTCATGCATTAAACGCTGTAGCATATACTTTTTTTCAAAATTACAATTCAAAGTTTCAAACAAGCCAATTAAAATATTCAACCTACACAGAATACGAAGTGCTCTGAAAGTTCTGGAGGTATGCAGATTATCATAATGCAACAAACCATTCAAGTGCACACAACATATAAAAGATAAATCATTCTCCCCCTCACTTCTTACTTATTCCTTTTGGAGAAACAAGTAACACAAAAACAAAATTAGTAAGCAAAGAGAATAAGAACAAAAGAACAGCAAATTAAAGTAGTTCAGAACAGACAGAATAAAAATAAGTAGGTCAAAGTTCAGAGCAAATAGAAGGTCAGAGAAAGCCAGCCAAGTTAGCCAAGTTCTCCCCCTTGATGTGAAGTGATCTTCTCCCCCTTGATTTAAGCACAAGTGGCAAAAATCTAACTGAGTCTGGGAGACTTTCTGACAGGTGGTGAGGTGGAGCTACCAAGGCGTTTGACAGATTTGCGAGCCATATGTTAACCCTGCGCATAGGAGTAGAGGTTGGCTGATCAGATGGAGCCTGTTCCATTGGAGCTACAACTGGTGCTGGTGGTGCAGAAGGAGTTGGTGCTGAAGGAACTTTAGTAGTATCCGAGGAAGTAGCTGTGACTTCAGCAACTACTCTGTGTATCTCCTTTTCGATTCTTTCTGCACTTGTTTCAGTGTGTTGAGCAGGCTATTGTGAAGATGGAACTGGGGACTCAGGTGCTGGCAGAGGAGGAGATGGTGGATAAGGTGCTTCTTCAGCTGCTGTATGTGCAAGAATGTCTAGGGATTCTTTCTCAGCAGATGGTGAAGGTTTTTTCATTCCGGAATCTGTTTTTGTTGGTTCATCTGAATCAGACTCATCTTGCAAGGTGGGAGCAAATTTTTCTGTTTTTTGCTTTTTCTAACCAGATGATTTCTTCACCATTTTCTGTTTCTTCTTTCCCTTTCGAATACCTCCCTTGACAGAGGTATTGTTGGAATTTTCTTTTAGCTTTTGTGCTGCTGTTTTGTCTTTCTTAACAGCAGGCTGTGCAGTTGGACTTGATAGACTTGGAGTTGTGTGCTCAGATGGTGGTGCAGTGGTTTCGGGAATATCAGTAGCTGGTGTTTCGGGAACCACAGGTACATGTTCTAGTTTAGGTGCCATAGTGTGTGGTGCTGTGGACTGAGACTGTCCAAGAAACTGTCTTTCCAACACAGATTGCTTATGTTTAATATCCTTTAAATCCTGCAAAATTTTTGTCAAAGCAGTATTGATTAATTCAAGTTTTTCCTCAAAAAATTTCAATTGATTCTTCCTGACTCTTGTGGGTTTAGGTTCAAGTGCAGGTAGATCAGAATGATCATGCAATCGTTGAAGGAAACCCTTGGTAATTGACTTAGACAAAACCTCGGTTTGTTCACTAGAACTTACAGGAACATTGTTCTGAGCAAGTATGCCTTGTATCAGACAGGGGAACACAAGCAGGTAGTAATTCGAGTGATAGGAACCAATTTGAACAATTGTTCTGTAAGCTAACAGTCCAAAATTCACTGGCCTATTAGTTCTTAAACAAAACAAGAGTTTCAGTCTATCTTCCCTAATCTGATTTTGATGAGTAGAAGGAAGCCAATTAAACTGAGCTATCTTGTGTAACACTCGGTATTTCTTCCTATGAAATTTCTGGTCAAGACCATCTCTGGGTTTCCACTTGATATCTGTTCGACCAGTAACTTCCTTAATTATTTCTTCCATGTTAAACTTCTCATCTAGAGAATGCATGTTTCCTATTGGAATGTCCATAAAGAAGTTTATGACATTGGGGGAGAATTTCAGAAACTTCCCCCAACAGTAGACTCTATGATAATGAACACTCTTAGGATCATCAATAGTGCTTGAAATGTTAGCATAGAATTCTTGAATCAAAGTTTGAACAGGAGGAAGAAAATTTGATACCGTTCGAGTCTAGTAATTGGACTCAATCATCTCACTGACACGATAGGAGTTGAAGTCTGAGAGTTTCACAAGTCATTCTAATTGAAGTTTCCTTTGTGAAGTGATCTTGTCAAATGACACATCCGAAAAAGGATTGTCTCCCAAGTATAGGAGTGTCGAAGTAATAAACCCGGTGAGTCCGGGGTCGATCCACGAGGAAGGGAATTTTTAGCGCTACAAACTATAAGGAAGCAAATATGATATGGATGATTCAAAGAGATGACAAGATAATATTAACAAATAGATGAGAATAATTAAAATACGCAAGTAAAAGAAATTAACACAATAATAATGAGAGCTAAGGTTAGTGGATCTGCCCTTGATATTTCGAATAAAGATAAACAACCCATTTTAGTTATATGAATTATATTTGCTTTGTTACCAATATTTATACCACTACTTGTAAATGGGTTCAAGCATCCAATGTGCCAATCTCCATATATCAACAACAAATCAAGGTTCCTAACTAGATTCGTGTCGGTAAGGAAAAACCATACGACATCTAGGAAGGATCCAAGCATTTGATGTGCCAAGGATTGTCTATAATGGATCAAGACCTCCACTTTACGAGTGGTGTCAAGATTGATTAAGAAAGTAAATATAACTCATATAAAATAAACAACATAAGATTATGATAATTAAGCACATATCAAGGTTTAGAGAATCTTTACTCTCACATCAAGGGTTTCACCCTTTCACCTTAGCAAGAGAGAAATTAGAAAGACATTATAAGAGAAAGAACACAAATTATAAGAAAAAGGAAATTCATTAATACAAGAGAGAAAAACACAATAACAAGGGATCCCAGCAAAGGCCAAGATGCCTTAATGGGTCACAAGGCACCTCTATTTATAGATACATTCAGGGGCAAACTTGTCAAATTACAAAGGAATAATTGTCAAATATTAGATGCACCAACTTTGACAATTAGGGTAATTAGGTGAACCGACTTTGACCACCGATTTTGACATTGAATTTTTGAGAATTTTAATCACATGTCTTCATGAAAGTCGTAGATATTTCTCTCAGATTTCTATAACATCTTGATTTATACGATTTGGATACGTATTCTGAGAGATATGGTCAAAATACTGAGGCATGGTCAGGCTGGGTCGAAACTACAGATGGGTTCACTTCAATCCCATTTTTGGTCCACTAAGAGCCCGAATTTGATGATGCTTTTGAAATACAATCTTGTAGATAATTTAATCAGCTTTCCAAAACATTAAGATTTGCACCATTCTAATCTATAAATAGAGAGTTATGCCCATTTTACCGAACCTGTAACAAAACCAAAATTAAGAGGAAGTTAATTCCAAAGATGCAAAGACTACAAATATGCTTAAGTTGAGGAATTTAATGACACTATTAATGTAATATGATGAACTAAGCTCTTATTAAATATACATATTTAAGTGTTCATCACATCCCCCAACCAGCTTATTGCTAGTCCCTAGCAATTAAAGCGTTATTATTTAGAAGAATTTATCGAATTTTACATCCAAGGTGGTCATTATTGCACTCTCCTTGATTTTATCCAAGTAAACAAACTCTCAACCGATTGTTTTTTTTATAATGACTCATGTTCCCTTCAGTCAAGATATCAATAAACTTTCTTTTTGTGCTCAGTCGACACATGCCTATGGGGCTTATTAGAAAGAAGCCATATCGGTTCTAATATTTATTAAGGCTACAACTGTAGGTAAGGGGCATTCATTTATTACATATATATATATGTTTTTTTTTTTAAAGAATGCATCTTTAACCCATGTAGCGAGCCTTAGGCTAATGACTCCCAGACCAGTTGGCCTTAGGGCATTAGGTGTTAAGACACCGCTTCGAGCTTAACGACTCGGGTTGCCGATGCTTTATTTTTGCTTAGAAACTTGTGGATAGTGCAATGTTCAATCCCATTAAGCTTTCTCCTTAATCCATGTAGCGAGCTTTGGGCCAATAGCTCCCAAACCAGTTGGTCTTAGGGTATTAGGTGTTGAGGCACCCCTCGGACTTAATTGCTCGAATTAAGGAGGCTACAAGACCAAACTTATCCACAATTGCTCTGTTTTTTTTTTCACCTACCTTTTTTTTTGCTTTCACTTTTTTTTTTTTTTTACTTTCCCCTTCCTTTTGTTGTTATCCTAAACAAAATAAAAGAACTCAAATATTGCAACATTTCATTTCGCCACCCACAATCATGCATCAAGGTATGTGTGTGTGTGAAGAAAGGTTCATGAATACTTGCTTAACGAGTACATAAGCACACAGTTTATTAAATGATAATGTTGTGAGAGTTCATAGATTTGAATAATTCAAAGTGAAATGAATAAGACCTCCTTGTTATAAAATTCAAAAATCAAGACTAAATAATATCAATAAGTGAGTTCACAAAATCAAAATAAAATGACAAATTGGTTAGAATGGGTTTCAAGAGTTCAAATTGGTCCTCTTTACTCTGCCATTCCTGACCCAGAATGCGTCTCAAGAGGATTTGAACTCCTTACGCCGCACTCTGAATCTAATTACTAACTCGCTTTTTTTTTTAAGAAAAAGAAAATTGAAAACATACTTATGTCTACTATCCTTCCCCCCCAACCAAATGAAACATTGTCCTCAATGTTTAAATGTAGAGAGATAAAGTATAGGATGACCTGAAAGACTTATAAAATGCATCAAGGTATGTGTGTGTGTGAAGAAAGGTTCATGAATACTTGCTTAACGAGTACATAAGCACACAGTTTATTAAATGATAATGTTGTAAGAGTTCATAGATTTGAATAATCCAAAGTGAAATGAATAAGACCTCCTTGTTATAAAATTCAAAAATCAAGACTAAATAATAACAAGTTAGCTAAAATGAGTTCACAAAATCAAAATAAAATGACAAATTGGTTAGAATGGGTTTCAAGAGTTCAAACTGGTCCTCCTTACTCTGCCATTCCTGACCCAGAATGCGTCTCAAGAGGATTTGAACTCCTTACGCCGCACTCTGAATCTAATTACTAACTCGCTTTTTTTTTTCAAGAAAAAAAAAAAAATTTCAAAACATACTTATGTCTACTATCCTTCCCCCCCAACCAAATGAAACATTGTCCTCAATGTTTAAATGTAGAGAGATAAAGTATAGGAGACATTACCTGAAGCTTCTGTTATTCAAGAGAGATGACCTGAAAGACTTATAAAATGCTAAAAATAAAAGACAAGAAAAGAAAAAAATTACAAACGGAGATTCAGATTCAATTTGCACTTTTTGTTTTGCCCTCCTGACCAATTAATTTGAGTACTAGCTGGGTCAGGTTCATACTCAACTGCTTATAATTTGTCGAGTAACTCACCAGCAGAAGTGGCAGAAACAAGGATCTGTCTCGCCAAATGAGGGATAAAATTTTGGTCCACAGCTGCATCAACAAAACTTATTAAAGGATCAAAGAAATTATTAACATTCAACAAACCTATAGGTTTTTGATGGAGATTCAGTTGGGCCCAAGAGGCAATTTGAAAAATTTCTTCGAGAGTACCAAAGCCACCTGGTCAAGCAATAAAAGCATATGAATTGATGAGCATATGTGCCATACGTTCATGCATAGAGGAGACTTGTAACTCATGCCCAACCGTTTTTCCAACAATGCTTTCTATAGCCAAAGCTTTAGGAATAACTCCTAAAACTTGAATACCTCCTAAAGCTATTGACACAAAACCTATTAACCCGAGGCTACCTCTCCCATAAACCACATGAATCTTTTTTTCAGCCAGTAGTCTACCAAGATAATTTACTGCCTTGACAAACTCTTCACTTTTACCCGGTCGAGATCCACAGAATACACATATCTTTTGGATTCGACGTTTTAAAGTTCCCTCCATGTTTATGCAACTCTCTAACTATGTGTGAAGAAGAGAACAAGAGATGTGGTATTTATAGAGTGCAAAAAAGGTATGCTAATGATTACATCTATATAGGTAGCTCGGTTGTTTGTTGAAAAAGTTGACAATAATGCATAAAAACTCAAAAAAAGATGATGAAATGAGACACCATAAGTCAAACAAAAGATACAAATTCAAAAATGACAGCTATGAGGCATTAAAATTCAAAAATGATGGCACGCATGCATATGTATAGGTAGTTGTGATTGTGGCTCACATCTTCCTCTGGTTTTTCGTCCAGAAATGGCTTAAACATCTTCTATGAGTTGGGGATATGCTTCCCATCCAGTTTTCTTATAAACTAGCAAACAGGGTCGTTTTGAGTCAGATTCCCAAGACTATAGCGTTCCTGCTCATCTCGGAATTGTGTCCACAAATTAAAAATTTCATGCTGCACAAGTCCGCAAGAATGCATCTCAAGAGTCATTCGGATATCATCCAAAGACTCCCCACTCAGTCCATTCTTGATGAACTGTAGTTTATCCTCTCAATTATTAGACAAATATCCCAAGGAGCGGCAACGCTGGTTACAAATCCATCTTGCACATTTGGGACAAACTTGTAACCTTTTTGCTCTTCGCTTTTTGGCGTAAGAGCTTTTTCCCATACCTGGCATGTGAGAAACAAAATTATCTGAAAATTCATAAGAAAATCGAACCTTGGCTTCAATTAACCATCTTACTTCGATAGGCATACCCTTACGCATCAACATCCTTACTCTTTCTGCGCGAGCTTTGTAAATTTTAAGCAAATCATTTGGAGGAAGAGAGGGAAAATGTTTGTGCAGATTTGAGAGAATGGTGTCCATGTGAAAATGCGAGAAAAGAAAGGAAAATGAATGCAAAGTGAGCAACAGTTTTTAGGGAACTGAAAAACCGACTTTAAAAGTCACGGAGTACCGTATCCGCCACTTGACCGGGAAAAATCAATCCTTAAAAAGGATCGATTAAAGCAATGGACTCTTCGTTTTGGTCAAAATTTTTAAAGAATTGTTTTAACCGTTGTCCATTAACTTTAAATACATTACCATTCTTTGGGTTTTCAATTTCAATTGCTCCATGAAGGAAAACATTTTTAACAATGAAAGGCCCAGTCCAACGAGACTGAAGTTTACCATGAAACAAATGCAATCTTCAATCATACAAAAGAACTTTTTGTGAAGGTTCAAAAGATTTTCTAACAATGGATTTGTCATGAAAAACCTTCATTTTTTCTTTGTAGATTTTAGAATTTTCATAAGCCTCATTCCTGATTTCTTCAAGTTCACTCAGTTGGAGTTTACGTAACTTGCAAGCATCATTCAAATTTGTGTTGAATGTTTTAGTGGCCCAATAAGCTTTATGCTCAATTTCCACGAGCAAGTGACAAGGTTTTCCATAAACTAGTCTATAAGAAGACATTCCCAAGGATGTTTTCAAAGCAGTTCGGTGAGCCCAAAGTGCATCATTAAGTCTTAAAGACCAATCTTTACGATTTGGGTTAACCGTTTTTTCTAAGATCTGTTTTATCTCCCTATTAGCTAATTCAACTTGTCCACTTGTTTGTGGGTGATAAGGTGTAGAAATTTTATGGGTTATTCCATATTTCTTCATTAAAGTTTCAAATGGTTTGTGATATACGCATGAAAGTACACTCTTAAGCATAAATAATTAATGCTAATTGGATAGTATTATAAAGCTTTTATGATATTTTAGCATAATTATTTTGCTTATGCCTCTTTTACATTTGTTTCATTTTTTGCATTTTCTTTAGTCTTTATCTTGAAATAAAGTGTTATCCTTAAATTGTGATTAATGGAAATCATTTTTTCAGGTTTAATAAAATGGACACAACTCTCAATCTATAGATCAAAATGGAGAGATTATTGAACCTAGAGTAACATGTCTCAATTTTACACAAAGTTGAAGAACAATCAAAAGCCCAAATCTAACATTTGATGGGCCGAAATTGAGACACAACAAAACCAAATTATAGTTGTTTCTCAGCCTGACCCATGTCCAGTATTTGGGCTATATCTCAGAGAATACTTGTCCAAATTGCATGAATCTAGCGGCCCTGGAAAGCTGAGACAAAATGCTACAACTTTCATGTTTTCCACAAAGCCCAATTCGGTCCATTTGGTGGTCAAAAATCAGCTGCAAGTTGGTGGCCGACATTGTGGAAAAATTGGTGGAGGTTTGGTGTAATAGTTCCATTTCATCACCTATTTAAGGACAACTTGAGGAATTGAATGGGGGGAGAGAAAAAATCATTTGAGTTCACATTTTATCATTGTATATTACAATTCTCTCTTGTATTTTCTTTTTAGAAATGATAAGAATGAATTGTAAGTTAGGCTAGAACTCTTGGTAAGGCTAGAGATGAACTTGTATGTGTAGTTTATCTATTTCTCCACTTTCATTCTACCTCAAGGGCTATAAAGATTGTATGTTTGTTTATGTGTTAAACTCTTTCTCATCTTGTGATTTCTTTTTAATCCAGAAATTATAATTCTCAATTTCATATAAATTCAGTCATGCTTTCTTTATGTGATTCGTGTTGAATTATAATTGTTACTGGTAGTTTCGTTTTATGAGTTAGTCCTTTATTACAATATTGTCATGTGATATATTGTACCTCTTGGATAACTTGTAAGGATGAATGTTTTTGGTAAATATTGTTTGTAAAGAGTTTATGCATATCAAATACATGTGTTTATCATTTATGTTATACTATACATATTTTCCGACTGATTGTTTGGGATGTGAAACTTTCAATTGAGTTATAATTATTAAATCAAAGTGGAGATTAGATTTACAAAACATATAAGTGATTCTCGATGCCTTACTTCTTAATTACCATCGATTGTTTCCAATTATTAAACACTGAATTTTCTTTATAACTAATCACTTCAAAGTTAAATTTTACATTTTTATTATCTTTTTAATATTTTACGAACCTCTTTTATCGAAAGCCTCCTTGTGGATTCGACACCTCAACGTATACTACAATAACCGCGGTATATTTTGGGCGTAACCAAAAATTGGCGCCGTTGCCGGGGAGGTAAAATGGACGAAAGACGGTTTGTATTTTTTATTTCCTTTTCTTTTTTTTGGCCTAACTTTGAATAATTTGCCTAATTTTCCTAACTTTGACTAATTTGCCTAATTTTTCTAACTTTGACTAACCTTATTCCTTTTACTTTTCAAAGGTCGGCTTTGCCGCCTTGCTCCTTTTACTTTTCAAAGGTCGGCTTTGCCGCCTTGTTTCTTTTATTTGTTAAAGGACGGCTTTGCCGCCTTGCTCCTTTTACTTTTCAAAGGTCGGCTTTGCCGCCTTGTTTCTTTTACTTGTTAAAGGTTGGCTTTGCCACCTTATTTGTTTTATTATTATTGTTGTTGTTATTACTTGTTAAAGGTTGGCTTTGCCGCCTTATTTCTTTTACTTGTTAAAGGTTGGCTTTGCCACCTTGTTTGTTTTATTATTATTATTGTTGTTATTACTTGTTAAAGGTTGGTTTTGCCGCCTTATTTCTTTTACTTGTTAAAGGTCGGCTTTGCCGCCTTATTTCTTTTACTTGTTAAAGGTCGGCTTTGCCACCTTGTTTGTTTTATTTTTATTATTGTTGTTATTACTTGTTAAAGGTCGGCTTTGCCGCCTTATTTCTTTTACTTGTTATTTGTTTTAATTTTTTTTTTATATTCTATATATACTTGTCAAAGGTTGGCTTTGCCACCTTGTTTGTTTTATTATTATTATTGTTATTATTATTTTACTTGTTAAAGGTCGGCTTTGCCGCCTTTACTTGTTATTTGTTTTAATTTTTTTTATATTCTTTATATACTTGTCAAAGGTTGGCTTTGCCACCTTGTTTGTTTTATTATTATTGTTGTTATTATTCTCTCTAACTTTTGTTATCTTATTGCTTTTTGACTTTATTTGAGAACTTTCTTGTTTAAAAAAAAAAAAACAAAAAGAGAGACAAATTGTGAGTGATGTATGAAGCAATCTAGAGACAAACGAGGGAGATTTATGAAAAAATCAGAACTAGAACCACAACAAGATTTTGCAACCGAAAAAAAATCAATTCTTGGTTCATCTTCATCTTCTAATTCTGATACAATGAGCCAGCATGAGGACAACCCCGTTAAAACGCTAAAAGATTACTTGCATCCTACCCGCATAGCCACACCATCATGTATCATATTTCCACCTAATACACCAAAATTGGACTTTCACCCTGGGATGATACATCTTTTACCAACTTTTCATGGTTTAGATAGTGAAAACCCGTATGTGCATGTTAGAGAATTTGAAGAAGTAGTGGGCACCTTTCATAGTCAGGCCAATGCCATAGATTCTGTCAGGTTAAAATTTTTCCCTTTTTCTCTAAAAGACAGGGCAAAGAGTTGGCTATACTCTTTAAGGCCGAGATCCATAGGAACTTGGACAGAAATGACCCAAGTGTTTTTTTAACAAATATTTTCCACAGCATAAGACTAACGGCCTAAAAAGACAAATTTCCTCTTTCTCCCAAAAAGATAGTGAAACCTTGTACCAAACTTGGGAGAGATTTAAAGAGTTGTTAAACATGTGTCCTCATCATGGGTATGAAAATTGGCGCTTGGTTAGTTACTTCTATGAGGGACTCACAATTAGGGAGCGCCAATTTGTTGAGATGATGTGCAACGGGGAGTTTCTTCAAAAAGACCCTGAGGAAGCCTTAGAATTCCTCAAAGACTTAGCTGAAAAAGCCCACACATGGACTGGACCTAGTGCTACAGATAGCACAAATAGGTCACGATCTAGTGGAATTTACCATCTTAGGGAAGAGGACAACCTTAAAGCCCAATTAGAAGTCTTAACTAGGGAATTGGAAGTCTTGAAGACCAAAGATAGGAAGGTCACCCATACAGTTGCTAAGGTTGAATCGCAAGATCCATGTTTTATTTGTGGAGGGGTGGAACACTTAGCTCAGGATTGTCCAACTTACAGTGAGATAAGAGGGGTGTACGAGGAACAATGTAACGCCTTAGGGATGTACAAAAAGCCTTATTCACCCTATTCTGAAACCTATAACCCTGGCTGGAGAAACCACCCAAACTTTAGTTGGAAATCTAACCCCCAAAACAACAACCAATGGAAACAGGAACAACAACCACCCAAGTCTTATCAAGCACCTCAATACAATGCACCACAAGTTAGGAATTCCTTAGAGGACACCTTACAAGCATTTATGGAGGCCCAAAATAAGACTAACCAAAAATTTGAAACAGTTCTTGCACAAGTGGTGGAAGAGAACAAGGAGATCAAAAGTCAAATCACTAAGCTAACTAGTGCTTTGACCATACAAGAGCGAGGTAAGTTTCCATCTCAAACTCAATCTAATCCAAAAGGGCAACACATGGCACAAGCCTCTACTTCTGACACACAAAATCTCGAAGAGGTAAATGCCATCACTACTCGAAGTGGTAAGATCTTAAATGAGCCTACATTGCCAATCAACACTACCATGGAAAACAAAGATGTTCTCCCACAAAAGGAGGACATTTTTTAGAAAGAACTTGAAAAGAAATTTTCGATTCCAGTGCCTTTTCCACAAGCTCTCAGATCTAATGGAAAAAACTCGAAAGTTCAAGGTGAGATTCTAGAACACTTAAAACAAGTTAAGATTAATCTTCCCTTGTTGCATGTAATCAAACAGGTTCCGGCTTACGCCAAAGTTATCAAGGATCTATGCACCATCAAAAGAAAGCACCATGTCAAGAAGACTGCATTCTTGACGGAACAGGTAAGTGCAGTCATTGAACAGAAAACCCCACCCAAGTACAAAGATCCAGGGTGTCCTACAATTTCCTGCCAGATTGGGACACATGAAATCAGTCAAGCATTGTTAGACTTGGGAGCAAGTGTCAATCTCATGCCCTATTCGGTTTACTTACAATTAGGACTTGGAGAGATCAAACCTACATCCATAGTTCTACAATTGGCCGACCGATCAGTCAAGAAACCACGGGGAATAGTGGAAGATGTTTTATTACAAATTGATAAATTTTATTACCCTGTTGATTTTCTTGTTTTGGATACTCAGTCTGTGGTTAATATGGAGTCCAGAATTCCTCTTATTTTAGGGAGACCTTTTCTTGCCACTGCTAATGCTTTTATTAATTGCAGGAACGGTCTCATGAAATTATCATTTGGTAATATGACTCTTGAGGTGAATATTTTCCATATTGGAAAGCAACCACGAGAGGAGGAAGATTGCTACCATTCATATATGATAGACACACTTATCTCAGATGAGGCTTATAGAAAACAGGATTTTGACTCTTTAGACTACCTTCTTGATTCTGAATTTGAAGATTTATTTTATCCTGATGATACGACTAATGTGTTTGGTGTTTTTTACTCACAGGATAAAAAGACTCGATTTTGGCAACCACGCTTTGAAGAATTGCCTCGTGGAAGAGAGAAGCCAAAACCCTCTAACTTAGAGGCTCCAAAAGTTGAACTTTCTCCATTGCCCAAAGGTTTGAAGCACGTTTTCTTGGGAGCAGGTGATACCTTTCCTGTTATTATTTCTTCAGAACTTAGTGTTGAACAAGATGAAAAATTGATAAACTTGTTAAAAGAACATAAGTCTGCACTAGGATGGACTATAGCTGATATTAAAGGTATTTCTCCATTAATATGCTCCCATAGAATCCATAGAATCCATCTAGAGGAAGGTACCCAACCTCGTAGAGACCCCCAAAGAAGACTTAATCCAACAATGAAAGAAGTGGTAAAGAAAGAAGTCTTAAAACTATTAGATGCAGGTATAATCTATCCAATATCTGATAGTCAATGGGTAAGTCCAACACAGGTAGTGCCTAAGAAATCTGGAGTAACTGTGGTTCAAAATGATAAAGGAGTGTCTGTTCCAACTAGAGTAGTAACCGGATGGCGGATGTGCATTGATTATAGGAAATTAAACACAGCCACCCGAAAAGACTACTTTCCATTGCCTTTTATTGACCAAATTTTGGAACGTGTAGCTGGTCATCCCTTTTATTGCTTTCTCGATGGGTACTCAGGATATTACCAGATAGAGATAGCTCTAGAGGATCAGGATAAGACTACCTTCACATGCCCTTTTGGTACTTATGCTTTTTGTAGGATGCCATTTGGATTATGTAATGCACCAGCTACTTTTCAACGTTGCATGCTTAGTATTTTCTCAGACATGGTTGAAAAATGCATGGAGGTTTTTATGGATGATTTGACTGTTTTTGGTAACTCTTTTGATTCATGTCTACTTAACTTAAAATCTGTTTTGAGTAGGTGTGAAGAAAAAGGACTTGTGCTTAATTGGGAAAAATGTCATTTCATGGTGTCTTCTGGGATTGTTTTGGGACACATTATTTCAGAAAGAGGAATGGAGGTTGACAAGGCTAAGATCGAGTTGATCTCTAAATTACCTACACCTAAAACGATAAAAGATGTCCGATCTTTTCTAGGGCATGCTGGTTTTTATAGGAGGTTTATACAAAATTTTTCTTCTATATCTAGACCATTGTGTAACCTCTTATTGAAAGATGCTGAATTTGTGTGGACTCAAGCTTGTGAGGACGCATTTCAGACATTAATTGCCAAACTCACCACTGCCCCTATTATGCAGTCACCTGATTGGAGCCTTCCATTTGAGATTATGTGTGATGCCAGTAACTATGCTGTAGGAGCAGTCCTTGGTCAAAGAAGGGAGGGCAAACCCTTTGTTGTTTACTATGCTAGTAGAACCTTAAATGATGCTCAAATGAATTATTCTACTACTGAAAAGGAACTATTAGCTGTTGTTTTTACCTTGGACAAATTTCGTTCTTATTTAATTGGTTCACCTATTATTGTGTTTACTGACCATGCAGCTCTGAAGTACCTTTTTTCTAAAAAGGATGCTAAGGCCCGTCTAATTAGATGGATTCTTCTTTTGCAGGAATTTGATCTAACCATTAAGGACAAGAAGGGCGTCGAAAATGTTGTAGCAGATCATTTGTCCCGTCTTGAGTTCCATGATTCCACTAATGTCCAACCCATTCAAGATGATTTCCCTGATGAACATCTTTTCACTATAAGCCAAGTACCTTGGTATGCCCATATTGTAAATTACTTGGTTTGCGGAGAAGTTCCATCTGACTGGAGTGTACAAGATAAGCGTAAGTTCTTGGTTGAGGTGCGTAATTTTTATTGGGATGATCCTTATCTTTTCAAATATTGCGCTGACCAAATTATGTGACGTTGCATTCCTGATAGTGAAATTGCTAGTGTCTTAAACTTTTGCCATGGCACTGCTTGTGGTGGTCATTTCTCAATAAAAAAGACTGCTGCAAAAATTTTATAGTGTGGACTCTATTGGCCCACAGTGTTTAAAGATACTAACAATTTTTGTCGTTCATTTGAAAGATGTCAAAAGTTGGGGGCTTTATCTCGCCGTCATATGATGCCTCTTAGCCCTATTCTTGTTATTGAGATATTTGACTGTTGGGGTATTGACTTTATGGGACCTTTTCCTCCATCTTTTGGTTATCTTTATATTCTTCTAGCTGTTGATTATGTGTCCAAATGGGTGGAGGCTATGGCTTGTCGTACTAATGATAACACAACCGTGGTAAAATTCTTAAAAGAAAACGTGTTGTCTAGGTATGGTACGCCACGTGTCATCATCAGTGACCAAGGAACACATTTTTGTAACCGTTCTTTTGAAGCTTTGATGCGCAGGTATGGTGTTCTTCATAAGATTTCCACCGCATACCATCCACAGACAAATGGGCAAGCTGAACTCGCAAATAGGGAGGTCAAGCAGATTCTAGAAAAGACTGTTAACCCGAATTGCAAAGACTGGTCTTTACACCTTTCTGATGCATTATGGGCTTACCGCACTGCTTATAAAACTATTCTAGGGATGTCTCCTTATCGCCTTGTCTATGGGAAAGCTTGTCATTTACCTGTTGAGCTAGAACATAAAGCTTATTGGGCTGTCAAAGCCCTTAACTTTGATTTGAGTGTTGCAGGTCTTCAAAGAAAGTTACAATTGTCTGAAATAGAAGAATTGTGGAATGATGCCTATGACAACTCCAAGATTTACAAGGCTAAGATGAAAGCGGCTCACGACAAACAAATCTTGAGGAAAAACTTTGAGCTAAATCAACGAGTTTATCTTTATGATTCTCGATTGCATTTACACCCTGGAAAGTTGAGATCTCGATGGACTGGACCATTTGTCGTAAAGCACGTTGTTTCCAATGGAGCGGTGGAGATTGAGGACCCCACTGATGGACGAATTTTCAAAGTTAATGGGCAACGGTTGAAAAATTATGTGGAAAGGGAAAGTCAGTTTATGTGTCTCGAGGAGATCTCTCTTGAGCCTCCTGTCTATCCTAATTAATCAGGTTCTATCTGTCTCATCTATCTGTACCATATCTTGACTTTTGTACCATATCTTGATTTTATTTTTGTTTTTATTATTTGGTTGTCCTTGCTTTTATTATTTATCTACCCTATATCTTGACTTTGTCTTTGTTTCTATCATCTATCTGTACCATATCTTAACTTTATTTTTGCTTTCTTTATCTCATTGTCTTGCTTTTATTATATATTTTTCCTATAGTTTTTACTTTATTTTCTGTTTTTGCTTTTATTTTCTTTTGCGTGTTTTATTTTACTTCCTGGTTAAATGGCGGATACGGTACTCCGTGACTAATTAAGTCGGTTTTTCAGTTCCCTAAAAACTGTAACCCAAACAAAAATCGTGCATTCTTTTACCTTTCAAAATGGATACGATTCTTTCAAACCTTCGTAGACATTTTCCTTTTCTTCCTCCAAATGCATTGCTCAAAATTTACAAAGCACGGTTTGCAAGGTTAAAATTGCTAATGCTCATGGGTTTACCTGTTGATATACGATGGTTAATTGAAGCCAAAGTTCGATTATCTGGTGAATGTTCAAAAGCCTTCCTTCATGCCTGGTTTGGGTAAAAGCTCTTACGCGAAAAAGCGAAGAGCAAATAAATTACAAGTTTGTCACAAATGTGCACGATGGACCTGTAACAAGCGATGTCACTCTTTAGGATATGTGTCTGTCAATCGAGAAGATAAGATTCAGTTCATTAAGGATGGACTGAGTAAGGAGTCTCTAGATAATATCTTGTTGACTCTTGAGACGCATCCTTGTGGACTTGTGCATCGAGAGATTTTAAGATTATGGACACAATTTCGAGAAGAGCAAGAACGCTATAGTCTCGGGAATCTGACTCAAAACGACCCTGTTTGCCAATTTATAAGAAAATTGGATGGGAAGCATATCCCCAACTCATAGAAGGTGTTTCAGCTGTTACTGGACGTAAAATCAGAGGAAGATGTGAGCCACAATCACAACTACTTGTACATATGCATGCTTGCCGTTATTTTTGAATTTCTATTTTTATTTTTATTTTCAACGTTTGTCAGACAAACAGTTGAGCTACCTATATAGATGTCATTATTGTACTACCTTTTTGCATTCTATAAATACATCTCATGTTCTTCATTTGCATATACATAGTTAGTGAGTTGTATCAAAATGGAGGGAACCTCAGCTCGTCGATTCCGAAATATATGTGTATTTTGTGGATCTCAGCCTGGTAAAGATATAGTTTTTTTAGAAGCAGCTCATAATTTTGGTAAGGTTCTAGCTGAGAGAAAACTTCATTTAATTTATGGGGGAGGTAACCATGGCTTAATGGGGTGTGTGTCAACAACTGCATACTCAAGAGGAATTCAAGTTTTAGGAATTATTCCTAAAGCTTTAGTTAACGTTGCTAGAAAAACAGTTGGAGAGGAATTACAGGTCTTATCCATGCATGAACGCATAGCTCGTATGATTGTAAATGCAGATGCCTTTATTGCTTTACCAGGAGGTTTTGGAACAATGGAAGAAATCTTTCAAGTTGTCTCTTGGGCCCAACTCAATATCCACCAGAAACCCATAGGTTTGTTGAATGTCAATAATTTCTTTGATTGTTTATTGTGTTTTGTTAATCAAGCTGTGGAACAAAGATTTATCTCACAATCAGCACAACGGATCCTTGTCTCTGCCTCAACTGCTGATGAACTAATTGATAAATTGCAAGCTTTTGTTTATGAACCTGACCCTGAAGCATCTCAAATTAATTGGTCAGTGGGAATGAGCAATGAGAGAAAATTGGATCTGACACTTCGTTTGTAACTTTTCTTACTTTTGGCTTTGTTCACAATATTTTATTAAGTGTTTTTCAGGTTTGTTTCTCTTGAATAACTGAAGCTTCAGGATGATGTCTCTTATACTTTCTTTCTACATTTAAACATTGAGGACAATGTTTCGCTCTGGTTGGGGGTAGATAGGAGGCATATGTTTTGCATTGCATTTCAAAAAAAAAAATCTATTGGTCTGAGAATGGCAGTGTAAAGAGTTCATTATCTCTTGAGACGCATTCTGGATCTATTAGATCCAGAATGGCAGGGTAGGGAGTATAGTTTTGACCTCTTGAAACGCATTCTAACTAGTTGATTTGTTTTTTATTTTTGAATTGTATTTCATGCACAGCTGTTTATTGCATGTGTTCTTGGTAATTCTTGTCTAAATGGGTTTGTTTTTCTATCTAGGTATGATTTCAAAATTATTGGTTTGAGTCATCTTTTCTATTTAGGTTATCAAATAATGATTTCTGAAATTATTTTGAGCACAATGATAAGCCTTGTGGTAAGATGGATGATTCAATGTATATAGCCAAGAGAATTCTCGTGTTTAAGTTCACATTTTTTTAATCTCACACATCTTTTGTGAGTGAGTGGAGAGGTTGAGAAAACAGCTTACGAACTTTCATTGATCCTTTAAATTGATTAATCCTTGTTTAGAATGTCATTACTCGAAATTGAGCTAAGGGACGATTCAAGATGAAATTTCAATTCTTGTGAAAAAAAAAGAAAAGAAAAAAAAGAAAGAAAAAAAAGAAAGAAAAAAAAAGAAGAAGTCAGTTCGATTCAATAATGTCTTCATTCAATTTTAGAAGATAGAAGTTTTATGAAGCAGTCTTTTCTCACCAAGCTGTATTTATTCACTCAAGATAAATGAACTCCTAAAGGTAGCATGTTGCAAGAATGGTTTGATTCTAAACATTGGATTTTCCTATCTTTGGATCAATTTAGTTGTCTGTCTGTCCTTAAATGTGACATTTCCTTGAGTGTTTATTCTATTTTCCAACTCCATGAGAGAAATCATAGCCTTTTTAAACAGTCGTTCACCTGTGAGGATATGGAGTTGAGGCTTTTACATAAAGTAATTTTCAAGGCTATATGTGTTGCGGTTCGTGGTAAGAAGGTTTTAGCTTGATTCACATGTGCTCAGTTTTGGAAGTTATGATTGAAATAACCTTTATAGCAATTGTGATCTTGAACTGACTTTTTGTTTGAAATGCTGAAGTAGTTCTTTATGCTTCATTTACGCTTGAATTGCTAGGGACTAGCAATAAGCTGGCTGGGGATTGTGATATACGCATGAAAGTACACTCTTAAGCATAAATAATTAATACTAATTGGACAGTATTATAAAGCTTTTATGATATTTTAGCATAATTATTTTGCTTATGCCTCTTTTACATTTGTTTCATTTCTTTTGCATTTTCTTTAGTCTTTATCTTGAAATAAAGTGTTGTCCTTAAATTGTGATTAATGGAAATCATTTTTCAGGTTTAATAAAATGGACACAACTCTCAATCTATAGATCAAAATGGAGAGATTATTGAACCTGGAGCAACATGTCTCAATTTTACACAAAGTTGAAGAACAATCAAAAGCCCAAATCCAACATTTGATGGGCCGAAATTGAGACACAACAAAACCAAAATTGTAGTTGTTTCTCAGCCCGACCCATGTCCAGTATTTGGGCCATATCTCAGAGAATACTTGTCCAAATTGCATGAATCTGGTGGCCCTGGAAAGCTGAGACAAAATGCTACAACTTTCATGTTTTTCCACAAAGCCCAATTCGGTCCATTTGGTGGTCAAAAATCAGCTGCAAGTTGGTGGCCGACATTGTGGAAAAATTGGTGGAGGTTTGGTGTAATAGTTCCATTTCATCACCTATTTAAGGACAACTTGAGGAATTGAATGGGGGGAGAGAAAAAATCATTTGAGTTCACATTTTATCATTGTATATTACAATTCTCTCTTGTATTTTCTTTTTAGAAATGATAAGAATGAATTGTAAGTTAGGCTAGAACTCTTGGTAAGGCTAGAGATGAACTTGTATGTGTAGTTTATCTATTTCTCACTTTCATTCTACCTCAAGGGCTATAAAGATTGTATGTTTGTTTATGTGTTAAACTCTTTCTCATCTTGTGATTTCTTTTTAATCCAGAAATTATAATTCTCAATTTCATATAAATTCAGTCATGCTTTCTTTATGTGATTCGTGTTGAATTATAATTGTTACTGGTAGTTTCGTTTTATGAGTTAGTCCTTTATTACAATATTGTCATGTGATATATTGTACCTCTTGGATAACTTGTAAGGATGAATGTTGTTGGTAAATATTGTTTGTAAAGAGTTTATGCATATCAAATACATGTGTTTATCATTTATGCTATACTATACATATTTTCCGATTGATTGTTTGGGATGTGAAACTTTCAATTGAGTTATAATTATTAAATCAAAGTGGAGATTAGATTTACAAAACATATAAGTGATTCTCGATGCCTTACTTCTTAATTACCATCGATTGTTTCCAATTATTAAACACTGAATTTTCTTTATAACTAATCACTTCAAAGTTAAATTTTACATTTTTATTATCTTTTTAATATTTTACGAACCTCTTTTATCGAAGACCTCCTTGTGGATTCGACACCTCAACGTATACTACAAAAATAGCGGTATATTTTGGGCGTAATCAGTTTGTTACAAAAATGTGTACCCCCATCACTAATAATGGTTCGAGGAATTCCAAATATACTCAAGATATTCTCTTTCAAGAATTTGACAACTGTTTTGTGATCATTGTTTCGACATGGAATTGCCTCGACCCATTTTGAAACATAGTCTACTGCAACACACAAAACCAAATGACGGTGGAAAGGGTCACATAAAATCAATACCCCAATAGTCAAAGATTTCAACAACAAGAATGGGATTCAAAGGCATCATGTTTCTTTTTGAAATGGATCCCAATTTTTGACAATCATCACACGTTTTGCAAAATGCATGTGCATCTTTTAAGGTGGGCCAATAAAATCTACATTGCAAGATTTTAGCAGCTGTTTTTCTAGATGAAAAATGTCCTCCACATGCTTCAGAATGACAAAAGTTAATGACACTACTTACCTCATTGTCGGGTATGCATCTTCTTATTATTTGGTCTGGACAATATTTGAACAGATATGGGTCATCCCAATAAAAATTTTTCACCTCGGTTAAAAATTCTTGAGCATTCCAATGAGGTGGCATTTTTTCTATTGCAAGAAAATTTACAATGTTAGCAAACCAAGGTACAGTAGCAACGAAAAATAATAATTCATCAGGAAAAGAATCATTGATAGGTGAAGTTTTAATTAATGTCTCTGTCGTTAGTCTTGAAAGATAATCTGCAACGACATTTTCGGCTTCTCTCTTATCCTTTATTGTGATGTTGAATTCTTGGAGCAATAAGATCCACTGTATCAATCTAGGTTTTGCATCCTGTTTAGACATTAAATATCTCACAGCTGCATGGTCAGTGTAAACAATTGTTGGAGAACCAATTAAATAGGATCGAAATTTGTCCAATGCAAATACTACTGCAAGTAGTTCTTTTTTAGTTGTTGTGTAATTCATTTGTGCATCATTTAAAGTCCTACTTGCATAGTATATTACGTAAGGCTTACCTTCTTTTCTTTGTCCTAAGACAGCACCAACGGCATAGTCACTTGCATCACACATCAATTCAAAAGGCAAGGACCAATCAGGAGATTGCATAATTGGAGCAGTTGTTAAAAGTCCAATTAGTGTATCAAAGGCATTTTGACATTCTTGAGTCCATTCAAAGGAAGTATCTTTTATTAAGAGGTTACAAAGAGGTTTAGATATAGCACTGAAATTTCTTATGAACCTCCTATAAAATCCAGCATGCCCTAAGAATGAACGAACCTCTTTAACTGTTTTTGGTGGAGGCAAATGGGAAATTAATTCCACTTTTGCTTTGTCCACTTCAATTCCTTTAGAAGACACTACATGACCTAAGACAATTCTTGAAGTGACCATATAATGACATTTTTTCTAATTCAAAATAAGACCTTTTTCTACACACCTTTTTAGGACTTTTTCTAAGTTTTCAAGACAATTCTCAAAAGAGTTTCCAAAGACAGTTAAATCATCCATAAAAACTTCTAAACAATGCTCAACCATATCACTGAAAATGCTTAACATGCATCTTTGAAAAGTGGCTGGGGCATTACAAAGTCCAAAAGGCATCCTCCTAAATGCAAAAGTGCTGAAGGGGCAGTTGAATGTGGTTTTTTCTTGGTCTTTGAGTGCAATGGGAATTTGATAATAACCTGAGTATCCATCAAGAAAGCAGTAATAGGGGTGTCTTGCTACTCTTTCAAGAATTTGGTCAAGGAAAGGTAAGGGAAAATGGTCTTTTCTAGTGACAGCATTCTAGTGACAGCATTTAATTTTCTATAATCAATGCACATCTTTCAACTAGATGAGACACGAGTTGGCAATGATTCTCCCTTTTCATTTTTAACAACTGTAATGCCAGATTTTTTAGGTACTACTTGTGTAAGGCTTACCCACTTACTATCATAAATAGGATAGATAATTCCCAAATCAAGTAGTTTGAGAACTTCAGCCTTAATGACCTCTTTCATGTGTGGATTTAATCTCCTTTGAGGTTGTTGAGATGTTTTGGCATTTTCCTCTAAATGTATTCGATGTGTGCAAATTAAAGGGTTAATGCCTTTTATATCTTTTAAAGTCCACCCAATTGCATTTTTATGCCTTTTAAGCACTTCTAACAACTTACCTTGTTGCTCGCATGTGAGAGATGAAGAAATTACCACTGGATATGTCTGATTCTCCTCAAGATATGCATATTTCAGTCCTTCAGGTAAGGGCTTTAGTTCTAACTTGGGAGCTTCCTCTTCCTTGCTTTCATTCATTTGCCCCAATTCTTCTAATCTCGGTTTTGAGCATTTTTCCATCACCTGTGCACAATCCAATAAAGAACATATATCAGAAAGATCAGACTCTAGTTCCATACTTGATTCTAATGAATTCACCAAACAAGTTTCCAAAGGGTCAGAAGAACTCCCTTTTTGGATGTGATCTTCCACAATGGATTCAATCACATTGGCCTAATCAATTTCATCTTCTTCTTCATTTGGTTGTTTGCACATATTAAAAACATTAAGTTCCAATGTCATGTTCCCAAATGATAGCTTCATGACTCCATTCCTGTAATTAATCAAAGCTTTAGAAGTAGCTAGAAATGGACGCCCTAAAATAACAGGAATTGAATTGCTTACTTCCCCTGGTTGTGTGTCCAAGACGATAAAATCCATTAGGTAAATGAATTTATCGACTTGAACTAATACATCTTCTACTACTCCTCTTGGTACTTTAATTGATCTATCAGCAAGTAAAAGAGTCACCGAAGTTGGCTTTAACTCACCTAAATTGAGTTTCTGAAAAACCGGATATGGAAGCAAATTCACACTAGCACCAAGATCAAGTAAAGCTTGTTCAATTTTATGGTCTCTAATAACACATGAAATTGTTGGACAACCTGGATCCCTATATTTCACTGTATTATTGTTTTGAAGAATAGCACTTACTTGCTCGGCTAGAAAGGCCTTCTTTTTCACATTCAGTTTTCTTTTCACAGTCCACAAGTCTTTCAAAAATTTTGCATAAGAAGGTACCTGTTTGATCACATCAAGTAAGGGAATGTTGACCTTTACCTGTTTGAAAATTTCAAAGATTTCAGAATTGTGAGTTGGCTTCTTTTGTGTGGCTAATACTTGAGGAAATGGAGGCACAGATGAGGATATGGTTTCCTCTTCGCTAGGTGTTGGTTTGGCAACCTCTTCCTGCCCTTTAGAGATGATTCTTCTTCTTTCTCACAAGGGTTAGGAATATGTTTTTCAACAACTTACCATTACGAAGGGTCATGACTGACTTGGCTTGGTCAAAATAATGGTTATTTGAACTCCCTGCATTTGAGTTAGATTGATCTTTGGGGTTTTGCAATGTTTGAGAAGGAAATTTTCCCTTCTCTTGGATGCTAAATGTAGATGCAAATTTTGCAAGAGTTTTTGACAAATTTGCTAATGATTGAGCAGTTTGACTATTGAAAGTCTCTTGCTTTGTAATGAATGAATGCAATGTTTCTTCAAAGTCATTCCTAGAAGAAGGAGCATATGCATGATCATGAGAATTTTGAAAATTTTGTTGTGTTTGAAAGGGGACTTGTGAAGATTGTGCATGATTGTCAATTTTTCAACTAAAATTTGGATGATTTCTCCAACCAAGATTGTAGGTTTGTGAGTATGGATTGTGATTTGGCCTTTTGAAAGTGTTCAAGGCATTGGCTTCCTCATGGAGACATTCCCTAAAGGTAGGCAAAGTTGGGTAATCATCAGTGGAATGGTCATTGTCATTACAAATGTTACAGACATTTTCTTGAATAGAATTCAATTGACCACTCTTTTTCATCTCTAAAGCCTCGACTTTTCTAGCTATGGATGCATATTTGGCTTGAAGGTCATGGTCTTCCCTGAGGTTGTAAATGCCTCTATTGGATGTCAAGGTTGGGGCCTTGCTTGGTACCTCATAGGTGTCAGCAGTGTCCCAATTTTGTGCCTTTTCTGCCAAGGAATCTAGGAAGTCAAGTGCTTCCTCAGGGTCTTTTTCTTTAAATTCTCCATTACACATTAATTTTACTAGTTGCCTATCTTGAGGTGTTAACCCTTCATAGAAGTGTGTAACTATTCTCCAAGTTTCAAAACCATGGTAAGGACAGGTATTAAGTAGTTCCTTATACCTATCCCAACATTGGTAAAGGGTTTCTCCTTGTTTTTGAGAGAAATCAGAAATTTGTCTTTTGAGAGAATTTGTTCTATGGGTAGGAAAAATTTTTTTCAAAAATTGTTGTTTCATCTCATCCCATGAACTGATGGAATTCGACCTCACATTTTGTAGCCATGTTCTAGCTTTATCTTTTAAAGAAAAAGGACAAAGCTTTAATCTAATGGTGTTAATGCTACAATTTGGGTCAGTGTAGGAATTACATATCTCTTCAAAGAGTTTTAAGTGCGAATATGGGTTCTCCACATCAAGGCCATGAAAGGTGCGTAGAAGTCGAACCAAACTTGGCTTGAAATTGAAATGGATTGAATCTAGAGGAGAAACTACACAAGATGGTGCACTAGTCCTTACCGGATTCATGTAATCTCTGAGGGTTCTTCGTTGGTTTTGATCATTTTGTTGGGAACGGTTGTCCCCTTCATCTGTGAACCTTTCCACTAGATTGTCGGCCATGTTTTCCAAGAAAGATGATGTTTTTCTAACAAGTCTACCACTAGATGTTCGTGACCAAATTTTCATGCAAGAAAGAGAGAAGAAAAGAGAAGAAAAGACGAACACAAAAAAAAAAATAAAAAATTTATATCTAAGATGAGAAAAGAGAACACTTACAATTTTGCACGCCAATTTTTACCTTCCCCGACAACAGCGCCAATAACTTGACACATCCAAAAAAGGATTGTCTCCCAAGTATAGGAGTGTCGAAGTAATAAACTCGGTGAGTCCGGGGTCGATCCACGAGGAAGGGAATTTTTAGCGCTACAAACTATAAGGAAGCAAATATGATATGGATGATTCAAAGAGATGACAATATAATATTAAGAAATAGATGAGAATAATTAAAATTCGCAAGTAAAAGAAATTAACACAATAATAATGAGAGCTAGGGTTAGGGGATCTACCCTTGATATTTCGAATAAGGATAAACAACCCATTTTAGTTATATGAATTATATTTGCTTTGTTAACAATATTTATACCACTACTTGTAAATGGGTTCAAGCATCCAATGTGCCAATCTCCATATGTCAACAACAAATCAAGGTTCCTAACTAGATTCGTGTCGGTAAGAAAAAACCATAGGACATCTAGGAAGGATCCAAGCATTTGATGTGCCAAGAATTGTCTACAATAGATCAAGACCTCCACTTTACGAGTGGTGTCAAGATTGATTAAGAAAGTAAATATAACTCATATAAAATAAACAACATAAGATTATGATAATTAAGCACATATCAAGGTTTAGAGAATCCTTACTCTTATATCAAGGGTTTCACCCTTTCACCTTAGCAAGAGAGAAATTAGAAAGAAATTATAAGAGAAAGAACACAAATTATAAGAAAAAGGAAATTCATTAATACAAGAGAGAAAAACACAATAACAAGGGATCCCAGCAAAGGCCGAGATACCTTAATGGGTCACAAGGCACCTCTATTTATAGATACATTCAAGGGCAAACTTGTCAAATTACAAAGGAATAATTGTCAAATATTAGATGCACCAACTTTGACAATTAGGGTAATTAGGTGAACCAGACTTTGACCACCGATTTTGACATTGAATTATTGAGAATTTTAATCACATGTCTTCATGAAAGTCGTATATATTTCTCTCAGCTTTCTAGAACATCTTGATTCATACAATTTGGATATGTATTCTGAGAGATATGGTCAAAATACTGAGGCATGGTCAGGTTGGGCCGAAACTACAGATGGGTTCACTTCAAGCCCATTTTTGGTCCACTAAAAGCCCAAATTTGATGATGCTTCTGAAATACAATCTTGTATATAATTTAATCAGATTTTCAAAACATTAAGATTTGCACCATTCTGATCTATAAATAGAGAGTTATGCCCATTTTACCGAACCTGTAACAAAACCAAAATTAAGAGGAAGTTAATTCCAAAGATGCAAAGACTACAAATATGCTTAAGTTGAGGAATTTAATGACACTATTAATGCAATATGATGAACTAAGCTCTTATTAAACACACATATTTAAGTTTTCATCATCAAACTTCTGTTTGATTGCAGCCATGAGAAATTTGTTGTATTTTGGCTTGATCTTCTCTTTGATTCTCTTCACTGGTATTTGTTCGTCCTCGCTCATGGAGGATCAACAGCTGTCTTTGCTTGTCTGTGTTACGTAGGAGGCGACTGGCTACTGTTACTACTGTCATGACTGGAGTCGCTTGTAGAAGAGTCATTGGCTATTGAGTTTGAAGACGCCATAGCTAGGGTTTCTAAACTACAAAAATTTTTTCGGAACAGAAACAGAGGGATGCGAGACAGGGAAGCAACTGTGGAAGAGGGATTACATGAACAAAAGAAGCCCACAAACTATTTGTTATATATACTAGGCCAATTTTTGAGGAATTTTTTATTTTCAACAAACAATTAATTAATGACTTTCCTTTCAAAAAAAAAAACTGTTTAATAACTCCCTTCAAAATACTTCAATTCAAATTTGAATTAAATTCAAATAAGGAATACTGACAGAACAAGGATTCCTACCATTGAGACTTCTCCCTCTTAATTCAATGATGCTGACATGGCAAAATATGACATATGGACACACAAGTGACTTAATTTTTGGATAAACACTTAGGACATAGTTATGGCAAACGTAACAGAACACAGTTAACAATATTACAACAGTAATATCTGAATTATCATATTTTTCATTCTAAGAAAGCATAATTTTTGGAGCTGAGTAATTCACACATTAAATTTTATTTTGAATTTATTAAGTGGACAACTTGAGCATGCTTCTTACACACACAAAAGTTAGTCTCAATGTGAATTTGCTAATTAATACAATAGCTTTCACACATGTATAGAGGTAGCCCTTTTCCATTTGAATGGGTGACCTCACCATATTTCCTAGATATAATAAAGTTACTCTCAATGGATGGCTTTCACACATCATATACTGGTAGCCCTCTCTGTATTTTTATTTTTAAACCAGTATTTAATTAGTCACACAATTTTTATATCACAGCTCAAAACATGCTAATTTAGAAGGAAACTTATGATACTACAGATATGAATAACATAACAGTGTACTGTGTTCATTCATATAACTGACAAATACCTAAGGCTTTTCTTAGATTTTCAAACCTTGTTGTGTCCAATGCCTTAGTGAACAAGTCTGCCAATTGTTTATCTGTAGAGATGTGCTCATTGTGTATCACCTTAGATTCTACTAGTTCCCTTATAAAATGATATCTAATATCAATGTGTTTTGTTCTATAATGCTGAACAGGATTTTTGGAAATATTTATGGCACTAGTATTATCACAAAACACAGTTATAGGCTTTTGTTCAATACCATAATCACTCAACATTTGCTTCATCTATAACAATTGCGTATAACAACTCCCTGTTGCTATGTATTTGGCTTCAGCTGTAGACAAGGAAATTGAATTCTGCTTCTTGCTGTGCCAAGAAACCAAGTTAGTGCTAAGACACTACAAGAAATTTTGGAATATTTGACACATGAGTTTTTATTAATTTGACCTTTTTTTTTAAACAGTCATATATGATATACCAAAATAAAGTCAACCCGCTTTTTTATATATTTGACACTATTAACTTTTTATCTAATTTACTACTTTGCCACTGGATATAAATGTGTTCCAGGAATTATTTTTTTCGTGAATTTTTCGTTTCCCTCTTCTGTTTCAGCTTCCCTCTTCTAATAACCCTAGAAACTATTTTCGTCTCTTTCATTGTCTCAATCGCTATCTCACTTATTCTCTGCTCTGAAGGACGAAGTAGTGCGTGGCCTCTCGCCGTCTCGTTAGCGTTCCCGCTCCGCCAGCCCGGCATGTGCCATATCGCCCATGACTTCGCTTCTGAGGAGGAAGAAGCACCAAAGTTCTCAGAACTACTCGGGGAAGCTAGAGCAGTTGATTTTGAGATCTGGGAGCATGAGGCCTGTCGTGGGGGAGGCTCTAGCGCCGCTGATGGAGGGTCCTGATCCAGATGGAGGAGAACTCGTGAGTCGAAGCGAGCTGGCCCGGGTTTGGGTCAGTGGGTTAAAGGGCAGCTGTCGAGGACGCCATCTGTTACAGTGCTGGCTTATAAGAGGTCTGATCTGAGGCTACTGCTTGGCGTCATGGATGTACATGTCTGTTTGTGTGCATTTTTGTGTATGTGTATGTATGTGTGTGTATGTGTGCACTTGTTGGCTAATTTTTGCTGTGATTTTGGCTTCGATTTCTATTGATTTGAGTTGTGCTGAAGGGAAGCAAGAAACCTTTTTTGTTGATTTTTTTTTTTCACAGACTGCCAGTTTGTTTGTTTAATATTTGCTATTGAATATTTGCAGATCATTGAGGCTTTAGATGAGAATGAAAATCTGATAGTGCTAGCTCCAGATTTGTTTCTATTTTACAAAGCTGTTTCACTGTTTTTATGTTTGATTATTCTACAACGAGGGAACCTTAAATTATGACTGGTGGCTTTGCAGGACGCAACTTGTCAATGCTTCCAATTGAGCCTCAACTTGGCTACTTCTTTTTTTTATTGATTTATTTGTCTATCTATTTCTTTTTCTTATACGAACCTCTAGACTTATAAACTTGGCAAGCTGGCTCTTAATCATATATGAATATGAAAATTTAACTTTTTTTTTCTTTTTACTTTGTCTGATAGAGACGATCTCTGTTCTGATAGAGCTTGCAACAGGGGATGTTGGAGCAAAGCAATTTCCCAGATAATTTCACGCTCTGATAGTCCAAAAAATGGTAAATAATAAGTGTAATTCAGTTTCAGGGCAACGCCTCTATAATTTCATGCTATGTAGGTTCCGGAGTGATAGCTGATGCCCTAATTGCAGGAAAAGGAGCTGTTGGTACTGAATCTCCTGCTGGGGGATTCCTCAGAGCAAAGAACCCAAATATTAAGGTTGTGTTTATTTGTTTGTATTTGTGTTTCTCTGCTTGTTGGGTGTGTGAGAGAGAGATAGAGATAGTAGAAGCAACTCTTCTAATTATTTTTGCTAATAATTTTATGCTTATGTTCATGTTTAGATATGTGTAGAGCCATTTGAAAGTGCAATACTGAATGAAGGACCACCAAGTGTCTTAGCTTTTTCATCTGTTTCTTTTAAATTTTGTGTCTTGCTTTTCTTTGTTTGTCTGATTAGTAATCCACACTGCACAGTCTTTTGGCATTCTTGTGCTATACAGATTTTATGTTATTCTTAATGCTTATTGCATTGCACATTCAGCTTGGATCACAGTAATGTTGGGCTGTCTAAGACAAATGAAGCTTCAACAAGTAAATAAATGGCACGACATTTAGCCATCTAAAGCATTTGACATTATCAGATATTAATATCTGAAGCTTGAAGTTGCTAGATTGATTTTATCTAAACCTTTCTGAGATTTACAATATTTTTAATAGGCATTTCCTAATTTTGAAAATTGTGTGCTACAACACGTAGGCAAGCATCTGATCCAGGGTATCATCCCTGGTAGTTTCGATGTTGACATACTTGCTAAAGTTTTTTACAATAAGTCTTGACCTTAAAACCATAATTAAGGTATTTACTTTGAATTGGCATGTGAAATTTTATCTTCTATAGCTACATTTATTTGTTTGTTTTTGTACTGAGTATAACACACTTAACAACTATATGTTAAGATATATAGTTGATGAAACATTTTGAATGCACTGTGATTCTGATAAATACTAAATTTTCTTTATCTCTTAAATTTTGTGTTGTTTGATACTTGTACATATTTTATTTAAAAAGAGTTAAGACGTGGTTTTTGTAAGGGGAAAATGAAGACAATGAACCAATATCTATATGCTGTATATGTTTGAAGGCTTATAGATTCTTACTTGAATCCACCACTAGCAGAGTTCTTTCAGTTGTGTTCCCAGAAAAGCCGCAAATATCAGCTCCAACTATTGGAATTCCAAATAGTCTAAAATTTCAAATTGCTGGAATTGTATTTGCCAAATCATCCCATGAATAGAAGAGAAATTTGTTCATCACTAGGTTAGGGCAAAAGTATAGTAATTTCTTCGTTGCTTTGCTCCTAATGTTATTATATTACCGTTAACTACATTGACTTCTGCAGATATTCTTAGAACAAAAACTGCATTTCTGGACTGAATTCTAATACCGGGTGGACTTTAATGTGTCAGTCGTTAGCTGCTTCTTGAAGTTGAAACTTTTTGGTGTTCTGGTATTTTCTGAGATCTGTTTGCCAGAGTTTGTGTTATTGCAGTGTTTCCTATATTGGATAGGCAACCTATGTTGGATTTTATATTTTTTGCTATGTTTAGTCATTTGGTGATTTGGTAATAATTATGCTCTGTTACTGTTTCCAATACTGGCTGCCTGGAACGTAGAAACAATATTGGATAATTGAAATTGCTTTCTATGACATAAAACAGGTTTCTGAGATTTCTTTATCTCTAACAAGGTCTGGTTTCTAAGTTTGCCATTTTGGTTTTCTGAGTCTTTCTTCAATGTTTTCATTTATTATGTTCTGATTCTTCATTGTTGCTGTGATATGTGGTTGCTAGGCTACAATTTTAACAAACTTTTTCATATTTTCTCTCTTTGCTGAAGGTTTCTTTTCATATTTGAAGAGTTAACAATGTTAAGAGGATCTCATGCTGGGTCTAGTTCTCTTGATACAATACTATTGGTCTGTAATCTGCTTGATTGTACCCTTTATGCTGTTGCTTTTCTTTGCATCAATGCTTTTCATTTATAGTATGGTTCTGTATAGGTTTTCCACTGATTTTTTTTTTCAGTTTTTCATTTTTCATTTTGCTTTATTCTGTTGCAAGATCAGCATGGCTTCCCTCAAAATCCCTATGCAGATGAACGTATTGAATCAACTGACAATACGCTGAGACCCACTCATGACAACAGTCCTGCAGAGATGAAAAATTTAATGCTTAATAGTCAGATGCAATGACCATTCAATAATGATAATCCAGAGGGTTTCTCATTCAATCTCAACGGGTTGGCATTTTTATTTCAATTTTATATATATATATTTTTAATTTTAGTTTTTTAATTAAAGGAAGGTTGTGTATGGTACTTATCTATCAACTGTTCTTAACTTTGATATGGGTTTTACAGATTTCAAGAAAATTTGTTTAAGATGTTTAGAGTCCTTATGTCATTGTTATGAGCTTGTTTTTCCCATGGTATCCAAATAAATTGTAGCTGTGGATTGGTTTTTTGTTTTTCCATTGTTCTTTTAGTCCAGCCTGGATGCGACTGGGCAGGGAGACTGAAGTAACCACATGGAATGTACCAAAATAATAATACAAAATCCATTAAACTTATTTTGTATGTGTGCATAGCATGAGTTAGCTATGTGCTAAGATTCAGCTAAGAATATCCCATTTTGCAATCCACTTACTGGAACGTCAAAAGCAGGTTAGCATTATTTATTTTAAGTGGTTATTGCCAGTGCACTTATTTTTTATTTTCTGATGTAATATTTATCCTTTTTTGGCTTTAATTTTGCAAAACCAGATTATTTTGCATCTCAAAAATTTCCAAGCAGGGTAGTTAGTAATCTTGTTTCCTTTTATTGCCTGATCCTTACAACTATTAACTATGGAAATTTTTCTATATACGAAAGTCTTACCATTATGGATGGTTTGTGTATCTATCCATCCAACTTATCAATCACCTCCAGTTCTTTTATAATCATTATCTTCTTCTTTTATTTCCTGTGAACTGTATGATATATTAAATTAGTTCCTTTATGGTCTCTATAGTCGATCCTATGCTTTCAATTTGATAGGCAAAGACTTTAAACCTCTAAACTCTATTTAGATGTTAGTTATAAGCTTATGGTTCCACCTTGAAATCAAAGGAACTTGTAGCTAAAGGCGGTAAGTTCTGGAGGTATACTGACCTCATATGGATTACCTAGACAGGAGTGGTGTCATATAATATTAGACCCAAAAGCCAAGGATAACATTTAACTACCTTTTCTTATCTCATTTTATAATTTCCTGAAGGATATAGATGATAGTGACGCACCATTTTATACACCCATCATGGTTGCAAGGCTTGGCAATGTGAATCTGGATTCTGTTTTCACTGATCAGCATAAATATAACCGGATTTGTGTACAGGTAATAGTTTTTCATTGTCCACTGATCTCTGCTTTTGCTAACTATCCTGTATCACCATCTAACTCAGAAAGAGCTGGAGCTATGATTGAGGCAATTATTTTTATTTAAATCTAATATTGCCTCACTTTTCACATCAATGCAATCATTCAATGTGGAACTCAAGTGGGTCGGAGCTCCTTTTGCTGTAATGGTTCGTAGGCACCAAATGGATATCAGTGACTCAAGTGATTGTACACTCAAAATTGTGTGTGTCCTGCTTTCAACTGGCTCAGGTGTTCGACAGGTTAAATATTCATCAATTGTTCTGCAGGTATACTCAGGCAGTAAAACCCTAGCTTTTCCTTTGTATATGTTTCTTTTATAGCTTTCTGGTTCTAAAACTAATGGCTAGTCAGAGACCAATGGAATAATTGATGATATAATTCAGGGTTTATAACATGTTTATATGGATGGATTGACTACATTAGCCTAAAATTTTTAAACTTCATACACAGCCCATTGATTTGAACCTTGATGAGGAGACTTTGATGAGAATTGTCTCATTTTGGAGAACTTCGGTCAGTGACTCAAATACTCAGAGTCGGCAGTTTTACTTTGATCATTTTGAGATTCACCCCATAAAGGTTTGATGCATTTTCTTTGTCCTTACTTAATATTTGGTTGGGATTTGAACTTACCCATGATGTTCATACGTGTTTACAGATTATTGCCAACTTTCTTCCAGGGGAGTCTTATTCAAGTTATAACTCAGCTCAGGAGACTTTGAAGTCATTACTACATAGTGTGGTAAAGGTGTGACAGGCATTCTTTCTGAATATGTATGGGACTTGATTTCACATACCTTTAGATGTGTGAAGACATGAATTCTATTAGTGTTTGAGCTGATTTTGTACTCTGTAGGTACCTTCCATAAAAATTATGGTTGTGGAGCTGAATGGTGTCCTGATTACTCATGCTTTAATTACTGCACGTGAATTATCTAAAAAGTGTGCACAACGTTATTTATGGTAATGATTTATGTATTTTCTTTTTTTTATCCATTTTGTAAGTTAAATTATGCCTGATACTTGATAACAATATCAGGTATGCCATGAGATCGATCTACATTGCCAAAGGAAGCCCATTGCTTCCACCGGATTTCTCTTCTATCTTTGATGACTTAGCTTCATCCTTTCTTGATGTCTTCTTTGACCCTTCCCATGCATTGATGAATCTTCCAGGTTTCACATTAGGTAACTTTTCTGCATTTTTCTCTCTCCACCCTCTCTTTCTACATACTGGCATCTTTTTTAACATATTTATCCATCAATGTAATAAAATCATTTGTCATTGTAGCTCTTAGGTAGTAATTACATTCTGTTTGTCAATGGGCATATTTTATAGAACAGTTGTATTCACTGTTTGTTGAAGTGATTTAAATTTCTTACTTTAGTTTTGAAAGTTCATAGATAAATGTGATACTTGGACCACATGTCCATGAAAAAACAATAAGGTTTTTATTATTAGCATGAGGTTATTATTTTGTGTATTTATCATTGGCATAATGTTGGTACAATACACGGTCTGTTGGATAACATGGAGATTATTCTGTCAATATGTCAACATATATCTGCTTGCCATTGCTTTAGATACTAATCTCAGCTACCTTTGATGAATTAGATATCAATCAGATGGCACTGTTAACCAAGTTTTTGGCCACTATATTGGCATACATATATGCTCAACCAAAAAGTCACATCACATTTCTAATATTTTTGTCTGATGCTAACACTACATTCATTAAACATTTTCTTTTTATTTTTTGGCTTTGAGGTTTTTATCCCAATCCTCTACTATAGCTGTGAAAGTTGGTTTCTATTTTGTGTTTCTGTTGCAGGTGGTTGCAAGGTTGGAGATGACAACGGTAGCTTGTGAGTTTAAAGTTTTGTCTTTTCTTGTTTTGTGTTTCCTCTGTTTCTTTACTTTCTCCTTGGCTTTGCGGAGACAAATCTGAACAAAATTTATCAAATGAATCTCTACTTAGCATAATATTGAATTAAACAAGTTTATAATTGGCCATGCCAGATGGGTATTAGCTAATTTGTTACTTCAACTTGTAAATCTCTTTGGTGTAATTTTCTAGTTTGGTGATATGAATGTTTACATAGCATGTTTTGTATGTGTACATGTCTGTGCTGATTTCTCAATTTCATTGAAGGATGTTGATTTGGGAAGATGGGTTTTGCCGGGGATGAGTTGCAGATTGCTTGAAGCAGATGGATGGTGAAGATCCTGTCCGAAAAGCTTTCAGCAAGATGTCCATTCAGTTATATAATTATGGAGAAGGGTGGGTACTGGGTAGGTGCTATTATTTTGGTTTTAATCCTCTTCCTGTGTGCATAAACAAAACAAGTATAGAAATGTGTATACATGTATACTGATTAAAGTCTTGTAGAAAGTAGGTCAAATGAAGGAATGATAAGAGAGATTGATATTTCGGTATTCTATTGATTGTATACATGTATATTGATTGTAGAAAGTAGGTTGTTTTCAAGTGCTACATTCTATATAAAGTCCTATATATTCTTATAATTCTATTTGTATTGTGTTTAAGCTTTTCTTTTATGTATACATGATCTTAAACATAAATTTTTATTTATTTTAAAGTTTTATAAAATTATCATGTTTTCAAGAAAAACTATATAATATAAATAATTTTTTAAAAAATATTTATAAATATATATATATATATTCATACTTGACGGTCAAAAATAATTAGGAAAAATACTATTTTAAAAAACTTGTCAATAATAAACAGTCAAATATGAGCTAAAAAATTCTGTCATACTTGACAATATGCAAACAGACAAGTATTAATAAACAGTCAAATATGAGCAAAAAATTCTGTCATACTTGACAGTATTCAAACGGACAAGTATTAATAAACAATCAAATATGAGCTAAAATTTGTCATGCTTGACAATATCAAAACGGACAAGTATTAAAAATACCATTTTATAATAATATTTGTCTATAAAAAAAGAGTCAAATATTATTCTACGCTCACATACTTGACGGTTAAGAGCAATCAAATATGAAAAAAATTCAATCGTTAGGTTCATCATATTTGACTGTTACTGTCAAATATTATTAACAATAATTTTAAAATTTTGACCGTTAATTTTGTCATATTTGACGGTTTCTGTCAAATATTTCTTCCAGAAACCGTCAAATAATACTAAAAAAATGATTCTAATGGTATATAAACTTGACTACTTTGTAAGAGTCAAATATGTTATAATAAATATTTGACTGTTTGACCAACTGTCAACTATTATCATATTTGACGGTGACATATATGACACGCAGTAACCGTCAAATATGATCATATTTGACGGATAAAAATAGTCAAATATTTGTGTTTTTCTTGTAGTGAGATAAAAACAACCTCCCGAAGTACTTCTTCTGTAATCAGCATTTCCTGCCCAATCTGCATCACTGAACCCTTCAAGATAATCATTTGTATCTTTAGAAAACCATATTCCATATTCACATGTTCCATGAACATACTTGATGATTCTCTTGGCTGCTGTAAGATGTGATTCTTTGGGATTTGCTTGAAACCTTGCACAAAGTCCTACACTAAAGCTTAAATCAGGTCTGCTTACTGTGAGGTATAACAGGCTACTAATAATGCTTCTGTACAAGCTTGCATCAACATCTTTTCCTACATTATCCTTTGAAAGTTTCAGATTAGTACTGATAGGAGTTTTCATTGGTTTTGAATTCTCAAGTCCAAACTTCTTTACAAGATTTTTGACATATTTTGATTGAGATAAAAATATCCCATCATTCATTTGTTTAACCTACAATCCAAGAAAGAAGTTTAATTCTCCTACCATGCTCATCTAAAACTCTTCCTACATCAACTTAACAAACTCATTAATTTTGCTTTTGTTAGTTGATCCGAAAACAATGTCATCAAGATATATTTGAGCAACAATAAAATATGTTGATGCATGTTTGATAAACAATGTTTTATCATTGCTGCCTCTTTTATAACCTCTGTTGATCAAGAAGTTTGTCAACCTTTCATACCAAGCTCTAGGAGCTTGTTTCAAACCATACAAAGCTTTGTGCAATTTGTACACAAAATCAGGATGTTTAGGATCTTCAAATCCTTTAGGCTGTTCAAAAAAAAACTTCTTCATTGAGATAGCCATTTAAAAATGCAGTTTTAACATCCATTTGATACAACTTAAAATCAAGCAAACAAGCAATTGCAAGTAGTAATCTGATTGACTAAAGTCTAGCTACTGGTGCAAAGGTCTCGTCAAAGTCTATGCCTTCAACTTGTGTGTAGCCTTGTGCAACTAGCCTAGCTTTATTCCTAACTACTTGACCACTTTCATCAGTTTTATTTTTAAAAATCCATTTAGTTCCAATGACATTTGTACCTTCTGGCCTAGGAACTAATTCCCACACTTCATTCCTTTTAAATTGATTAAGTTCATCTTGCATAGCTTGAATCCACACTTCTTCTTTTAAAGCTTCTTTCACATTTTTTGGTTCAATTAAAGAAACATAACATGCAAACCTTACCTGATTTCTTACCTTGCTCCGTGTTTTCATCATACCATCTGGTGTTCCAATAATAGAACTTGTTGGATGTGCCTTCTGAATCCATGTGGGTGGATCTTTTCTCTCTTTATCATCCCGGATTGAACTTTTATCCAAATCTGCGTTGTCAGATGTTACTGTTACGTCAGGTGTAACAACAGCTGTTTCTTCCTTCATAACAGCATCTTCCTTTTTGTTGTTGTCTGAATCTGACTTTTCTGAATCTTCTGTGAAGCTGGTTATCATTTCCTTTTGTGAGTACTGCGAATAATCATCAAGGTCGTCAAATACTACATTTGCAAATTCTATGACAGCCTCAGTGCTCAGATTGTAAACTCGGAATGCTTTACTGTTTTGAGCATATCCCACGAACACTCCTTCATCACTCCTTGGATCTAATTTTCCTAACCGTTCTCTATCGTTTAAGATGTAACACCTGCAACCAAAGACATGAAAATATTTCAAATTAGGTTTTCTTCCTTTCAAAATCTCATAAGGTGTCTGATTAGTGCCAGGTCTAAGAAAACTTCTATTTGAAATATAACAAGCCATGCTTATTGCTTCAGTCTATAGCCTCTTGGTCAACTTCTTGCTATTAAACATTACTCCTGCCATCTCTTGAAGAGTTCTATTTTTCCTCTCCACAATGTCATTCTGTTCAGGGGTTTTAGGAGCTGAAAATTCATGATCAATTCCATGATATTTGCAAAAGTCAGCATAACTAACATTTTCAAACTCCTTGCTATGATCACTTCTTATTCTCACAATTCTTCCTATGTTCCTATTTTGCTCATTTTCAAGCTTGACACAAAGGTTCTTGAAAGCATCAAAAGTGTCAGATTTTTCTTTAATGAAATCAACCCAAGTATATCTAGAAAAATCATCCACACAAACAAATATATATCTCTTACCTGTAATGCTTTCAATTTGCATAGGACCCATAAGATCCATGTGAAGCAAATCAAGTATCTTAGAAGTGCTAAGATGTGGATTTGATTTGTGTGAAATTCTGATTTGTTTTTCCATTTAACATGGTCCACAAATTTTATCAATTTTGTCATCAAGTTTAGGAACTCCTCTTACAGCACCTAACTTAGTTAATTTAACCAAGTCTTTGTAATTTAAGTGTCCTAATTTTTGATGCCACAATTCTAAATCCGAAATCCTAGCATGGAATGCACTTTGGTAACAATTATCCAAAGATCTATTACCTTTTAGAATGCATTCACCAAAATTATTTAAGACCATACACTTTTTTTGTGTGAAGTTAACAGTATACTTTTCATCACAAATCTGACTAATGCTTATAAGATTAGCTTTCAAGTCTTCCACCAAAAGGACATTTTTAAAATTGGATAAGCCTTTGATATTCAAAGTGCCTTTACTAATGATCTTACTTGTTGCTCCATCTCCAAAGGTGACATTTCCATCCCTGCATGCTTTAAAATCTGTTAGAAACAATTTATTTCCAGTCATGTGCCTGGAACAACCGCTGTCAAAATACCACAGATCATTAGATGTATGATTAAGTGTAGTAAAGGCAACATGACATACTGTTTTGTCTTTCTTAACCCACTGCTGTTGTGGTTTAGATAATAGCTTAAATTTTTTTGACTTTTTATGCAGAAGATTCAACAATTTAAAGCATCTAGGCTTAATATGTCCCTTTTTACCACAAAAATAACAAATAGGAATGAATTTCCTTATCTTTTCAGGACTGGATTTGAACGAACTCAGTGGAGAAACATACATTTTACTGCTCTTGGAATTAGAACTTGACTTTGATGAGTTAAGTTCAAGATTCTTACTAGATGTTGAGGCTTTCACAAAAACTATTTTTGATAAAGATGCAACATTTCCTTCTGTATACCCCAATCCATGTTTTTTGGAGTTGTCTCTTCCGAGGTTCAAAACTTGATCAAGTTTGGCTGCTCCAATTTTGAGCCGATCAACACACCTCTTGCTATCAGCCAGTTCTGTTGTGATTTTCTCAATATATGCTGTTTTGTCTATCAAAACAGTTTCAAGTTTAGTAATGTGGTTTTCAGCATAAGCTTTTTCACATTTCAGAACTTCAATTTCCCGCTTCAAGGTGTCGATTTCTTCTTTCTGGCTCAGCCATTCACCATAGAGTGCATTGTAAGTTTCTTGTAACTCTTCATAATATTCTAGTCCATCTTCTTCATCTGAATGATCAACACTGTCTTGACAGTCTTCTGTTATGTCTGACATAACTGCCTTTCCCTTATCTGCTATAGATGCAATAAATGCAACAAAATTGCTCATACAATGTTGGTCTTCTCACTCTGTTTCTGATTCATCACTCCAGGTTGCTGTCAGCCCTTTGTTTTTCTTCTTGAGATTAGCACATTCAGATTGAATATGCCTATAACCAGAACGTTCATAACACTGAATCTGTCCTTTCTTTTCAAGTTGTTTTGGTTTCTTTTTCTCATTCTCCTTGCTGAATTTTCTGAACTTTTCTTCATTTGAGTTTGATGGCTTTCCTTGATTCTTTTTCCTGAAATTTCTTTTCATGAACTTGACATAATTTCTTGTTAGAAAAGCAATTTGTTTAGAATCAGTTTCATCAAGCTCATCACTATATTCTTCATCAGATTTTTCAGCTTTCACATTAAATGCAATGCTCTTACCTTTTTGTTTTCGAGTACTTTGATTTATTTCAAAGTTTTGGAGAATGCCAATCAGTTCATCAACTCTCATTTCATCAGTGTTTTTACAATTGCTAATATTTTAGGTTGAAACTTGTCGGGAACCGACCTAAGTATTTTACTAACAACCTCTGCATCAGTGAAATTTTTGTCAAGCATGTATGCTAAGTTTGTTATGTGTTAGAGTAAAAATTGGAAATTGATTCATCCTCATGCATCATCAGATTTTCAAATTGAAAATTCAGCCTCATTAATTTAGATCTTTTAACAGATGCAGTACCTTCATGTTTTACCTCAAGTATGTCCCATGCTTCTTTGGCCGATTTGCATCTAGAAATTTGTCCGAAGTTGTTTAAGTCTACTGCAGCAAATATTGCATTAAGAGCCTTGGAATTCCAACTAGATCTACGGTATTCTTCATCAGACCATTCGTCCTCTGGTTTTGGTTCGGCATTACCAAAAGCATTCAGTTTCGTTGGAGGTGTCCACCCCTTAAGTACACTCTTCCAAGCCCTATCATCAAGAGACTTAGTAAACATCATCATTCTTACCTTCTAATATGGATAATTACTGTCATCGAGAATAGGTGGTTGCATTCTAGATCTCTATTGCGTATAAACTCCATCCTTCTAGATTAACTTGATCGTTTTCTTTACTTGTCTATCAGTGAACCCGCTCTGATACCAATTGAAAGTTCTGGAGGTATGCAGTTATAAATAACAGCACAGTCAACTGTAATGTAAATCAACACAGGAGGATTTTTACGTGGTTCAGTTATAAAAACCTACGTCCACGGACAGCTATAGAGCTGCAATTCACTATGTTCTTGTTTGTACAATCATTAGGACCTTTTACAGTGCAGACACTCTCACGCATAGACCTAATCTTTGACAAACAAAATCTTCTCAAAGATCCTAAACACTGGTGACACTGCTTACTTTCTGTCACAAATAACTTAACAGAACGCTGTTAAGTTATACATAACACCCGATGTCTGGTAATGAACTACATAAATACTCAACCCTCAAGTTTCCCAAAGTGTCTACTAATTCACTCAGACTTAAGCAACAACTCATGTACGATTTTTTTAACTCTCATACATGAAAACAAAGACTCAATGAATCAAAGATTGGCGTCAAAGCTTTGCAATTATAAAGTCATGGAATGCTGTGATGAACAATCAACAATCTCTCTTGAGCCAAAAACTCTCTCACTCAATGCTTGCTGCCGACTTTTTCATTCATCAATATATATTGAGAGATCTTGATACAATCTTCCTAAAAGTCCTGTAAGGATCTCAATCAAGATCACATTAGGATTAGGATAAAATAAAATAGGAAATGCTTTATAGTTAATCTCCTAAAGTAATAAGGATATATTAACTATCTTCCTATTTTGATTAGGATTCAAAATATTATTTTGATCAAGAGAGATAATTATCAAAATACTTCTTATAATAATTATCTAGAAACAGTAAAATAGGAATAAAATACTTTAATTACTTTTATCACGAGTTAACCAAAATTTGAACATGTGTATTGCACATGCTTGACGTGAACACCAACATGCTCTATAGCCGTTATTGTAAACAGTAGTCTTCTATCGTCGTACGAAAGTAGCTAGTATTCACATTCTAATGCTGGAAAGTCTTCCCTCGTCATAAATGAATGACATTCTGATGCAAAAAAATGAAGCTCTTTAGAATTTGTACCGTGACAGGCAAACACGCCATTAATTTTCTTTGCCAACTTTTCACGTAACGCGTGAGAGAAAGACTCGTTCTTTTCCATAAGTGGGGTTGCTATTAATTTTGTAAATAAATAAATAGTCATTGTCGCGACTATTTGCCCTTTATTTTGTAAATATAATTGTCATATTATCAAAAATTGTTTTTCCTTTTTTAAAAGCATTGCTCAATAAAGTAAAATAAACCTAAAGTGTTTTCTAGAGAAGCATTTGAAAATGATTATTTTAATTGACTTTAGATATTAAATAATAGGGAAAATTGAAAAAATGGACACAATTAGGGGCCCTTAATGAAATTTGGACACATCCTAAAAAATTTTCATGCCATATACACTTTCTTGACAAAAAGACTCAAATACCCTTTGAAATTCAATTTAATCCTAAACTCTTTATTTCCTGCTTTCCTTTACTTACCTCTTCCTATTTCCAAAACCGTGTCCTATTTTCATAACCGTCTGTTGTTGTCTAGCTTTTAATAACCCTCAACACCGTCGAAAACGTAGTCCGAAACGCAGCAACAGGAACGAGAAACTTATTCTGTGTTTGGGGATTTGGGGTAGATTTTAGGGATTTTGAATTTGAGGATTTGAGTTTGGGTTTGTATTTTGTATTTTTCTGTGTTTGTGGGGCTAAATGAAGTGTTATTTAATTGATTTTTTGGTTTGATGTGTGTAAAAATGGTGAAAATCGACGCGTTTCGTCGTGATGAAGAAGACACTCGACGTGTCGAGTCTTGTCGGATGCTTCAACTGACACTCGACATCATCGTCGATGTTCACTCGACACTAGACATAACGTGTCGAGTCCTGTCGGATGCACAGACCGACACTCGATGTAACGTTATATCGAGTATCTGTCCGTGCATCCGACAAGACTCGACACGTTATACCTAGTATCGAGTGAACACCGACGATGATGTCGAGTGTTAGTTGAAACATCCGACATGACTCGACATGTCAACTGTCCTCTTCGTCACGACGAAACGCGTCTTTTTTTTAAGTTTGAGTTTCAAAAGACATTTTAGTCATTTTTTCAAGAAAGTGTCTATGGCATGAAAATTTTTCAGGATGTATCTAAATTTTATTTAAGGCCCCAAATTTTGTCTATTTTTTCAATTTTCCCATAATAAAAGATTATAAGAGTTACTTAAAATGTTTCATATCGAACTATTACAATTAAAGTTTTATGTGCTATAATGCCACTATTTTTTATATTAAAACATACTTTATAAAAAGGGTCATATTCTTTTACATAATTTCTTGCATCAATGTTTTTGGCCTATATATTGAGTCATTGTACTTTAAATGATTGGATCGCATATAGCTTAATTTGGTCATTTTCAAGATACATTATATATGTTAGAATCAACTTCAATGATCTATATGCTTTGATCTAGTGATCTTATTGTATATATGGGATAGATTGAAATGCCTATTGAAAGTTCAAGAATCATCTTTCATTAAATTAGTGATCAATTGAATTTCCTAATTCTCTAGATGTTTTGATCTTGTTTGGTACTTACGAAAGTGGAGAAAAATGAAAAATAGTGAGAGAAAATATTCTAGAAATTCCATCTTATTGATTGGGATACCAATATTTCACAAATTGGTAGTGGTAGGCCCAAAAATTTTCTTGAGAGGGGCACCATGTAGTTTATAATTAAGATAAATATGAGTAGCTAAATATAATAATTAAGATTTAGTTATATTTAAAATAATTTTCAGATAAATTAAAAATTAGATAATTTTTTCATTCTTGAATATATATAAGACTAAAATAAAACATTACAGTTTCAAGAAATTAAAATTTTTCTAAAATATGTATAAGTTTTAAAGTCTTTTCATTATAATTAAATTAATATGTTTTAAATAATATTGTTTTAAGATTTTATATGAGAGTTAAACGTATTTAATATTCAGATTTTATTATTCTATAACTAAAGAATTTATTTTTTTGTACTATTTCATTATCTAAATGTAAGATTATATGTAAATAAACATATTGATGATGAATTGATTTTAAAGAATATACATAGAGTAGATTGATATAATATATTATAAATAATTTTTCAAATCCATTATGATTATGTATATCATGATATTTCAATCATGTAATAACATAAAATGAAAGCACATGAATGAACCCAGTTAACTATGTAACGTTAAGGGGATTTAAAAAAAAAAAAACACCTAAAGTTAAGGGTGAACCTAAGGGCATGAGGATATATGTGTAGAATTAGGTATTTTTTTATGTAAGGGTATATTTGTAACTATTGAAACTTAAGGGAGTATAATTAAATTTCAACTTTTCAAGGCCCCCTCTGTCATAGCATAGGTGTGCCTATGACAATTAGTTTTGAGAATGAGAGAAGAAGTTCAAGTGAGACATAAAGAGAAAGAGAGTGAGTCTCCTCAAGAGGGTGAGTGTTGCTTAAAGGCAAAAATTTAGAAGGAAAATTGGGCTATGTTTTTGTTTGGCTTTCATGTTTTATTTATTCCATATTTTTCAATGAATTTTACATTCAATGTCATCCATATACTTTTTTCTATATTCAATATCAAACAAATATTCTTAATTATTTTAAAACAAAAACATAAAATATATAATGAAACAAAGTCTTAGTTATTTGAAAAGGATTGATGAATTGGAATGTAAGCCTCTCATTCGTAAGTTTTATATATCATGGATCAATAATACAACAATTAATGTAATCCATTTAACTAATTAGTTTGGGCTACGGCTTCTTTTTGGGCTTTTTATTAGATCTAAACTCATTTAATTTTGGGTCTTACATGGTTACACCTACTATTTTTTGCACACACATTTTTATATAGCTTTTAATTTAGGCCATTCAATAATAATTAAGATGAAATCTAGCTTGCAAAATTAATATGCATGAAAATGACATGTGAAATAGGGGAGAGCTAAAGAGAGAAGATTTCGTATGAAAATAAGTAGAGGTACAACTTCTAGCCTAAGTTATGGATGTTAGAACTATCACTTGAATCTTGTCTATTTTTTGAATAGACTCTACAATAAATCAATAAAAAAGTGAAAACTCGATCCAAAAGTCCACCAATTATACACTTTCAGTAAGAACAAGTCTAATACAATTTAAACCACCTTAAAGAAAGTCCATCACAGGACTTAATCTCGATACCATCGTTAACCTATGAAACAAACAAAATATTAATTAGTTAAAATAAAATCAATAAAATAATTAATAAAATATATTTAAGGGTAATAAAATTAATTAATTTATGCCTAACATATAGCCTTTAACAAAAATAAATTAGGACAATGCTTTCAGAACTTGAAAGACTAATTAATGAGACACGTCACTCTCTCCTAGTCGGACGTGTAAAAATTCGTTAGGTGCCTCTTTTAGTTTTTCCCCCTTTTCCCGCCTCAGCTCTCTCTCTTTCATGTAACAACCCTACCATCCGTTGGGAGCACTAGCCTCTCTCTCTCTCTCTCTGTCTCTCTCTGTCTCTCTCTCTTGTAACAACCCTCACTCTCCATTGGGACCAATAACCTTTCTCCAGTTCTTTTGTGTGGCGCTGCACCAGCCTTTGTCCTTCCAAGCTCCAATCCGTTTTTAAACTATTCTTATTCCTTTTGTAGGTAATAACTTGTTGGGTAATTTTTTAAAATTATTTATTATTTAAACTTGATTTTTTAATAGTGCAATAATCCTCTGTTTTTAAAGTTGATAAATTTTTATTAATGTATATCTTGGTGCTTTATTCATATAAAGTGCACTAATAAAGTTATTTATTAGTTATTTGTTGGGTTTTGCATGGAAGTTACAAATAATATAACAGAAAACCGTAATGTAAATCGGAACAGGATTTTTACGTGGTTCGGTTCTAACCAACCTACATCTACGGGCAACAAGAGATGCAATCCATTATGTTGTAGGTGTTTATACTCGACTTAGGACTCTTTACAGTGGTAGACACCTGCTCACTCACTAACCTAATCTATGTAAACTCGATCAACCCCGATCACAACCATAGTCCTTCACACACTCTTTTAATGCTACTCTTTTTCTGTCACGATTATCTTAACAACATGCTGTTAAGAATAACATAACACCCGTAACTGCTACAGACTCGTAACTAGTATAGACACATGTGATTACTCAAGCCCTTTAAGCTCACACGATCTATAACAATTAACCAAAGCCTAAACCTTTATACAAGACATAAGAAACAAATAAAAAATGCACTCAAACTTGCTCTTGATTGCTCTCTCTCAATTTGCGTTGAATGCCTTGAATGCCTTGAATTCCTCCCTCCAAAAGCTATGAAGATAGCTTTATATAGTTTTTGATATCAATTGTAATCCTTGTCAAAATCCTATAGAATCTCAATAAAACTTATAAGAAAATTTGGATAACAATCAAACATTATAGGAAGTGATAATATACTTCTCCTAAGTAAACTAGAATACTTAAATAATATCATAATCTAATAAGAGATAATTAATAAAACTTTCTATTCAACTAGCATTCTAAATCCAAACTTATTCCTATTTAACTAGGATACCATAAAACTTATTCTTATTTAACTAGGATACCGTATCAAGACTTATCCTATTTTAATTAAAATTCTCCTTACAAAATATCTATATAAAATAAATGAGATTAGAAAAATATCCATATTTAATATTTTTATCACATGATGACAAAATACTCATATGCAATGCACATGCACGTCTAGAATGAGTACATGTAATGCAACTAAAATGAAACACTTAAACAAAGACCGTTATGACAACCTAAAAAAATAAAGAAACAACCAAATAATACCAAAAACATCGATACTTCTCCCCCTTGTTTTCTAAACAAGTGCCAAAGTATAAAAGAAAAACAAAATGATAAACAAAACTCCCCCTTACTAAATGTTCACCTTTTCAAATTGTGCATAAATGTGAAAATAAAAATTTTAGAAACCAAGAAACTAATGAAATCAAGTACTCCTGCAACTGAACAAACTACCCCTCAAATCAATTTTGCTGACCTAGAACTTTTGACACTTCAGAATACACTTAAGAGGATCAAGCTGAGTCAGATATATAGCACTGATCGTAAGTTATAAAAACCATAACTAAAAACAGTCAAAATTTACTTAACAGAAATATCTGGACATCATATAATCTTTTTATAACCAAGCATGTATCCGAGTTGTGGATAAACCTCAAACATAAATATTATTTTATCACTTAATCCAATTGATTGATCAACTTGAACATGTTTTTTACACACACAAAAGTTAATCTCAATGTGAATTTTCTGAATGAATACAGTAGCTTTCACAAATGTATAGAGGTAGCCATTTTCCATTTGAGTGGGTGACCTCAACATATTTCCAAGATACATTGAAATTACTCTCAATGGATGGCTTTCACACATCATATACTGGTAGCCCTCTCTATATTTGACATGAAATTACCAATAAAATTATACCAATAAAACAGCTCAAGCATGCTTTACTTATAAATAGACTAATGATGCTATATATATAAACAACATAACTGAACACTGTTATAATTCAAGTAACTGCCAAGTGCCAATGTCCTTTCTCAGTTTTCAAATCTTAGTGCATCTTAGTGCTTTATATGAACAAGTCAACTAGTTGATTCTCAGATGAAATATACTAAGTGTAGATAATCTTTGATTCACTAAGTTTCTAAACAACACGTTTTGTCATCACTTGTTTGACTGAAAATTTTCAAATACTTTTCATTTCCTGTCACATGTTTAGAACAAGCACTATCATTATTTGAAGAAACATTAAGTGCAGCAACTTTGCAGTGAGTTTCATGTTTTTTAACCCAAACCTGTCGTATCTTATGTAACTGTCTAAACTGACTTGCCTTTTTCTTTAAAAAATTTTATAATTTATAGCACCTAGCTCTAATGTGACCTTTAACACCACAAAAATAGCAAGTAGGAACAAATTTTCTTACCTTTTCTAGATTTGAAATGAAAGAACTCATTGGGGAAGCAAAATCAGTCATATCTTTAAAGCTTGAGTTAGAAGTGTTACCGGAATTTGAAGTTTTAACAAACACTGTCTTTGATGTTGAAGCGCCATTCTTTTAATCATACCCCAGCCCATGTTTGATGGAGTTATCAAGGCCTAAACTCAAAATTTGATCAAGCTTTCCTGAGCCTATCTTTAGTTGATTAATGCACTTGTTTGCCTCATCCAATTCGACGGTAATTTTCTGGATACATTCTGTCTTGTCTGTCACAACAGCTTCCAGTTTTATGATTTTTTCATCTACAGATGCTATTTCGCTCTTGAGCACTTCTTGTTCATTCTGAAGAGTTTTGATCTATACTTTCTGCTTCTCCTACATCTTATAAAGTGTAATATATGCCTCCTGAAGTTCTCTATAGTATTTAGCATCCTTCTCAGCATCTGACTCCTCAATGTTTGATCTGTTCTGTTCTGTTACGTTAGCATGACAGCTTCAATTATGTCAGACATAACTGTTTGCTTTTTATCTGAAATAGTCCCATTGAATGCTAAATAATTGTTGGAGTTGTGTTCATCTGTTTTTGAGTCATCATCACTCCATGTTGCACACAAACTCCTTTTCTTCTTATAATTAGGACACTCAGTTTGAATGTGCCCAAATCCCTTGCATTCATAACATTGAATACCTTTTCTCTCAAGCTTCTCTTGTTTTTTCTTTGCCAATTCTTTACTAAATTTTTTAGCATCAAAGTTCTCAAAATTTTTCTTCTTGAGATTTTTCTTCATATATTTGACAAAATTCCTTGTCAAAGGAGCAAGTTCATCATCGGAATCATCAAGATTGTTGTCATCTTTTTCTTCTTTTTCTAAAGAAGAAATAAAGGCAATACTCTTTTCCCTCCTTCTTGACTTTAAACCCATCTCATATGCTTGAAGAGACCCAATCAATTCATCAACTCGCAATGATTTCACATTGTTGCTTTCTTCGATAGCTGTAACCTTAGACTGAAATTTTTCTGGTAAAGATCTAAGTATCTTGCCAACAATTTTAGCCTCAGTATATTCCACACCAAGCATATAAGCAGAGTTAGTAATTTCACAAAGTCTAGTATGAAATTCACTAATGGTTTCTTCTTCATGCATAACTAAGTTTTCAAATTTAGAAGTCAAAGTAAGCAACTTAGATTCTTTAACCCTTTGAGTACCTTCATTCTTTACCTCAAGGATATCCCAAGCTTCTTTTGCAATGGTGCACTTTGAAATTAATCCGAACTGTTGAAGGTTGACAGCATTAAAAATTGCATTGATGCCTTTAGAATTTCATCTAGCTAATCGATATTCAGCTTCACTCCACTCATTCTGTGGTTTCTCAATCTGCTGCCCAGCGTCATTGGCTTTTGTTGTGGGTGTCCAGCCATGAACAATGCTTGTCCACACTCTTTCATCAATTGATTTGATGAAAGCCCTCATCTTGACTTTCCAATAAGCATAGTTTGCATCTTCAAGTAACGGTGGTTGAGTGACTGATCCTCCTGCTCGAAATCCTTCCATACCTACAAAAAATATGATCTACACTGGTATGTCAGTGTACTCGCTCTGCTACCAATTGTTGGGTTTTGTAGCATATGGAAGTTACAAATAATATAACAGAAAACCGTAATGTAAATCAGAACAGGATTTTTACGTGGTTCAGTTATAACCAACCTACATCCACGGGCAACAAGAGTTGCAATCCACTATGTTGTATGTGTTTACACTTGACTTAGGACGCTTTACACTGATAGACACCCACTCACTCACTAACCTAATCTATATAAACTCGATCAACCCCGATCACAACTATAGTCCTTCACACACTCTTCTAATGCTGCTCTTTTTTTGTCACGATTATCTTAACAACACGTGTTAAGAATAAGATAACACCCGTAACTGCTACAGACCCGTAATTAAGCTCACGCGATCTATAACAATTAACCAAAGCCTAAAGCTTTATACAAGACATAAGAAACAAATAAAAAACGCACTCAAACTTGCTCTTGATTGCTCTATCTCAATTTGCGTTGAATGCCTTGAATGCCTTGAATTTCCCCCTCCAAAAGCTATGAAGATAGCTTTATATAGTTTTTGATCTCAATTGTAATCCTTGTCAAAATCCTCTAGAATCTCAATAAAACTCATAAGGAAAGTTTGGATAACAATCAAACATTATAGGAAGTGATAATATACTTCTCCTAAGTAAACTAGAATACTTAAATAATATCCTAATCTAATAAGAGATAATTAATAAAACTTTCTATTCAACTAGGATTCCAAATCCAAACCTATTCCTATTCAACTAGTATACCGTAAAACTTATTCTTATTTAACTAGGATACCATATCAAGACTTATCCTATTTTAATTAAAATTCTCCTAATACAAAACATCTATGTAAAATAATTGAGATTAGGAAAATATCCATATTTAATGTTTTTATCAAATGATGACAAAATACTCATATGCAATTCACATGCACGTCTAGAACCAACATTATTTATTTGTTTAAATTGTTGTTTCTTTATTCGTTAAAAATTATATATGATTTCTAGTAAGATGACAAGAAATTAGATATCAAAAAATGCATAAACAAATTAATCAAAATTGTATTTAAAAATTTTATGATTGGAAACGGTGGTTTAATAATTGATCTTTGTTTTTTCTTTTTCCTTTTTTTGTTTCTATGCTCATGTTCATAATATGTCTCTTTCAAATTTATAATAATTCTATAAATTTATTTGTCATTCTAATTAATTATAATATTATGAAATGATAAAAGAGGAAATAATAATGTTGAATTCTTGATTTATTATTTAGGTTGACTTCAATAATGGCTTGTGCAATTGACAGAAAAGAAAATGCTTGAGGTTGAAAATGGTTGCGAACTCAAAGTGGGAATGAAGGTACATTTGGAGGCCGAAGCTTACAAATATGCCTTAAAGAAAGGATTTAGTATTCATAAAGGGCAATTTCGAAGAGATGCATCAAATAATATTCAACAACGGGAATTTTTATGTTTGAATGATGGTTTTTATAAAGATGAAAAAATTTATGAAACAAAGAAATTGAGTCAATTAGAGACAAGAACAAGTTGCAAAGCTATGATTCGATTTATTGTGAATGATGGAGTATGGACAATTTCTTTCATCAACACATAACAATCAACTTGCTAAACCTGAAGAAAGACAGTTTCTAAGATCCAGTCGAATAATATCAAATGCTCATGAAGGTGTCATTACTTCTATGGTTGATGGTGGAATAAGACCAACAAAATGGTATCTTTATTTGTCAAATGAAGTTGGTGGTACAGAGAATATGGGGTTCACAAAAAATGATATGAGAAACTACTTGCAAAAGAAAAAAAGGGATGATAGAAGTGGGAGATGTGCAAAGCTTGCTCAATTATCTAAAACAAAAGCAAGGTGAGGATCCTAACTTTTTTTATACAATGAAAATGGATCAATTTAATCGCATGACAAATTTATTTTGGACAGATTGTAGATCAAATTTGGATTATGATTGTCTTGGTGATGTTGTTTGCTTTGGCACAACATTTAGAACTAATAAATACAATTTAATTTGTGTTCCTTTTGTGGGAGTTAATCATCATTGGAAAAATGTCTTGTTTGGGTGTGCATTTTTATTAGATAAGAGCACATAGTCATTTGTTTGGTTGTTTGAGTTGTTTTTAGACGCAATGGGAAATAAACAACCAAACATAATTTTCACCGATGAGGACAAAGCAATGTCAAAAGGAATTGAAATTGTTTTCCCAAAGGCATGTCATCAATTATGCGCTTGGCATATTGCTAAAAATGCGAGCCAACATCTTGCCAGTCATTATTCAAATCCTGACTTCATGAAAAAATTTAATAAATGTTTTCATGGATGTCATGATGAAATAGAATTTGAAAGCTCTTGGAATGACATGATTCTACAATTCAATCTTAGGAATAATTCATGGCTAATAAAATTATATTCACGTAGAAAGAAAGGGTGCTTGGCCTTTAATTTGGATACTTTTTCAGCACATATAAAGTCTACCCAAAGGAATGAGAGTTTGAATAATATTTCTCATCAGGTTTCAACAAAAACGATGGAACTTATTAAGTTTATGCATCATTATGAAAATAAATCAAAGGAGATGCATTTAGCGTAGTTGGAAGAAGATTACTGTTGCAAACAAGGTGCCCAACATCTTAAAGTAAAAAGTGGGATGTCGAGTCATGCAAGTCAAGTTTACACTATCTAAATGTTTAATTTTTTTGAAAAAGAGCTATTAGGTTGTATGGGTGTAAGAATGAAAGAAGTTATTAAGAATGATGGGGCTTATGTCTATGAAGCAAATGAAGGACACAAAAGGATACATACAATTAAATTCAAGCCCAACCCATTGACCATTTCATGTTCTTGTAAATTATTTGAGTCGATGGGAATGTTGTGTCATCATGCTTTGAAAGCACTTGATTTAAACAATTTCATTAGTATACCAATGCATTACATATTGAAAAGTTGGACCAAAGAAGCAAAAAAGGAGATCATATGGAGCAATGACAACAAAGGCTTGTCAAGTGATCACATGAATTCTAGCCAATCATTGAGGTTTAGTGAGTTGATGCATATTGGAAATCATGTTTTTAACTTGGCATTATTGACCGATTCCGAGAACACTATTGTTAAAGAAAAGTTGCAAGAAGCAATGAAGCTGCTTGAGAAAGAAGTAGAAATTAGAAAAAAATTAGATGATCAAAGTAATCGTAATACACTTGGAGAACAACCTTTATTTTTGAATCCACCAATGGCAATGACTAAAGGCATGACAAATGCTAGACTGAAGAATAATTTGGAAAAGCTAAAAAAAAAGGCATGAATTTATGTTCAAGTAATTTCACTTTGAAGTGCTTTGATATATATTCTCTTAATTAATATATACTATCTAAAATAATTATAATTGCTGTAGGTCAACATATTCATCATGTTGCCAGTGGTCCATCTCTTGCAACAACCCCATCTCATGTTGTAGCATTTGCTCCATCATATTATAACTTTGGTGTAAGAACGTCATCTCATGTGCCGCAAGCTTTAGAAGTTTATAATAAGTTGTGAATTTACAAATTTTTCTTGCTTATTATACATTCTTAATAGAAATTAATATTAACTTTATTTCTTTTGCAAAGGTGATCTAAATTTACCATTTGGGCATCCTGATCGAAGTCTTATAATGCTTCAAGGCATAGATCAACTGCCTTATACGAGTAAGTTAATTCTTGAATCTTAAATTTGTATGTTGAGCTTTACTTGGGTAATAGCTTCCCTTCAGTCACATTATTTTCAAAATTTAACAATTATTTTTAAGTGATAATGTAATTGTAATATTTAAATTGTTGAAATGAAGGATCCAAGCTATTACAATGTTGATCAAGTTCAAAAGCAACAGCATTGAAAACTTCCATACGTTGAGCTTTGTCTATGTAAGCTCACTAATATTTATTTATATATATTTGCTTTCTTTTATATATTTGTAGAGTTTTTTCTTTACATTTTACTAAAAATAATATCATATGTTTTTATATACAGGTAGCTAATAAAGATGACAGCTTTATTATAATGTGTTTCTGTTTAGGCTTTTAGTTTTCTAATTCTCTACTTGATTAACTGGAAGTGGTTAGTGTAACTGGATAATTTCTGGTCAATATTAAGATCTCTTATTTTGTTTTTCCCTTTTATACAGCTTAGCAAGTAAATTTGGCATTGACAACCAAATTACATTAACGCCTCCTATCTCCCTCCACATGCAAAGAGTGATAGAAAAACTTTATAAGCAACTAATACTAAAATATCAAACAGCAAGCATGAAATATATCCAATTTTAGTAATAAATCTCAACAAAGTAAGGCGTGCACAAATACTTACCTATGGTAATTGTTAAATTGTAGTTTGGAGCCCATTTTGTTTCTTGCAAACGGATAATAAAAATAAAGTAACAAGAGAGAGATACAAAGATGCCTAAACGCAACAACCATGATCAATTAACAAAATATAACTGCAATTTACAAATAAATTTAAAAAAGGGGTTTTGTGCACAAATAATAAGTTAAAACATAACTGCAATAATACAATTACTACAAACAGAAGCTTACAAATAAAATAAAAATGAAGAGCAACAAAAATAAGTCGGCACTACTAACACAACCGAATCACCATCTTCAAGCCACAACATAGATTTAAAAATTACACAATAAGATCTGGATAATAATTACATTCAATATTTTTAGTCAACCAACAAATTAATAACTAAACATAGTAAAGAATATTACAAAAAGTTCTCAAATAACAAAGAAACGATAGATTAACTGCTCAGTACTAAAAAAAAAAAAATACAGAGAAACTTATATATTTATCATACTCACATGCCATGAAACGCCATCAACTGTTGCCCCCTAGATAGGGGTGCACACGGGTTGGGTTTAACCTAACCCGACTCAACCCGATGCATCATCAGGTTGGAGGTATTCAACCCGCAGTCGGGTTTTTTAAGTATGTAACCTGACGTGTAACCCGTTTATCGGGTCGGGTCGGGTTACTCGGGCCATTCGGGTTGGGCTAGGCCCAATTGGCTTTTTCGGCTTTCTATATACATATTTTAGTTTTTTTTCAAATAGAATTGTTCTGGTAGAAAAACACATATTTTATTTTTTTTAACAATCTATACTTTCTTAATATAAATGAGTTGATTATTTTTAAAAACAGAATCATAGGAGATGATATTAAAATTACATAATCTATAATTGACACTTAAATCGGTCAAAATAAACAATAAGAAAGAAAAGAATAATAATTGAAATGATTGGTGATGAAACTATGGTTTGAAGGTGGCTGAGAAGTGCAAAATAACTAATTAATGATTAATGGCATGCATATAACATAATGGGCACCGACTTTTGTCTTTGGTGCTAAAAATCAAACATTGTTTCACCAACAAGAGTCATAATTAATTATCACCTCCCCTACACTGCGAAAAGTCATTGCCAAATGTCATAAACATTTATCGATGGAAGTCTTTGATGTTAAGCAAATAGAATTTCTAATAATCAGAAAGAAAAAATGGCACAACGTAGCATTACAATCCTATCGAAACCCAAAATAATTACTGACCGTTGAAAATTAAGCCAACATTCAATCTACATGCAAAAACCCATTTTATAGCACCAAATTAGTAGCATTTGGTTCAAGTACAATCATCTACATGCAAAAACTAGTCCTTCATGAATCATCTACGGGAAACACGAAGGAGCGAAGAAGAAGAAGTGAAGAACATTTACAGATGTGAAGAAGAATAACAAGTCTAGCTGTCTAGGCACTTCTCTGTTCTCCCTGCCCCTGCCCACGTCATGAAGGATGAAGAGTCGACAAAGGAGGAGGTGGAGGATGATGAGGGAAGTCATAGAGGATGAGGACCTGACGAAGGCAGAGCCGCGGAGGAGGAGAGGTTTGATATGATTTTGAATTTTGATTATAGCAATTAAGGATTGAAATTGATTTTAGGGTTGGAAAAGTTGTATTTATATTTGTATTCTGGTGTTGCAAGGTCTACGGCAAGAAGATGTTAAGAACAAGTCACACTGCGACACGTATTCAACAAATTTTATTTAATAAAGAATTCAGTCGGGTCGGTTACTTTGGGTTGTCACATTCAAATCCGATTTTCAATAAACCCGATAAATTTAACCCGATTTCGGGTTACTGTTCATTATTGACCCGATAAAAACCCGAAAAACCTGATTAACCTGATCGGGTCGGGTCAGGTAGGGTAGGATTAATTTGCACACCCCTACCCATAGATCCGCATGGTTCAAACCACTAAGATGCAAATCTTCAGATCTACATATCTCAGTATAGGTCTTCAAAATTTTGAAGTGATAAACCAAACAAGAAGAGAAGACAAATAGAAGTCTAAATCTTCCTAATTGCAAATATCTTTAGCATTTTGCCTCAACACCCTCCAATTACCTTCTAATTTATGGAACTGAATGCCTTGGGGATGAATTAAAAAATTGTTCATATTTTTTGATAGAAGCATTTTGCGCTGGAGAGTGTGGAGAGAGAAGAGAAGAATGGAAGAAGAGAAAAGAGAGAATTAAAGAAATATGTGTCGTAGAGTGGAGAGAAGAGAGAAACGTAAAGAAAACATAGACTCTGTTTCAATTCTTATTTTACTTTTAATGTATTTGAAATTTGAAATATGAAATATCTTTTATACGTCTCTGTTGGCATCATTAAAAAAAATATAGAGAGTTGGAGTGGCTAACCAGATGAGAGTAACGTGACAGGACAAAATCTCTCCCAATTAATTAATGTATATCAACTTGGCAATGAACAATACGTACGATGATTATATATTGTTAGAAGAGCCCATTAGTTTATTTTTACTTTAGCCATGTGTTTTATTCATCTTCGTGATATCAATTTTATTTTTTTATGTTGTCCTCGTCACTTCTTGCTTCCACGGCATTTTGTCCATTGGATTATATTTGTTGGCCATCAATTGTTGTCGACTATATTTAATATATAATGAATTGCAATCTGGCTTCAGCCTTCAAGCTGAGCAATAGCCATTCATTCCTTTCTCTTTAATTTCTAAGTTAGTATCAAAGCTTCTCAAAGGCCAACACCGCCATGTCCACCTCATCAGCTTCAGATTTGTCCATTTCCTCTGCATCATCCTCAAGCAGATCCTTAACTAAAATTGTAGGATCGGAAAACAACACACCTTTTAGCATTGCTCTAAGCCAAAACCCATCGATCAAGTTGGATCGAGATAATTTAATGGTTTGGTAGTCCATTGTTCCACCCATTCTTATTAGCTACAAGTGAGATGCCTTTATTTTCGGAACAAAGTCTTGCTCCCCATAATTCATTTTAACAAATCCTCGGAAGGAGCAAGAACTCAGCTCCAAGCTAATCTTGAGTTTGTAGAATGGAAAGCTATAGACAATCTTCTTGTTGGCTGGCTGCTCAACTCTATCACTGAAAATGTTGCAGCCTAAGTGAATGGTCAAAAAAACTTCTAGGGAGCTATGTGTCACGCCCTGCACGCATACGCCCAAAAATTGCTCGGATGACCCCCAAGGAGTTAGAATTTGGGGTAAGTGTTATAGTGTTCCTACATTTTTATAACAAGAGGAATTCAATGGCGCATAAATTAGGAGTGACATTCCAGAAGTTTCTAGAAGGTTCCAAGACGTTCCAGAATGTTTCAGACAATTCTAGAATACTCTGGAAGGCTTCGAAAGCATGCGGAAGACTAGAGAAGACCCTAGAAGACTCTAGAAGGTTCCGGATGGTAATGGAAGACCGTGGAAGACTACAAAAGCTTCTAGAAGACCATGGAGCTCTTTAGTGTCTAGGGTTCTCTAGAAATGTCCTGAGCCTAGTAGATATTTCTAGGTAGATATTTCTAGGCTACAAGATAAGCATTGTAAAATATCTTAGGATGCTTCTAGAGAACAAATAGAGTGTAGACAAGTGGCGCATTAGTAGCCACACATTGAAGAGGTACTCCTCTATAAATAGGGGTAAGCACTCATTTGTAGGTAGTTGTTCTCTCCTTGAGTGCTTGTCCAACACACTTCCTTGTAACACCTCTCTTGTACAATTGTCTTATAAAGTAATAACAAATGTACATTCCCTAACTCTCTCTTGCTTCCCTTCATCTTGCTTGGCATTGTCAAGTGTTTGAAGGCTTACTTAGGTGCAAGATTGGGTCATTGAGTGCCTAAGGCTGCACGGTCTAAGTGGTGAAACAGTAAGGCCGTGACATATGGAAGGCATTGGAAGAATTTTGTGCTCTTCAAAATCGTTCTCAGATCTCCAACAATAGGATGGAACTTTAAACTAGAATGAAGGGGTCAAGGACAATGGAATAATATCTAACCACTAGAAAGCAAATCTCTGACAAATTGATGATTACGGGCCAACTAGTTCCTGTAAATGATTTAATCTCCGTTATCACTAATGGATTGGATAGGGAGTACACTCCTCCAAATCAACGGCAAAGATTCTATGGCATGGCAAGAACTCTAAGCCACCCTGCCGAATTATGAAAATAGGCAAAAAGTGTTAAGTGCCTTCAACGACTTTAATAAAATCTCTACCAATGTCGCCTTCAGTAAACATGGAAACAACAACAAAGGTTTCTTGCAAGCTCAAAATTCTGGACAAAGCTACAACAAAGCCAACAACACAAGAAAACTTCAGAAGTGTTGGAGGTAGATCCATAGGTAGAGGCAGAAATTCCTTTTAACTCCAAACCCACTTGTCAAATATGTGAGAAATATGGTCATTCTGCCCTCATATGTTGTTATCGAGGATTCTACAACATCCACTCTGACACCTTTGGACAGTCGACCACCTATATTTGGTACTCTTTCTCCTACTAGTAAGGATAAGAAGGGTAAGAGAGGCAAGGGTGGCAATGGGGGTAGAGGGGGCATGTGCCTCCGCTGATTCTTTTATTGAATTTTGAGATTTTTTCCAATTTCTTGTGATAGGAAGCTGGAATATTAGAGGCCTTAATGGCTTCTTTTGGCACCGGACAATAAAAAATTAGATTTTTAGGTATTCTTTGGGTTTGATTGGTCTTTTAAAGACTAAAGTTGATAACCAACACCTTGCATAAGTTGTTTCGGATATTTGTCCTCTTGGCAGTTCTTGTCAAATGCCATCAACTTAGTTGCTTGCAGAGTCTTGGTATGTAAGGGTCCTACTTTGTATAGTTTGAGTAGTATGCAGTCTTCTCCCCAGTCGATCGCCTATCAAATTGTCAGGTTGTTGGATGGGGTCTCTTTTGGCTTGGTCTTTGTTTATGGTTCTAATGGTCCAGGTACTCGTCGGTAATTGTGGGACTTTATTAGGGATCAGTCTGTAGGTTTTGGTGACTTACCTTGGTTGACATTAGATGATTTCAATGCTATTTTATGTTCTTCGGACAGAGTTAGAGGAGATCAGGCTTGGCATGGTTATGTGGATGAGTTTGATCAGTGTGTTCATGATACAGAGTTGATCAGGGTTCCCTCTTATGGACTTCAGTATAGTTGGCATAATGGGTAGTAGGGAGAGAGGACTATTCTTAAGACTCTTGGTTGGAGTTTTGGTAATTCTTCATGGTTCTTGACTTGGCCAAACACAACTTCAGAGGTCCTTCCTTGGGATGCTTCTGACCATAGTGCTATGGTTGTCAAGTTTGGAGATTAGCGTCGATGGACTTTCAGTCCTTTTAAATTTTTGAACTTCTTGGCTGGCCGAGATGATTTCTTAGAGGTTGTTGATAGCGTGTGGTTTATGCCTGTGGATGGAGATCCTATGTTTCAGGTTACAAAGAAATTAAGTTTGTTGAAGCATGAGCTCAGGGCTTTACATGCCAAGGATTCTAGTCATATTTCCAGTAAGTTTATTGAGGCTAAGGCCCAGTAGGCTACTTTGGATGAGAGCCCGTAGTTATCAGAGTGTATTTTAGCTTAGAGGGATCTTACTAAGCAGTATTTTCAATTGTGTGGGGATAAGGAGGCTTTCTTTCGGTAGAGGTCCAAGATCCAATGGCTCTTTTTGGAGGATCAAAATACTAGATTCTTTCATAAATCTGTAGTCCATGGACACGTTAGGAATCAGATTTATCAGCTTAAGGATGAGGATGGCATGGTCTTTACAGATCAGGGTGAGTTAGGACATTTGATTGTAAGGTATTTTCAAAAGCTGCTTACAACTCTTTCTAGACCTTCTATTACAGACGCATCTAAGTTTTTTTCTAGGAGAATTTCTGACAAGATGTTGCCTTCTTTGGTGTGCCCAATTACTGATCATAAGATCAAGTAAGCTTTAATTTTGATTCTTGATGATAAGGCTTCAGGACCGGATTGGTACACCTCTCTATTCTTTAAGAGGGCTTGGGATATTATTAGTACGGAGTTTAAGGCTATTATGCACTTCTTCTTCATGACTTGCCAGATGCCTAACTCTGTTAATGCTACTAGGATTGCTTTGGCTCCCAAGGTTGAGAATCCGAGGACTATGAGTGATTTTAGACCAATCATTTGTTGTAATGTGCTTTAGAACTGTATCTCCAAAGTGATCGTGAATCGTTTCAAAGCGATCTTACCTGATACGATGGGGAGTTCACAGTCTACTTTTGTCTTAGATCAGAGGATTTCTGATGCCATTCTACTGACCATAGAGTTGATGCATAATTACCATCTTAGGTGCTCGCCACCTCAGTGTACTTTAAATGTGTATATTCGCAAAGCTTTTGATAATCTTAGTAGGGATTTCATTCTTTTTGGGTTAAGGACGATCGGTATTCTAGAGTGTACGGTTCAGCGAATTACGATGTGCATGTCTTCTGCACATTTCTTGACTGCTTTAAATGGTGAGCTTCATGGGTTCTTCTCCACTTCCAGAGGAATTAGACAAGGTGATCTTTTGTCGCCATATCTCTTTGTGTTGACCATGGAGGGTTTGAGTGGTATTCTTAAGGAGGTTACTCAGAGGCCTGGTTATTGTTATCATCGCAGGTGTTAGTAGGTTTCTCTCACTCATCTTTATTTTACATATGATCTGATGGTCTTTTGTTTAGTCGGGCTTGGTGTAGGGATAAATTTGTCTCTTGTATTAGAGATGGCTAAGATACCTCTTTTTGGTAGGATTACTGGTTATCATTTATGATTTGTTATCTTTTAAGACTCTTTCATCCACAGGTCTTCCCTTAGATGCTAGGGTCTCAGATATTATTCAAGATGGGGTTTGGACTTTTCCTAACGGAGGACCGGCTCTTAGGCTAATTTGGGACTTAGTCAGTGTCTAGCCTACAATAGGGGCTCCTGATCATATTGTTTGGAAGGGCCATACCTCAAGCATTTTCTCTATTGACTCGGCATGGGAGTTGTTGCGAAGTAGGTGACTGGTGAACTCCTTTCATCATCTTCCTTGGTTCCCTGGCCATGTCCCTAGACACACTTTTATTCTTTAGCTTGCCTCATTGGGTCGTCTTTATACTATGGATCGACTACAATGTCATGGCATTTTGACCTCTTCAGGCTGTGTTCTCTGTTTTTTGACAAATAAGACTCATGAACATCTGTTATTTAGCTGCCCTGTCTCATCTTTTTGTTGGAGCTCTCTTCTTGAATGGGCTTTTCTTCATCTTTAGGGTAGGAAGAATTTTAGGCATGTGCTTGCGCGATTGGTCTTCTCGGCTACGGTTTATTTTATCAGGTATAAGAGGAATGATCATGTGTATCGACAACGCCGTTAGACCCATTGTAAGGTGATTGATGAGATTTATGCTCTGGTCCATTCCCAGCTTCTAGCTTTGGAGGCCAAGTATTTGATCACTCCTAAACTTTGTGCCATATAGGATTTGCGTAGTTAGTTTTGCTCTTAGACTTTGTCTTGTTGTTGGGCCAATGCGCCTCCCTTTGCTATGTTGATTTGGACTTGTTAGCTTAATTCTGGTTTGGTTTGGGCCTACGCGCCTTCTTTTTGGTCTGCCTGGGCCTTTGGGTCTTTTTTCAGATTGTTTTATTTGGGCCCTTTGGGTCATGCTTTTTCCTTTCATACTTGTGAGTACTAGGGTTTGTGGTTCGAGGTTTCAGGTTTAGGGTTTAGGATTTGAATTTTACTATTCATCCACCACCGACGAGCAAGTGAACTGTCATCTCCACCACCATCATGTTGATCTCGATCTACAACTTTTCCTTCATCACTACGGCTTGATTTGTTTAGCAACCCCTCCATTTTTGCCAAAACATTTTGGTCAAACTACTATTCACCATCGCCGCTTTCCGATGACCAGCAAGTAAGCTCTTACCTTCACTGCCACCTTGTAGATCGGCCAATGCTGATTAACTTTTCCTTCTCCACCATCGCAAGATTCCCACCACAATTCATCCAATCACCAGTTTTCAGTTTTTGGTGGTACTATTCACTACGTCGTTACTGTCCACGACCGCCGACACTGTACATCAACCTGGTAAGATTGTTCGTGGAACTATTCCAAGCATCTTTAATTCTTCGTCGACCACTTTGATTCACACCAATTATTAAGAGGCAACATCGAACTCGCAAGCCCGCCTCGTTTCGGTGACTGGTTTGCTTTCGTTCTCCATCTCTTTTTATGAGATTTTGATTGTGTTTGATTTGTGATTTGATCAATGGACCCACCCAAGGCTAATGTTGGCTCTTGGACTAACAAAATTAATATCACTGGTTCGAGCACCTGCTACAAATTGAACCCGATTACTCATAAGGAACCGGGTACAGTCCTTGAGATCCCAAATGAGATCGTTGATGAGAATGTGGCCGAATGGCATAGATATCTTGTTGGCTTCTTTCCAGGATATGTGATGTCATTTCATGCTGCGTGTTCGATAGCCATACGTGCATGGAAATCTAGCGGTCTTGGGGATGTCTGCTACACAGCCATGAGGTTTCCCATCTTCCATTTCTGAACTGAAGATGAGGTTCATGCAATCATTGCTAGAGGTCCTTGGATGTTCACAGGTAAAAATATTTACTTACAGCCATGGAACCCACATTTAAATTTTAATGTGGATCAAGTCAAGAAGTTTCCAATTCGGATATGTTCATATGGCTTGCCATTTCCTTTGTGGACAACCAAGGGTCTGAGCATTGCTTCCAGCATGGTTGGAGAACCTATTTCTTGTGACAAGATGACTTCTGATCTTTCTAGATTGTAGTATGTTCTCTTCTTGAAGCAAAAACCCTCCAATTCAGAACTTTCAGTTCAGATGCAAACTTTCTCCCTAGCCTATCCAAATTCAAGTTGAATATGAGTGGATTCCAAAATGTTATCCCCAATGTTGTAATTTTGGTCACTGTTGCTCGAAACCAACGAAGGCATTAGGTCAGGATAAGAATAAGGCAAGTCCCTCTACTAGTGCCCTCTGAAGAAGGGCAAGGATGTGACACGAGCCACTCATGATGCCCTACTAGGCATGGGTAAGAATATGACTGAGGTCACCGATAGTCCTTGTTACTCTGGTAATCTCTGTAGTGCAAGCTATGCCGTTTAAGGAAACTACAGATCTGGATACAAATTCAGTCTCAACTTCTGATTCGATTTCTTCCATTGCGATTGATCAAGGTAACCTTTTGGGATATATTTAGTGTTCTACCAACCGTGAGGCATCCCTTTCTTCAGGCCAGATGAATGTAAGACAACTTTTGTGGTTTCTCCCCTTACTTTTGAGCCTTCTAATAGGCTAAGTGATGAAGATCAACCCGATAGATTTGACCATTTACATTCGAACACCCTGGCTACCCCTGTGAAGAAGGGTAAGAACAAAAAGAACAAAAAGTTATAGCTTTTGCTTTATTTGACTTATTTTCCTTTTCTTTATGTTTTGAATCATTATGGTCACTATCATTTTTTCTTTTTAGGCCATTTATGGTCCTATACATTGTTTTTGGATTTATATTACTAAGTAACTTTTTTTAAAAAAAGTTTAGGGTTTAGGATTTAAAGTTTAAAGGTTTAGGGTTTAAGGCTTAGGGTTTAGAAAAAAAAGGGCAGTGACCAAAATGATTCAAACATAAAGAAAAGGAAAAGATGTCTAATGAAGCAAAAGCTCTAACCCTTCTTGTTCTTTTTCTTCTTACCCTTCTTTGCAGGGGTAGATGACGTGTCCCAACGAATATGGCCAAGCTCTTTGGATTGATCCTCATCACTTAGTCTATTAAAAGACTCAAAAGGAGGGGGAGAAATCTCAGGAGGTTGTCCTGCATTTATCCGCCCTGAGAAAACAAATGCCTCACGGTTGGTAGAACACTGAATAGTACCCAAAAGCCTACCTTGATCGGTTGCAATAAGAGATAGAGAATCAGGATCTAAGACTGACTATGTACTCAACTCAGTAGCAACCTTAGGAGGCACAACTTGCCTTCAAAATTTGCTGGAGGAGCAACAATTTTTGAACTATCAGTGACCCTGGTCACATCCTTACCCTTGCCCAAAGGGCACAATCAATGGGTCATGTCACATCCTTACCCATATTCAAAGGGGTACTATCAGAGGGACTTGCATCATTCTTATCCTGACTTGAAGTGTTTGTCGACTCTAGACAACGGTGATGAAAGTACAACATTTGGGGCAACGTTTTGGAATCCACTCATATTCAACTTGAATTTGGATCGACTCAGAAGAAAGTTTGCATATGAACTCAAATTTCTGAAGTGGAGAGTGTTTTGCATCAAGAAGAATACATAAACTTGCATACTCTAATCTGGAAAGATCAAAAGTCATCTTGTCACAAGAAATAGGTTCTCCAACCATGTTGGAAACAATACTAAGGCCTTTAGTTATCCACAAAGGAAATGGTAGGCCATATAAACGGATACAAATTGAAACTTCCTGCCTTGATCTACATTAAAATTCAAATACGGGTTCCATGACTGTAAGTAAATGTTTTTACCTTTGAACATCTAAGGACCTCTAGCAATGATTGCAAGAGCCTCATCTTTAGTTCAAAAACGAAAGATGAGAAACCCTGTGGCTGTGGAGCGAACATCCTCGAGACAGCTAGAATTCAATGCAAGCAAGGCCATCGAACGTGCAGCATGAAACGACATCACATATCCTAGAAAGAATTTAACAAGACATCTACGCCATTCGATCACATTCTCATTGACAATCTCATCTAGGATCTCAGAAACTTCTCCCAGTTTCTTGGAAATAACCGGGTTCAATTTGCAGTGGGTGATTGGTTCAGTGATTTTAATTTTGTTAGCTCAAGAACTAGGATTGGTCTTGGGTGGGTCCATTGATCAAACCACAAATCAGTTCAATCAAAATCTTATAAAGAGATAAAGAGAAATGAAAGTAAACCAGTCACTGAAACGAAGGCGGGTTTGCAAGCTCAACATTGCGCCACAAACACGGTAATCCATTCGGAATCAAGGAGTCAACGAAAAAACAAAGTTGCTTGGAATAACCCGAGGAACAATCTGGTCAGGCTGATGAATGGTGTTGACTAGCTGTAAATAGTAACAGCGACGGGGAATAGTGCCACCTGAATTGAAAACTGGCGATTTGGGTGAGTTGTGGTGGGAATCTGGAGATGGTGGAGAAGGAAAGTTTGTCAACATTACTCGATTTACAAGGAGGTAGTGGGGGTGAGATCCCACTTGCTAGATGTTGAAGGAAAAATTATAGATTATAGCCAGATCAACGTGATGGTGGTGGAGGTGACGGTTCACTTGCTCACCGATATGGATGAATAGTGAAATTCAAATGTGTTTTTGGCTTTTTTGATTGTTTTTCGACCAGAATTTGAGGAGGGTCAAGAAGGAAAGATTGCTTAGGAGACTCCGATATACAATATATATAAATCTCCAAGGCTGCTTCACCGATCGGCTGGAGTAAACAGTAACTCCAACGGCCAAGTTGAGAGAAATTTTTTCCTAAACCCTAAACCCTCCCTAAACTCTTCTTGTTAGGCCATTTATGGTCTTTGATAATCTTATATCGTTAAGGCTGTTTGTGATCTTTTATTTGGTTTTTTGATGGACTTTACGTCTTTATTGTAATTCTTGAGGTATTCCTCTCAGATTTCTGTACTTTATTTTTGGATATATACTACTAAGTATCTTTTTTTAAAAAAAAAAATTAGGATTTAGAGTTTAAGGTGTTAGGGTTTATGGAGGGAAAAAGCTTTTTCTCTAAAATTTTCTCTGAACAGTCACTATCTTGTCAGACTCTTACGGACGTTACTGACATCGAATTAGGGCGAATAAGGTACTGTTGGAAAGGTCTCGACGAGAGGAATCTTTCGCTACCATTCTTGTTGTCAGACGTGGCCGCAGGGAGAAGCTATCACCAGAACAGTGTTCATCAAGTTTTGTCTCTATAGTACATTTCTGTAATCTGATTTGACACTACGTGAAAAATGACTTTTTGCGACGAAATTTTTCGTCGCAAAAAGTTAAAATTTCGTCGCAATAAGTTTTTGCGACAAAAATAAATTCGTCGCGCTCCAGTCGCAATATGTGAGTCGCAATAGGTTTTTTTGCGACGATTCTGGAATTCCTCGCAAAAAGTATTTTTGCGACAAAATTTTTCTCGCAAAAAGTGGTATTCTGCGACAAATATTTCGTCACAAAAAAGATCACATAACGTCAACTTTTTGCGACAAAATAAAAATTGTCGCAAAAGAGTATATTTTGCGACGAATTCCAATATTGTCGCAAATTGTTAGAAAACAACTCATTTTTTAATAAAATTATTTTAGTTAAAAAAGTTTATTGCGACCAATTTTTTCTCGCTAAATACTACCTTTAGCGACAAAAAATTCGTCGCAATAAATTTTTAACAAAAAAATTGATTATTTTTTAAGAATTTACAGATTTTATTTTTTAATTAGTTATAAATTTTAGAATAAATGACATGTCTCATTACACAACTTAATTCTTTATATTAATAATTTTATTAATTAACAACAAATTACCAAAAATTTATCACAATATATTTTTACAATATATCAACCTTTGTACATAGCAAAATTAAAAAAAAATACAAAAAAGAGAAAGAAAAATACAAAACTTCATCCTCCAAAAATTCTTTTGTTGTTGACTTTGTATGAATCCTCAAATCTTCAAGTACAACCCATCTTCAAAAATACCTATTAAAAACAAAAAAATAAAAATAAAATGTTAAGTAAAAATTAAAGCATAAAAAATGAGTTTATGAAAAAAACAATGTTGAAGAAGCAAAGAATTTGATAATGTTGAGAATGTTGAGTTGTATTCCATCTTCAAAAATACCTATCAAATAAAAGACAATAATATCAATCAAATATTAAAATAAATAAAAATATATTAAACTATTAAAGAAAATATATTATAACACAAAAGTAAAAGAAAGAGTAAAAGTATTTACCAAATGTTGGGAAAAGAAAAGGAGTAGAGAATTGGAAGTGATAGAAGAAAATGAAACAATCCAAAATTAACCCATGTATATATAATAAAAGTTGGATATTTTGCGACAAAATTTTAACCTTTAGCGACGAAAATTTTGTTGCGAAATAGTTTTTAAAATTATGAAAAAAATCAAAGCGGGAAAAAGTTCGCCAAAAATTTTTTTTTGCGACAAAATTTTGATATTTTGCGACAAAATTTTCGTCGAGAAAGAGTTTCAAAATTTTGAAATTTCAAGAGCGGGAAAAAGTCCGCCAAAATTTCATTTTGCGACAAAAATTTTGATCTTTAGCGACAAATTTTTCGTCGCTAAAGAACTTGAAATTTTCAAAATTCTCAAGCGGGAATAAGTCCGCCTAAATTTTATTTCTTGCGACGAATATAAATTCGTATTTCGTCGCAAAAAACCTCATTTTGCGATGAAATTAAATCATCGCAAAACATCATATATTGCGACAAAATATTAATCTTTTTGCGACGAAAATTTCCTCACTAAAAATCTTAAAAAAAATGTTAAAGACTTCTTTTATTTGTCATAAAAAGTATACAAATGTGAAAATTATAATAAAAAACTAAGAAGATTTTGAAATTAATCATACTTGGACTTTGATAATTATAAATTTATTTAGTAATTAAATAAATTTATCCAAAATAATTAAATTTATTTAATATTAGGTTAAACCATACTTAGACTTGGATAATTATAAGTTTATTTATTAATTAAATTTTCATCCATAATTAAATTTATATAATATTGGATTGGTATTAAATAATTTGATGATAAATTAATAAATAATATAACAACCATATACAATAGAAATATAAAACATTATATGGTATTTAATTATTTTTTATTGAGTATTAAAATGTTAATAAAATATGTACAACAACTCAAGAATTATTTAACAAGTGTAAACAATAGTTAGACATTTATACATATGTCATAGTTGTTATATGAGCAATTACAAAAAAAAAGTTTCTTTAGTGATCAATAAATAATTAATTATTGATATTATAATCATATATGTAACAAAAAGATTCTATTCATTTTAGCTATAATTTATTTTAATTATCTATTTCTTTTAAAAACACTAAAAATATGTTTTACAAATTTAAAAAATTAATTTGTGATGGAGATAATTTAATTATTAACATATAAACGTATGTCATAATTGTCATATGTATTAAAGTATTAACAAAATACACACAAGTCAACTATCATTAATAAATGTATAATACTTAAACATCTATACATATGACATAATTGTCATGTGCGAGTTATTGAAAAATAGTTTTTAATACTTTAATAAATAAATAATCAAATATTCATATTATAATTATTATGTAACAAATGCATTTACTTTCAGTGAATATTTTTTATTATTTATTCATTTTACAAATGCTAACAATTAATATTTAAAATATCTTGACAAATGCAAACCATAAGTTTGTAATAGTTGTAATTTAATAATTGAATATCTATATATGTCATATTTGTTATTATAAGAAATTGAAAATAAGCTTTTCTAATTTGATTAGTAAATGATTACTTATTCATATTATAATTATATAAAAATGTAACAAAATTGCATTTATTTTCAAGTATAGAATGCCTTTAAATTAATTATCCATTTTTTTATAAAAATAACAATTATTAAAAATATTTTTTACAATTATAAAAAATATTTTTTTTCATATAAGTAATTTAATTATTAGACATATATACATATACATATGTTACAAGTATCATATGCATTACGAATTAAAAATTAGGTTTTGCCATTTACCAGTAAATGATTAATTATTCATATAGTAATCAATATGTAACAAATGTATTTATTTTTTGTTATAGAGTTCATTTTAATTATTTATCTCCCTTAAAATAAACTCTAACAATTGTTTAAAATATCTCAACAATTTACTCAAAGCTATACGATAAAAATTAAAAGTCTAAGAGAAATATATTGTCTAAATTAATACACTTTATAACAAAAAAATAAAAAACATAATTATAGGCAACATTACATGATTATTAATTATTTATTTATTTATGTTTATTTGACATATAATTAAACGTTGAAAAATAAATTAGATTTTTAGAAGTTGGATTTTTTTTCTAATCTCATTTTCATCAATTAAAAATTAGTCATGGTAATAAGTTTATCATAATTGTAATTTAGCAGTTAGACATATATAAATCACACATAAATTAGATTATATATAAATAATTAGCAATAAATTTTATACTTGATTATTAGATTATTAACGATTCATATCACACACACACGCACGCACACACACACACACACACACACATATATATAGAGAGTTTATTTTAATTATTTATCTCTTTTACAAACACTAAATTTAGAATATCTTAATAGTTTTTCACATTTAAAAGCATGAATGGAATCACAAATGGTCTTTTTTTTTTAATAAAAATTTGTATGAATATCCAAATGACCTTACTATATTTAAAAATTGTCAATTTATATAAAATCAAATTAGATTTTTAATACTTTCTTTATTATTTTTTTTGCCATTTTTTAAACAAAGACTTATATATTAGACGAACCACGAACAAAGAGAAGAAAGCAAAAGAGGAAAGTTATTAAGTTTTAATTTTAAAAAAATAACTTTTTGCGAGGAATATTTTCTAGCAAAAAGGCCATATTTTGCGAGGAATACATATTTTCGTCACAAAATGTCCAGTATTGTCACGTGTTCATAATAAGTTAGACAGGCTTTTCGCGAGAAATTTTTTTTTCGCAAAAGGTTAACTTTTTTGCGAGGAATTTATTGTCGCAAAAGATCACATTTCGCGACGAATCAAATTTTCGTCGCAAAATATCCAATATTGTCAAGTGCATAATAAATTAGAATGGCTTTTTGCGAGGAATTTTTTGTCGCAAAATGTGAGTTTTTGCGAGAAAATTTTCGTCGCAAAATATGACTTTTTGCGAGGAAAATTTTCTCGCAAAAAGTCACATTTTGCGTGGAATCTCGTTTTTGTCGCAAAATGTCCAGTATTGCCACGTAAGCATGGTAAAATAAAATGACTTTTCGCGAGGAATTTTTTGTCGCAAAATGTCTATTTTTTGCAACAAAAAATTCCTCGCGAAAGGTCACATTTTGCGAGGAATCACGTTTTTGTCGCAAAATGTCCAGTATTGCCACGTAAGCATGGTAAAATACAATGACTTTTCGCGAGGAATTTTTTGTCGCAAAATGTCTATTTTTTGCGACAAAAAATTCCTCGCGAAAGGTCACATTTTGCGAGGAATCACGTTTTTGTCGCAAAATGTCCAGTAATGCCACGTAAGCATGATAAATTAAAATGGCTTTTCGCGAGGAATTTTTTGTCGCAAAAAATAGACCTTTTGCGACAAAAAATTCCTCGCGAAAGGTCAAATTTTGCGAGGAATCAGGTTTTTGTCGCAAAATGTCCAGTATTGCCACGTGTGCATGGTAAATTAAAATATCTTTTGGCGAGGAATTTTTTGTCGCAAAAAATAGATTTTTTGTCGCAAAAAATAGATTTTTTGCGAGGAAATTTTCCTCGCAAAAGGTCACATTTTGCGAGGAATTATTTTTTCGTCGCAAAATGTCAAGTATTGCCATATATGCATGGTAAATTAGAATGGCCTTTAGTGAGAAATTTTTTGTCGCAAAAGTCTTTTTTTCGCGAGAAACATAATTTTGTCGCAAAAAATGTTCATGTTGCTATAAAATTTTTGTCACAAAATGCCGTCTGTGTGTGATATACGTTTTGCGATGAAAAATTTGTCGCAATAGATTTATTTCGTCGCAAAAAAAACTTCCCTAATTAGTCACTCGAGTTTTTAGCGAGGAAATGAATATTCGTCGCTAAAGGTTTTATTTTGCGACGAAAAATTCCTCGCAAAATATCTTTTTTTTTGAAATGCTACCTTTTGTGACGAAATAATAATTTCGTCGCAAAAGGCCGCTTTTTGCGACGAATTTTATTTCGTCGCAAAAAAATTTGTCGCAAAAAACTGTTTTTCTTGTAGTGTGAGTGAGCAAGACAGCGATAGAAAGATTTCGATGAGACGCTTCAACCATCACTGATGCTGTTCCATTTCGACATCAGCCAAAAAAGTTATTGTCAGAATAGTGTCACGGGTTATTGTTTTTCATATCTACAATGTTTTCTTGTTGTCCGCTCTAGGTAGCGAGGTAGCGTGGAAAAGTTCTCAGTGAAATGAGTTGATCAGTGGAAATCACACAACAAATAGATGTCGGACATAATACTGGTCGGTGCTGGAAGTTATCACAACATAATTGTTTATGTGCACTATTGTTGTTGCTGCGGACAACCAGGGGAGTTTCATGCTAGAATAGTTTGCCAAACTCTTTTTTTTTTTTTTTTGCTTTTAGAGTGCAATTCTAGTATCCAATTTGGGCGTGAAAGATATCATTAGAAAGCTTACGACGAGGCACATCAACCACCACTGGTGCTGGTCATTTCGTGGCTTCTACAGTGTAGTTATGACTAAAATAATGTTCTTGGTGATTGTTTTATGCCTATATTGTGAGTTTTTTATTTTTGTTTCCCAGCGGGAAGGATAGCGGTGGAAAGCTCTCGGCGAATCTAGTTCATCGGTATAATTTTGTTGTTAGAAGATATCGATACTCGTAGTTATGGTTTGAATACTTGCTCGTATCCACTCGTGGTGACTGGTTTGCGCTACTTTTCTCGCATTTTCCTTTGCATCACCTTCTGGTTTTTGCTTGGATTGTTGTGGAGTTTCTATTTTGGATTGGATTTGAGTTGTTTTGAAATAATTGTTGTGTGTTTAACGCCCGCAGCTTGTTTGACATTTTGCCACAACGAAGCCTTAGGATCTACCACACCTCTCTTATCCTACACCATACCATCCTTATCCTTCACTACATCGCTTTCATTGTGCCACCCACTAATATTGAACGTGCCAAACCTACCATCCCCACCATGCCAACCAACCACACACCTACCACTGCCAACTAGCCATAACCCTCACATCGCGCGAAGTAACCACACCCGCTAACTCATACCACCACTCCCATCAACCAAACATAACCCCACATAACGCTGTTAGAACCAAACCACCTCAAACACAAGGCTCTTGGGTTGATAGGGTTTGGGTGACTGAGGCCAGCACTTGATTTAGTCTTGACTTGGTAGCCTGGAAGATCCCGAGTTCGGTTATTGAGATTCCTGATGATCTGATTGAAGATGCTGGAACTGACTAGTTATGTTGTATTGTAGGATTCTTTTTGGGTTATACTATGTCATTCCATGTTGCACGCTATATTATTATTTATGCATGGAAGACCAGTGGATTAGAGGATGTTCGCTCTATTGGGGTCGATTTTTTGATCTTTAGGTTTAGGATTGAGGAGGAGGTTCATGACATTTTAGAGAGAGGGCCTTAGATGTTTGGTAGGAAACACATCACTTTACAACAGTGTAATCCTTATTGCTCCTTTGACTAGAATCAGATTTTCAGGGTTCTGGTTTGGGTTCGCCTGCATGATTGCCATTCCTATTGTGGTCAGCCAAAGCTCTCAGTATTGTCCCTAGCATAGTTGGTTGGCCATTGTCATGTGATAGGATGACTTATGAGCACATTAGGTTGTCTTACGCTAGGGTTTGTGTTGATCTAGATGCTGAGCACACTCCCATCCATGATTTTGAGATTCTGTGTAAGCTCTATTCTAAACCTATTAAGATTCGAGTTGATATGAGTGGAAGCCAAAACACTGCCCAATTGAGTCTTCTAAGACTAGTCGGGATCAAATTATTGTTATTAATGTAGCTCCAAGTTTATGAGACTAGGGTAAGGGTGTTGCGATTACTTTCACACCAGCAAGAAATATTACTCCACTGATTTTAGCTCTAGCAACTACAGGGATAGATACGATTGATAGGATTTTTGGTGTGATAGGTTAGGATGTTGCCTTTGGTTCGGGTTATGAGTTTGATTCTGACTTTGATTCACCATCTGCCTTTGAGGTTCACCAAGATAGGATTTTGGAGTGCTATGTCAGCCATGTATCTGCTTTGCCTGACCCTTCAGGGATTTCTTCTCCAGAGAGACTTGTTGCTAAGGATTCTCCAACATCCACTCTGACACCTTTGGATAGTCAACCACCCAACTCTTTCTCCTACTAGTAAGGGTAAGAAGGTTAAGAGAGGCAAGGGTGGCAATGGGGGTAGAGGAGGCATGTGCCTCTACTGATTCTTTTTGTTGAGTTTTGAGATTTTTTTCAGCTTTCTATGATAGAAAGTTGGAATATTAGAGGCCTTAATGGCTTCTCTTCACAGCGGGTAGTAAAAAATTGGATTTCTAGGTATTCTTTAGGTTTTATTGGTCTTTGAAAGACTAAGGTTGATAAGCAACAACTTGCATCAGTTGTTTCAGATATTTATCCTTCTTGGCAGTTCTTATCAAATGTCACCGATCCAGTTGCTTATAGGGTCCTGGTGTGTTGGGATCCTACTATGTACAGTTTGAGTAGTCTGCAGTCTTCTCCCCAGTGGATCGTGTGTCTGCCTATCAGGTTGTCAGATGTCGTTTCTTTTGGTCTGGTCTTTGTTTATAGTTTAATGATCTGGGTGCTCTTCAGCAGTTGTGAGACTTTATCAGGCATCAGTCTGTGGGTTTTGGTGACTTATGTTGGTTGGCATTGGGTGATTTCAAAGCTATTTTATGTTCTTCGGACAGAGTTGGTGGAGATCAAGCTTGGCATGGTAATATGGATGGGTTTGGTGAGTGCGTTTATGATGCAGAGTTGATCAGGGTTCCTTCTTTTGGGCTTCGGTATACTTGGCATAATGGGTAGCAGGGAGAGGGACAGATACGATTGATAGAATCTTTGCTGCGATAGGTCAGGCTATCACCAATGATTCAGGTTCTAAGTCTGACTCTGACTATGATTCACTATCTCTTATTAAGGCACACCAGGATCATCTTTTGAAGTGCTCTTTTAGCCCTATAGCTGCTTTGCTTGATTCTTCAGGGATTGCTCCTCCAGAAGGGTTTGTTGCTTCAGATTCTCCAAATTCCACTGTGACACCTTTGGACAGTCGACCACCTGCCTCTGCTCCTATTTCTTCTACTGGTAAGGATAAAAAGGGTCAGAATAGAAACGGTGGCAATGGGGGTGGAGGGGACATGCGCCTCCAATGATTATTTATTAAGTTCTGAGATTTTTCCAGTTTCTTATGATAGGAAGTTGGAATATTAGAGGCCTTAATGGCTTCTCTACGCAACGGGCAGTTAAAAATTGGATTTTTAAGTATTCTTTAGGTTTGATTGGTCTCTTAGAGACTAAGGTTGTTCAGTAACACCTTGCTTTAGTTGTTTCGGATATTTGTCCTTCTTAGAGTTTCTTATCCAATGCCACTGAGTCAATTACTTATAGAGTTTTGGTGTGTTGGGATCCCACTTTGTATAGTTTGAGTGGTCTGCAGTCTTCTTCATAGTGGATCGCTTGTCGGGCTATCAGATTGTCAGATGGGGTTTCTTTTGGTTTGATCTTTGTCTATGGTTCTAACGATCCAGTGTTTGTCAATAGTTGTGGGAGTTTATCAGAGATCAGTCCGTGGGTTTTGGTGACTTACCTTGGTTGGCATTTGGTGATTTCAATGCGATCTTACGCTATTCGGATAGAGTTGGTGGGGATCCGGCTTGGCATGGTTATATGGATAAGTTCGGTTAGTGTATTCATGATGCAGCGTCGATCAGGGTACCATCTTCTGGGCTCCAGTATACTTGGCATAATGGACAGCGGGGAGAGGTTGCTATTTTTAGGACTCTTGATTGGAGTTTTGGTAGCTCTTCGTGGTTCTTGACATGACCAAGCACAACTTCCGAGGTCCTTCTGCGGGATGCTTCCGAGTTCCAATCACAATGCTATGGTCATCAGGTTCAGAGATCAACGTAGGTGGATCTCTAGTCCTTTTAAATTTTTGAACTTTTGGGCTGACCGAGATGATTTCTTGGAGATTGTTCATAGAGTGTAGTCTATGCCTGTGGATGGTGATCCTATGTTTCAGGTCACGCAGAAATCGGGTTTGTTGAAACGTGAGCTCAGGACTTTGCACGCCAAGGATTCCAGTCACATCTCTAGTAGGGTCATCGAGGATAGGGCTTAGTGGGTTACGGCTCAGGCTACTCTAGATGAGAGCCCATATTCCCCAAATGTATTTTGGCTGAGAGGGATTTTGCTAAGTAGTATTCCCAGTTGTACAGGGACGAGGAGGCTTTCTTTCGGCAAAGGTCGAGGATCCAATGGCTTTCTTTGGGGGATCAGAATACCAAATTCTTTTACCAATCTCTGATCCATAGACAGGTCAGGAATCGGATTCATCAGCTTGAGGATGAGGATGGTACCATCGTTACAGATCAAGGCAACTTAGGTCATCTAGTTGTAAGGTATTTTCAAAAGCTACTTACAGCTCATTCTCCACCTTCTATTGTAGATGCATCTCAGTTTTTCTTTGGCAGAGTTTCTGAGGAGATGTTGCCTTCTTTGGTATGCCTTATTACTGATGATGAGATCATGTCTGCTTTATTTTCGATTCCTGATGATAAAGCTCAAGGATCGGATCGATACACCTCTCTGTTTTTTAAGAGGGCTTGGGATATTATTAGTGTGGAGTTTAAGGCTGCTATGCGCTACTTCTTCACAACTTGCCGGATGCCAAAATGTGTTAACGCCACTAGGATTGCGTTGGTCCCCAAGGTTGAGACACCGAGGACTATGAGTGATTTTCAACCAATCTCTTGTTGTAATGTGCTTTACAAGTGTATCTCCAAAGTGATCATGAATCGGTTCAAAGCAGTCTTACCTGATGTGATTGGGAGTTCGCAGTCTGCTTTTATCCCAAGTCGGAGGATTTTTGATGCCATTCTACTGACTCAAAAGCTGATGCATAATTACCATCTTGGGTGCTCGTCTCCTCGGTGCGCTTTAAAGGTGGATATTCACAAAGCTTTTGATATTGTCAGTTGGGATTTCATCCTTTTGGGGTTAAGGACAATCGGTATTCTGGAATGCATGATTCGATGGATTGCGACGTGTATGTCTTCTGCACATTTCTCGGTTGCTTTAAATGGAGAGCTTCATGGGTTCTTCCTCACCTCCAGAGGAGTTCAACAGGGTGATCCGTTGTCACCATACCTTTTTGTGTTGGCCATGGAGGGTTTGAGTGGTATTCTTCAGGAGGCTTCTGAGAGGCCTAGTTTTCGGTATCATTGGAGATGTCAGTAGGTTTCTCTCACTCATCTTTGTTTTACAGATGATCTGATGGTCTTTTGCTGCGTAGATGTGGGCTCAGTTAGCGTGGTCCGTGCTGCATTGCAGGAGTTTGCAGAGCGCTCTGGTTTAGTTACGAATTCGGTTAAGAGTCATGTCTTCTTTTCTGGAGTTAATGATGAGGACCGAACTGCGTTGCAGGCCATCTTGGGTTTTCAGGTGGGGAGTCTGCAGGTCAGATATTTGGGGGTGCCTTTGATCAGTACCACATTGCGCCTTTCAGATTGTGCTCCATTGATAGTACGGATTCTGTCAAGGGTCAGGTTATGGACATCTATTGTACTGACTTATGCTAGCCGTTTGCAGTTGATCAAGTCGGTATTATTTTCCATCCAGGTCTATTGGTCCTCTATGTTCATATTACCGGCAACTGTGGTGCGGAAGATTGAGGGTATTCTGGGTGCTTTCCTCTGGAAAGGGACCTCTTTGTCTCGTTCTGGGGCCAAGGTAGCCTGGGATTCGGATTGCTATCCATTGAAGGAAGTGGGATTGGGAATTAAGTGAGTGAAGGAGTGGAATCCTGCTGCTATTCTGAAGCATGTTTGGAGACTTCTTTCTAACAAGTCCTCCACATGGTCTTCTTTGGTTCATAAGATGCTCCTTCAGGGCTGCTCGTTTTGGCAGGTTCGGGTTACTTTTGGAGCCTCCTGGTCTTGGAGGAAGATTTTGCTCAGTCGGAATTGGTGTTCTGTTCTACAGCTGCATCAACAAAACTTATCGAAGGATCAAAGAAATTTTTAACATTCAACAAACCTATGGGTTTTTTATGGAGATTTAGTTGGGCCCAAGAGGCAATTTGAAAAATTCCTTCGAAAGTACCAAAGCCACTTGGTAAAGCAATAATGGCATCCGAATTGATAAGCATATAACCCATGCGTTCATGCATAGAGGAGACCTGTAACTCCTTCCCAACCGTTTTTCCAACGATGCCTTCTACAGCCAAAGCTTTAGGAATAATACCTAAAACTTGACTACCTTCTACGAGTGCAGCTATTGACGCACAACCCATTAACCCGAGGCTACCTCCCCCATCAACCACATGAATCTTTTTTTCAGCTAATAGCCTACCAAGATAATTTGCTAATTCTACAAACTCTTCACTTTTACCTGGTAGAGATCCACAAAATACACGTATCCTTTGGATTTGATGTTTTGAAGTTTCCTCCATATCTATGCAACTCTCTAACTATGTGTGAAGAGGAGAACAAGAGATGTCATATTTATGGAGTGCAAAAAGGTAATCTAATGATGACATCTAAATAGGTAGCTCGGTTGTTTGTTAAAAAAAATTTGACATTAATGCATAGAAATTCAAAAAAAAGATGATGAAATAAGACATCATAAATGTACAAGTCAAACAAAAGATACAAATTCAAAAATGACAGCTGTAAGGTTTTAAAATTCAAAAATAATGGCACACATACATATGTACAGGTATTGTGACTGTGGCTCACATCTTCCTTTGGTTTTACGTCCAGAAACGGCTTAAACACCTTCTATGAGTTGGGGATATGCTTCCCATCCAATTTTCTTATAAACTGGCAAACAGGGTCGTTTTAAGTCAGATTCCTAAGACTATATCGTTCCTGCTCATCTTGGAATTGTGTACACAATTTAAAAATTTCACGTTGCACAAGTCTACAGGAATTCGTCTCAAGAGTCAATCGGATATCATCCAAAGACTCCCTACTCAATCCATTCTTGATGAACTGTAGTTTATCCTCTCGATTATTAGACAAATATCCTAAAGAGTGGCAACGCTGGTTACAAGTCCATCTTGCACATCTGTGACAAACTTGTAACCTTTTCGCTCTTCGCTTTTTGGCATAAGAACTTTTTTCCAAACCCTTACACATCAACATCCTTAGTCTTTCTGTGCGAGCTTTGTAAATTTTAAGCAAATCATTTTGAAGAAGAGAGGGAAAATGTTTGTACAGATTCAAGAGAATGGTATCCATGTGAAGAAAATGAGAGAGAAGAAAAGAAAATGAATGCAAGGTGAGCAACAGTTTTTAGGGAACTAAAAAACCGACTTTAAAAGCCACAGAGTACCATATCTGCCACTTGACCAGGAAACAAAAACACACAATAATAGCACATAAAATAAAATAAAAATAAACTAAAACTGATAGCAAAATTCCATAATAAAAATGAAAATATGACACAAATGGACAACATTTGATCGATCATGATAAAGAAAGGAAAAAAGAGGAATCTCTTCGAAAGTAATTTACCACGGTAAAAAATATGCTATTGAGGTGGTACCTTTCTTTTTCCTTTATTTGCGAAAATGGAAGAGATTACCACTGATTTAGTTTGTTTGTCCTTGAGGCACGCATTCTTGAGCATGGATGTTTCTTCTTGCCTTTTTTCAAAACATAGCTCCCAACTCGTAATCTCCTTCACCTGTAAAAAATCAAGTAATGAGAATTCTTTAGAAGCAATGGACTCTAGTTGCACACTTGGTTCAAATGAATTCGTTAACCCGATTTCTGAAGACCTTGAAAATTTCTCATTTTGGATACAGTCTTCCACATTATCTTTAATCTTATTAGCTTCCTCATTTTCATCATGCTCAAAAGATTCATTAATATCAAAATTTGGTTAAGTTCCTTTGCATGATGACATGAGGGCATAAGTGAGGATTCGATCTTTTCCTTGTTAAGTATAGGTTTATTAACCTTTTTCTTACCCTTTGAGATTGATTCATCATCTTTCTTACAAGGGTTAAGAATATGTTCTTTATCAATCTTACTATCGTGAAGAGTACTGACCGAATCTTCATCTAGATGTTGGCCACTTGGATTACTCACATGTGGATTGATGGAGTTTGGCTCTAGTTAAGATGGAAACTCACCTTTCTCATGACTACCAAGTGCAAATGCAAGTTTTTCAAGAGCATCGTTCAAGTTCTCCATAGTCTGAGCAGTTTGACTATTAAAAGCCTCTTGCTTTGCAATGAATGAATTCAATGTTTCTTCAAGATCCTCATAAGATGCATGATCATGAGATTTTTTAAAATTTTGATATGATTAAAAGGGAGGTTGGTAAGATTGTGCATGATTATCATTCCTCCAATCAAAATTCAAGTGATTTTTCCATCCAAAATTTTGTGAGTAAGGATTAGGATTTGACCTTTGGAAAGTTTTTAAAACATTGGTTTGGTCATGGAGACTTTTCCTAAAGGTAGGCATAATTGGGCAATCATCCGTAGGATGATCACTAGTATTACAACTGTGACAGACAAGTTCTTGCATAGACCACATTTCTAAGTCCTCGACTTTTCTAGCTAGGGATGTAAATTTAGCATAAAGATCATGATTCTCTCTAAAGTTATAAATACATCTACTAGATGTTCTTGGTACCTCATAGGTGCCAACATTGTTTCAATTTTGGGCATTTTTCGCTAGTAAGTCTAGGTAATCCATGGCTTCATTAGGGTCTTTATTTTCAAATTGTCCATTACACATTAATTCTACCATTTGCCTAGCTTGATGTGTAAGACCTTCATAGAAAATTAAAACTAGTCTCCATGTTTACAAACCATGGTGAGGACAAGTATTAACCAATGCTTTATACCTATCCTAACATTGGTAAAAGGTCTCTCCTTGTTTTTGAGTGAAATTGATGATTTGCCTTTTCAGAGAATTTGTTCTATATAGAGGAAAGAATTTTTTAAGAAATTGTTTTTGCATTTCATCCCATGAGCTAATGGATCCTGACCAAAGATTTTGTAGCCATGTTTTAGCTTTATCTTTTAAAGAAAAAGGAAAAAGCTTTAATCTAACGATGTTTATGCTACAATTTAGGTCACTATAGGCATTGCAAAACTTTTCAAACTCTTTCAAGTGCAAAAATGGGTTTTCAACATCTAGGCCATGAAAGTGGGGTAAGAATTGAATGAAATCTGATTCATGGTTGAAAAATATTGCATCATGAGGGAAGACTATGCATAATTGTGCACAAGTTCTACGATTTATGTAGTCCATTTATGTTCTTTTTTGGGTTTGAGCATGTTTTTAAAAAAGATGAGTGACTCCTAACAATTCTACCAACTAATGCAAAAAGAAAGAAAAGATGAACATGATGCGTTCGAAATTAGCAAGTATACTAGTCGCACAAGTAATAAAGTGATGAGTAAGATATCGTTCCCACGAGGATTGATTCTAATTGAATTTGTTATTTTCCAGCAACAATAAACTAAATAGGGGGGGTTTTGTTGATTGATTAACTAGATGAAATATTAATGCAAGTAAAGAATAACACAATGCAAACTTAATTGAAGTGAGAATTAATCAATGACAAAAATCTGGTTAAGGGATCATCCTCTGCCACAAGATATGGATTTGCGAATTAATCATAGAATTGTCATCCAATTACACCATTGAAATTATTAACCGTAGATAACAATAAGCTCTGTTATCCCAATCTTTCCTTACTTTGTTGTTAAATAAAACAGGCTCTTTATTTAATCTCGATCCATCAAACAACCTAGAACAAGCTCTCTAAATTTAATTCAATGGATGCATTACGATAAGAAAGATAAGTTGATCTAAGCAATAAACACACAAGCTCGGATTATTTAACTTAGGTTGTATTCTCCAATTGTAATCTCTGATCACAATTTTGCTACTAAGGATTAGAAATTCAAGACAATTACGGATCAAGATTTCTACTCTAGCGATAGACAACAACCAGATTATATTCAGTTGGCCATTCCAAATACAATCAGCAAGTAATCATAAGCATTAGATATGGGAAAATAAAAGCAACTTCAATTAGAGAATTGGATAACAACTTCTTGCACAATCAACTCACAAAAACCATATCAAGGGCTTTGAAATCGCCCTCAACCAATTCAGATTCAGTTACACATGTTTAAAAACATGGTAAATACAATACAACATGGAGACATTCCAGAAAATGAAAGGGAAGGGAAAAACTTAGCAATTTTGATGTAAATCTCTTTGAATTTAAGTTCTTCCTCTTTCCAAGCTTTCTTTCTCCTTCAAGAACTCCAAAAAATGAAAGAAATCCAGAGTTGCAGCCTCTCACACGTTCTCCCCTCTTCAAGTTATTCAAATAAAACCCTAAAATGTGTTTATATACTCTGCTAGAGTAACCTGCTACAGTGTCCCGTATTATACATGCTACAGTGATTTGTGGAATTACATTTTTACACTTCTCACACTGTTTTGATTATAACTTTCGGTACACTGAATGGATTTATGAACCGTAAATTTCTCTAGAAAATAGACTTCGAGAGCTTTCCAACGGTATATAACATGTTATCCGGTTCATTGTATATCAATACAATTAAATCCGAGAAGATGGTTGACTAGCAGATGTGAAAATGAAGGGTTTTACTTCACTTTGATGCAAGTTCCTCCAAAACTCCTACAAACATCAAAACCACACAAAAACATAAAAATACCAAGGATTATAGCAAAGAAACATAGATGAATTGATATGAAAATGATACATAAATAGACACCTATCAGAACACATGCAAGAAAAATGAAAATAAAAATAAAAAAATGAGAAAAGAAAATACTTACAACTTTGTACGCCAAATTTTACCTTCCCCGGCAACGACACCAAAAACTTGACACATCCAAAAATAGGATTGTCTTCCAAGTATAGGAGTATCGAAGTAATAAACCCGGTGAGATCGGGGTCTATCCACGAGGAAGGAGATTTAGCGGTACAAACTATAAGGTAAGCAAATATAATATAAATAATCAAGATGATATTAACAAAAGGTGGTAAAAACATCCATGGAAATAAAAGGTAAAACCTACCATAGCAAATGAAAGAACAATTTCATAAGCAATAAATAAGAATAATTAAAGTATAAAAGTAAAAGAAAAAACACAATAATAATGAAAGTTAAGGTTAGGGGATCCACCTTTGATATATCAAATAAGGATAAGTAGCCCATTTTAGTTATATGAATTATATTTGTTTCGTTACCAACACTTATTGTAAATGGGTTCAAGCATCTAATGTGCCAATCACCATATTTTTACAATAAATCAAGGTTCCTCACTAGACTTGTGTCGGTAAGGAAAAACCATACGACATCTAGAAAGGATCCAAACGTTTAATGTGTCAAGGATTGTCTACAATAGACCAAGACCTCCACTTTATGAGTGGTGTAAAGATTGATTAGAGAAATAAATATAAATCATATAAAATGCTTAACAAAGTGGCATTGTTACACCTGAGTCAAGATTTTATATTTCAACAATCCTTAGGACCAGTAGCCCGCAGACTTAAGGTTTCCAGCCTATATACCTTTATTATGAAAGAACAAAACAAGAAACAAGACACTTCAAACAACATGAAATAAACAAACTACAAATTTATTGAGAGAGAATGCGTTTCAAGAGTTAAGAAAACCCCATATTCTGCCATTCTCAGGTTTTTCCACAATGTTTTTTTTTTTGAATCGAAATTGATAAAGACAAAAACACAAAATAACTCGAAATTACATAAAACTAAACTTACTCAGAAAATAATAAAGTCCAACAAATCAACAAACACAAACAAGTCAGTTAGAATGGGTCTAAAAAGTTTAGAAGTTAGCATCCTTATTCAGCCATTATGGATTAAAGAAATCCAGAATGCGTTTCAAGAGAACTTGAACTTTTTAAGCCACCACTCTAAAAGCCAAGATTAGAAAAATATTACCTGGGGTGAAAAAAATAACCTGAAAAAAAAAACTCAAAAGAAATGACATGAAAAATCTCAAATAAACACATTAAAAAGAAAGTAAACAAAAACGAAGCAAACCAATAGATAGAGATTACAGATGGAGCGTTAAATTCAGTTTACGCCTTTTATTGCCTTCTCCAAACCAATCTATCCGAGCCGTTGTTGGATCAGGCGAGTAGACGAATTCTTGTAGTTTGTCAATTAACTCCCCTGCAGTTGAAGCTGTAACCAGGATTTGCCTCGCCGACTGTGAGATAAAGTTTTTTTCTACTGCTTGATCAAGAAAGGACAACAAACCATCAAAAAAATTATTGACATTTAACAAACCAATGGGTTTCCGATGGATGTTTAGCTGTGCCCAAGAGTGATTTGAAATATCTCCTCTAACGTACCATAACCACCGGGCAAAGCTATAAATGCATCAGATTTAATGACCATATGTGCAATACGCTCATGCATACTAGAAACCTGTAACTCTTTCCCCATGGTGTTGCCTACGATATCTCGTACAGCTAATGGTTTAGGGATAATGCCGAGAACTTTGCTTCCTCCTAAGGATGCAGCTGTCGACACACACCCCATTAACCCAAGACTACCCCCTCCGTAAATCAAATGAAACCCCTCGCAGCTAATGTCCTACCAAGATCAAGAGCTGCTGTTGTAAACTCTCCATCTTTACCAAATTGCGATCCACAAAATACGCATATATTTTAGAATCGCCGAATTGGTGTTTTCTCCATTTCTAAAAGTGCTCTAAACTTGTGTAAGACAATGATGCACGTTAGGTATTATCCAATTCAAGTGCAAGACAGGTTATAAAATGACATTTGAAAATATGCAGAATGGATATATCCACACGTAAAACTCTCAAATTTGACACATGGGGACATAATTTCGATGGGGGTTGCTCGATGTAGATTTATCGCCCCGAGATTTGAAAAAAATAGATATGCTTTCGGTGGGGTTTGACAAAACCTCCATACTTGTGTACCACGTGAAGCATGAAAAATGGAGATATACTTTCGGTGGGGTTTGACAAAGCCGCCACACTTGTCTCCCACGTGAAGCATGAAAAGTAGAGATATACTTTCGACGGAGGTTGACAAAACCTCCACACTTGTCTCCCACGTGAAGCATGAAAAGTAGAGATATACTTTCAGCGGAGGTTGACAAAACCTCCACGCTCGTCTCCACGTGTGCTTATGACATGGGGTAGTCATATGGTTTGTCAAAAATAAAACTTGAAATTAAGCAAACAAAATCAACAAACAACAACAACACAAAAACAACATTGATAATCAGATCAAACAAAACAAGAAAAAAAATAAAATAAAATAAAATTCGATAATAACAACACACATTCAAATATACAAGTAGTTGTGATTGTGGCTCACATCTTCCTCTGGTTTTACGTCCAGTAACGGCTGAAAACGCCTTCTATGAGTCGGGGATTTGCTTCCCATCCAGTTTTCTTATAAACTGGCAAACAGGGTCGTTTTTAGTCAGATTCCCTAGACTATAACACGGCAATTCATCACGAAATTGTGTCCATAGATTAAGCAATTCACGCTGAACAAGTCCACAAGGATGTGACTCAAGAGTTAATAAAACATTATCCAACGACTCATTACTCAGACCATTCTTAATAAATAACAGTTTATCTTCTCTATTTCTGGACACAAAACCTAATGAACGACAAGTCTAGTTACAATTCCATCTAGCACATTTATAACATACTTGTAACCTTTTCGCTCTTCGCCTCTTGGCGTAGTAGCTCTTTCCTAGACCAGGCATGTATTTTGCAAGATTAATGTCAGGCTCACCGGACAATCTCACCTTGGCTTCGATAAGCCATCGGATATCCGCAGGCACATTTAGAAGCATCAACGCAAAAAGTCTAGTCATCCGTACTTTATAAATTTTGGACACAGCATTTTGAGAAAGTGAAGGGAAATATTTACGAAGGTTCGATAGAAAGATATTGGCATCCATTGAAGAGGAGAAAAGGAGAGATATTACCGATAATGAGATTGAGTTTGTTCTTCTCCCAGATATGCACAATTCAAACCTTCGAGCAATGACTTCAGCTCCCGTTTGGATGTTTCCTCAAGCTATTACACAAATGAATTTGAAGTACGAAATAATCAAATTAAACAAAAGGAAGGAAAAGAAAAGAGCAGAAACGAAACTAAAGACATATAAAAGAGATAACAACACAATAGCAAACAAAAGTCAAAAAACAAATATAAAAATATAAAAACAAATAAGACAGATGGCAAAGAGAGATAAAACCTGATCAATTTGATGGCCTACGAAAGGAATCTCCTCGAGACACAAAAATCGATCATTATTACCTTATTTTATTTTTCTTTTCTTTTCTTTTTATTTATTTTGCAAAAACATTGGGTTGCCTCCCAATAAGCGCTTGGTTTAACGTCCTCAGCCCGACGTGTTTCCATCATGGCAGGGTCCAATCTCTGCTGTGCTTCTCTAGTGGGCTTGGATCCTTTTCCAACAAGAAATGGTGCATGCATATGGCTGGGCCTTGGATGTTAGCAATCGTCCACCCAATAGTTATTTTGTGATCTCTAAGTACTTGGATGAGTTTCTCTTCTTGTAGTGGTGCAAGGCCCATTTCTATTGTAATTGGCAAAGGATCTTTGTCACCCAAGAACACATGCTTCAAATGATCTGGAAGAGGCTTAAGCTCCAAGGTATGGGCTTTCATCACAGAAGAGAGAAGTTTCTCATTAGATAAAGGAAATTGAATGTACGAAACATCATACCTGTTTGTGGTTATAGCTATGGTCTCATCTAAGCTTACCACAACTTCCTCCATTTTTTTGGACACTTGTATAAAAATTCTTGATTCATTAGAATTTTCTGTCCCTATTGGGCTCACTAATAGCTACATCCAATCCATTCTTGCGAGTTAACTCAAAATATTGTTGTGGCAAAGAATCAACAACGTCAACTGCAAAAACAGAATGTAAGTCACTAGAGTACCTCATTGCCTCAAAAATATTGAAACATATCACCTGCCTATCAAAACTCTATGGTGATGAGGCCATCATGAACATCAATCTTGGTTCTAACAGTTTTCGAGAATGGTCTCCCTAAAAGAATCGGTGTTGGATTAGGAGATGTCTCATCCTCTATTTTAAGAACATAGAAGTTTGCTGGGAAAACCAATTGATTCACCTGCACAAGCACATCTTCCACAACTCTTTTGGGATATGCATTAAAATGATCAGCAAACTGAATGGTAATACCAGTTTTCGCAAAAGGTCCAAGATTTAAAGAAGCATAAATAGAATATGGCATGACATTAATAGATGCTCCTAAATCTAACATAGCTCTTTCAAACTTGGTTTTACCAATGGTGCATGGAATGGTGAACGTACCTGGATCTTTGCATTTCGGAGGAATTTTTCTTTGTAGAACAGCTGAAACATTTTTCCCTACACTTACTTTCTCATTTCTTTTTAACTTTCTCTTGCTAGTGCATAACTCCTTGAGACATTTTATATAACGAGGTACTTGCTCGATAGCATCCAGAAGTGGTATATTTATCTCGATTTTGTGAGAAGTTTCCAGAATTTCTTGTTCTTGTTCCTCCTTCTTCAATTTTGCCAATCTGCTAGGAAAAGGTTGAGGAGTAACATAAGAAGGAATAGCAGTTTTAAGACTTACCTTAGAGGATGATGTCTTGTTCATGGTGGAAGTGGTGTCATCTTCTTCATCAGTTTGTGATTTCTTTGGCAGGACATCTAATTGCTCTCCATTTTGCAAAGTTATCACACAAGCATTCTCTCTTGGATTGATCACCGTTTGAGAAGATAATTTTTCTGAGTCTTGGCCCTCGAATTTGCTCATGCTAGTAGCCAATTGTCCCATTTGATTTGCCAGGTTTTGGATACTTGCCCCAGTTTCCTGCTGGAATTGCATTGTGTTAGTGGCAAGTGCATTAACAATATCCTGGAGTGACATACCTGAGTTTTCTGGAGCTGGTTGTGGTGCTGGTTGTGGCATTGGTGGTGGTTGCATTTGAAATGGTTGCTGCACTCTAGGTTGATTAAAACCTTGTGGCCGATTTGGTATGGCATTTGGGGCGATTGGTTGATGATTCCAGTAATTAAAATTAAGGTGATCTCCCCATCCGGCATTGTAAGTATTAGAGAAGGGATCATACCATTGCCTTGGTTGTCCTGGAAATCCACCCATGGCATTGGCTCGTTCAATATATTCTTCTTGTATAGTTAGATACATATCGATTGGATGATCCATGATAGAGTATATCCCACATGCATAAGATTTTTGCATATCTCCTACAGCCATGTTTTCCACAAGAGAAGTTAGCTCAGAAAGTTGTTATTCAATGTTCTGAGTGCTTACCTCATTTACACTCCAATGTAATTGTGGCTCAAATCGGCTACTGAATTGTTGGAAGTTTACTACCATGTTGCCTAAACACAAACAATCAAAAAAGAAAAACAAACAAAAATAGGAATTAACAATAAAAACAAAACAACAAATCGATTAGAAAATCAATCCCCGGCAACGGCCCCAAAAACTTGATGCGTTCGAAACTAGCAAGTATACTAATCGCACAAGTAATAAAGTGATGAGTAAGATATCGTCCCACGAGGATTGATTCTAATTGAATTTGTTATTTTCCAGCAACAATAAACTAAATAGGGGGGGTTTTGTTGATTGATTAACTAGATGAAATATTAATGCAAGTAAAGAATAACACAATGCAAACTTAATTGAAGTGAGAATTAATCAATGACAAAAATCTGGTTAAGGGATCATTCTCTGCCACAAGATATGGATTTGCGAATTAATCATAGAATTGTCATCCAATTACACCATTGAAATTATCAACCGTAGATAACAACAAGCTCTGTTATCCCAATCTTTCCTTACTTTGTTGTTAAATAAAACAGGCTCTTTATTTAATCTCTATCCATTAAACAACCTAGAACAAGCTCTCTAAATTTAATTCAATGGATGCATTACGATAAGAAAGATAGGTTGATCTAAGCAATAAACACACAAGCTCGGATTATTTAACTTAGGTTGTATTCTCCAATTGCAATCTCTGATCACAATTTTGCTACTAAGGATTAGAAATTCAAGACAATTACGGATCAAGATTTCTACTCTAGCAATAGACAACAACCAGATTATATTCAGTTGGCCATTCCAAATACAATCAGCAAGCAATCATAAGCATTAGATATGGGAAAATACAAGCAACTTCAATTAGAGAATTGGATAACAACTTCTTGCACAATCAACTCACAAAAACCATATCAGGGGCTTTGAAATCACCCTCAACCAATTCAGATTCAGTTACACATGTTTAAGAACGTGGTAAATACAATACAACATGGAGACATTCCAGAAAATGAAAGGGAAGGGAAAAACTTAGCAATTTTGATGTAAATCTCTTTGAATTGTAGTTCTTCCTCTTTCCAAGCTTTCTTTCTCCTTCAAGAACTCCAAGAATGAAAGAAATCCAGAGTTGCAGCCTCTCCACGTTCTCCCCTCTTCAAGTTATTCAAATAAAACCCTAAAATGTGTTTATATACTCTGCTACAGTAACCTGCTACAGTGTCCCGTATTATACATGCTACAGTGATTTGTGGAATTACATTTCTACACTTCTCACACTGTTTTGATTATAACTTTCAGTACACTGAATGGATTTATGAACCGTAAATTTCTCTAGAAAATAGACTTCGAGAGCTTTCCAACGGTATATAACATGTTATCCGGTTCATTGTATATCAATACAATTAAATCCGAGAAGATGGTTGACTAGCAGAGGTGAAAATGAAGGGTTTTACTTCACTTTGGTGCAAGTTCCTCCAAAACTCCTACAAACATCAAAACCACACAAAAACATAAAAATACCAAGGATTATAGCAAAGAAACATAGATGAATTGATATGAAAATGATACATAAATAGACACCTATCAGAACACATGCAAGAAAAATGAAAATAAAAATAAAAAAATGAGAAAAGGAAATACTTACAACTTTGTACGCCAAATTTTACCTTCCCCGGCAATGACGCCAAAAACATGACACATCCAAAAATAGGATTGTCTTCCAAGTATAGGAGTATCGAAGTAATAAACCCGGTGAGATCGGGGTCTATCCACGAGGAAGGAGATTTAGCGGTGCAAACTATAAGGTAAGCAAATATAATATAAATAATCAAGATGATATTAACAAAAGGTGGTAAAAACATCCATGGAAATAGGAGGTAAAACCTACCATAGCAAATGAAAGAACAATTTCATAAGCAATAAATAAGAATAATTAAAGTATAAAAGTAAGAGAAATAACACAATAATAATGAAAGTTAAGGTTAGGGGATCCACCTTTGATATATCAAATAAGGATAAGTAGCCCATTTTAGTTATATGAATTATATTTGTTTCGTTACCAATATTTATACCACTTATTGTAAATGGGTTCAGGCATCCAATGTGCCAATCACCATATTTTTACAATAAATCGAGGTTCCTAACTAGACTTGTGTCGGTAAGGAAAAACCATACGATATCTAGAAAGGATCCAAACGTTTAATGTGTCAAAGATTGTCTACAATAGACCAAGACCTCCACTTTATGAGTGGTGTAAAGATTGATTAGAGAAATAAATATAAATCATATAAAATGATTAACAAAGATTATGATTATTAAGCACATATCAAAGGGTTAGAAAATTCTTATTCTCATATCAAGGGTTTCACTCTTTCACATTAGCAAAAAAGAATTTAGCAAGACATTATAAAGGAAAGAAAACAAATTGCAAGAAAAAGAAGATTTATTAATAGCATAAGAACACAAGAGAAAAACACAATAACAAGTGATCCCAGCCAAGGCCAAGATGCCCTAATGGGTCACAAGGCATCTCTATTTATAGATACATTCAGGGGTAAACTTGTCAAATTACAAAGGAACATTTGTCAAATATTTTGTTGACAATTGGGGTAATTAGGTGAACCAATTTTGATCACATGTCTTCATGAACATTGTAGATATTTCTCTCAGCTTTCTAGAATATCTTGATTCATATGATTTGGATATGTATTTTGAGAGATATGGTCAAAATACTGAGGCATGGTTAGGCTGGGCCGAAACTATGGATGAGTTCACTTTAAGCCCAATTTCAGTCCACTAAGAGCCCAAATTTGATGATACTTGTGAAATACAATCTTGTAGATAATTTAATCAGCTTTCCAAAACATTAAGATTTGTACCATTCTGATCTATAAATAGAAAGTTATGCCCATTTTACCAAACTACATCAAAACCAAAATTAAGAGAAAGTTAATTCAAAAGATGTAAAGATTACAAATATACTTAAGTTGAAGAATTTAATGACACTATTAATGCAATATGATGAATTAAGCTCTTATTAAGTATAAATATTTAAGTGTTCATTATCGACGATCGGTGAACTCTGTTCATCATCTTCTCTTGTTCCCTGGCCATGTCCCCAAGCACTCTTTTATCCTTTGGTTGGCCTCTTTGTGTGGATCGGATATAGAGACACATGGACATCTTTTCTTTCGCCATCCTTTTTCTTCTTCCATTTGGTAGGAGATGACAGTGAAGACTCTCATGACATGGCCGTTTCACTTCTTCAGTGGTCCTCCGTTCATCTTCAGAGTCGTAAGGATTTTGGACATGTACCTGCACGGCTGGTTCTATCTGCCACGGTTTATTTTATCTGGTATGAGAGAAACAATCGTATTTTTCAGCAGAGAAGTTAGACTCGTCAGGAGGTCGTCGAGGATATCTATGAATTGGTCCAAGCTTGGGTTCTTGATCTAAAGGACAAGTTTGTGATTTCTCCGCAATTTCATGCCATTTGGGGTATAGTTGGCTAGTGTTGTTAGCTTTTTGCCTACAGCTTGCATGCCTCTTTCAGCTTTGCTTTGCTTTGTTTGGGCTGTTTTGGTCCCTTGTTGTTCCTTTTGTTTTGGATTTATTTGATCCTATATTTGTTTTTGAACTTTTGAGTCTTTTGTGACTCGCTTGGGGTATGCCCCTCGTCTCTTGTATCTTTGTTTTTTTTCTATGTAATTATTAATTTTTCCAAAAAAAAGTTTAGGGTTTGGGTTTTAGGGTTTAGGGTTTAGGGTATTGAGGTTTTAGGGTTTGGGATTTGGTACTGAGCATGAAACTTTTGCCTTAGCAATTGCAGGGCCAATTGTTGATGATGGGGCATTGATGGTTGTTCGTAGGGATGATACTGCATCATCAATTTTGGGTTCAAAGTCTGAGTCGGGTTCTAATTCACTTGCTCTTTTTGAGGCAGATCAACATAGGCTTTTGGGTTTCCAGAGTGTATTACGAATAAGGAGGCTTTCTTGTCTGACGGTCCATCGACTCCATCAATGTGCTTTATAAGTGTATCTCAAAAGTGATTGTGAATCGGTTTAAAGCAGTCTTACTTGATGTAATTAGGAGTTCATAGGCTACGTTTGTCCTAAGGAGGAGGATTTCTGATGCTATTTTGCTGACACAAGAGCTTATGCATAACTATCATCTTGGGAGTTCACCACCGCGATGTGCACTAAAAGTAGATATTCGTAAAGCCTTTGATACAGTCAGTTGGGATTTCATTTGCGTGGGGCTACGGACTATCGGTATTCCCGAGTGTATGATTTAGTGGATCGAGACCTGCCTATCCTCTGTGCACTTCTTAGGTTCGCTAAATGGAGAGCTCCATGGTTTCTTTACTGCATCCAAGGGAGTTCGACAGGGTGATCCTTTATCATCGTACCTTTTCGTGTTAGCTATGGAAGGGTTGAGTGATATTTTTTGCGAGGCCGCTCAAAGGCCAGGATTCCATTTTCATTAGCGGTGTCAGCAGTTATCCCTTACCCATCTTTGTTTTGCAAATGATCTGATGATTTTTTGTAAGGCAAATGAGGATTCTGTAAGAGTGGTTAGAGATGCTTTAGACGAGTTTGCACGACTCTCGAGGTTGGTTACCAATTCGGTCAAGAGTCATGTTTTCTTTTAAGGGGTTAATGAGGAGGATCGAGTCGCTTTACAGGCTATACTCGGTTTTCGGGTTGGGACATTACCATTCAGATATTTGGGAGTACCTCTGATCAGTACTCGATTGCGACTTTCAGATTATGCACCTTTGATTGAGAGGATCGTGTCTCAGATCCGGTTATGGACACCCACGACTTTGACTTATGCTGGTCGACTCCAATTAATCAAGTTAGTGCTGTTCTTTATCCAAGTCTATCGGTCCTCCATGTTCATCTTGCCTGCAGTTGTGGTGCGGAGGATTGAGGGTATTCTAGCTGCTTTCCTTTGGAGGGGTACTTCTTTATCTCGTTTTGGGGCAAAGGTAGCTTGGACTTTGGTTTGTTGCCCTTTAAAAGAGGGTGGGTTGGGGATCAAACGGGTTAAAGATTGAAACCAGGTGGCATTTTTGAAGCATATTTTGAGGTTGTTCTCGAACAAGTCTTCCACTTGGTCTTCGTGGGTTCATCGTGTGCTTCTTCGGGGCAGATCTTTTTGGCAGGTCTAGGTTACATCTAGCACATCCTAGTCATGGCAAACGATTCTTGTCAGCAGGGATTGGTGTAGAGGTAAATTTGTCACTTGTATTGGAGAAGGCAAGGACACCTCTCTTTGGCATGATTATTGGCTTCCACAGGGACCCTTGTGTGATTTGTTTTCTTTTCAAACTTTATCGTCTATGGGTCTACCTCCGGATGCTAGGGTGTCGGATATTATTCAGGATGGGGATTGGGTTTTTTTCGCTTGGAGGGTCGGATCTTCAGTTGATTTGGGACTCAATCAGGTTTCATCCAACTGTTGGGGCCCCAGATCATCAAGTTTGGAAGGTGCACTCCTCGGGTATCTTTTCCATTGACTCAGCTTGGGATATGTTGCGGGCTAGGCGATCAGTGAACTCTATTCATCATCTTCTCTGGTTCCTGGGCCATTTCCCTAGGCAGTCTTTTATCCTTTGGCTCGCCTCTTTAGGGAGGTTGCATACTATGGATCGTCTTCAGTGTCGTGGCACTCTATCATTTACAACATGTGCTTTGTGTGGATCAGATATGGAGACATATAGCCATCTTTTCTTTCGCTATCCTTTTTTTGCTTCCATTTGGAGAGAGATGACAGCGAAGACTCTCATGACATGGTCGTCTTTTTCTTGGGGTTCACTTCTTCAGTGGTCCTCCATTCATCTTCAGAGTCGAAAGGATTTTCGACATGTGCTTGCGCGGTTGGTTCTATCTACCACGGTTTATTTTATCTGGTACGAGAGGAACAATCGTATTTTTCAGCAGCGACGTCGGACTCGTCAGGAGATCATAGGGGATATTTATGAATTGGTTCAGGCTCGGGTTCTAGCCCAAAGGACAAGTTTGTGATATCCATGCAGTTTCACACCATTTGGGGTATAGTTGGCTAGTATTGTTTGGTTTTTGCCTAACGCCTGCGCGCCTCTTTTGTCTTTGTTTTTGCTTTGTTTGGGCTGTTTTTGGCCTTTTGTTATTCTTTTTGGATTTGGTATTATCTTGTGTTTCCTTTTGAACTTTTGAGTCCTTTGTGACACTTGGGGTATGCCCCTCGTCTTATATATCATGGTTTCTTTTTTATGTAATTATTAATTTTTCTAAAAAAAAAAAGTTTAGGGTTTAGGCTTTAGAATGGGGGAAAGATTTTTCTCTCAACTTGGTCACCAGAGTTACTGTTCACTCCGACTGATCAGCAAATTAGTTAGTTAGAGAGAGTTGTTATATGAGGGTAATTAGGTAAATTCGGGGGTTTGAGGCTATTGTGTTGAAAAAAATTATGAGGGAGGCTAATTTTAAAAAGGGGCCAAATCTCAAAATTTCCTTTTCATATATAGAGAGGTGTTTTAGAGCTAACCAAACCAATAAAAAGCTAGCAAGTGTACAGTAAACTAACACCAAAATCCATTGCATATTTTACTTTTATAACGCATTTTGAGGAACTTACAGTACAGTTGTACCAAACGTCGAGGACTCCTTTGTAGAAGCAAATCAGAATTTCTCAGATAATGATTAATATTAAAAGTAAATAAAATCATCACTGTGGATTAGGGGGAGAGAGAGAGAGAGAGAGTTGATTGTTTTTATTGAAGGAGAGATGAGAGAGTAAACGAGGAAGAATGGAGAGGAAAGGGAATTAAAAAAAAAAAGGAAGAAATAATTAATAATTAAATGTTATCTTTATTATATTCAACTTTGATACGTCAAAATATCTCCATCCTTGATATTCCTTTATCTAAAGGTCATTATGTTGTGTAAACATTTGTGAAATTTTAGGGGGTTAATGATTATGCCCATATATATAAGGTCTTACTATTATAACTTAATCTTTTCCACTTAAATTTAGACACTTCTTCGTAACCTTTGCCATCCATGCATAGAAAAGAGAAGTTAAAAGGTAATTATTTATGCCAACTTAGTAACTTTTAAACCATTAGATTAAAGAAGATCAATAGTTGTCAAGAAATACGTGAATTTAAGTCAAAAAATTAAATTTAAGTCAAAAAATTAAGTTACAAGAGCCTTAACAATATATCGAGAAGTCAAAAGGTAATTATTTTCATTGCCAACTCAACAACTTTTTAACAATCGGATTGTAGTAGATCAATAGTTATGGAGAAGTGCATGAATTTAAGTAAAGAGATTAAGTTATAACATAATAGCTTTAACATTTCTTAAAATTACTATGAATATTTAGACTTATTATAAATAAATAAGATAATTAAAAATATATCTATAAAATCGCAATAAATTATGCATACGAACAAAAAAGCACGTCCCTTTTCCACCCTCACCGTTGTTAGACAAGCTGGAGGCAGCAGCTTCTTGATTGTTTCTTCTAGTGTCCTCTTTTTCGCTTCATATCTTTAAGCCTTTTAGATTGTGGCCTATGACCGAGACAAATTTGCTTAGTTGCGGAAGTTGCATCTATTCTCATTCTAGAGAAATCTTGATTGAGTTTATTCAAATCCCAATGAATGTAACTGGATTGCCCATCACATGTGATGGAAGCACAACAAAGTTGCCGTGAGCTAGATAAAACATGATATTCATTAAATAAGAACTTGGATCATTTGATCCACAAGAGTATGTGCATTTGTGTCTATTTTAAAAATTAATTGCATTTTATAAATTTCTTGACATTTATAAATTTTTTTTTTCTGGGCTCTTTGAATTGTCTAGTTTAATAAATCTTTGGATGCATAGACTTAAATTCTGAAAAGCGATCTCCTTAAACTTAGAAACCCAAAACGAAAAATTAAAAACAAAAGAAATATTGTGGCAATCTTCAACTTATGTTTTCTAGTTATTAGAGAAAGAGAGAGAGAGAGAGAGAAAAAAAAAAAACAAACATAAGAATAGAATTCATCTCTTCATAGTAATTATTACATCTCTCTTATTTTTTGATTAAATAATGCTATACTTACAAAATTTGTATACAAAATTGATGTTTCATGATTCATTCAATGACATATTACTTGTGAGTATTTATGATAATGACTTTTTTATATTCATTTTTATATTCACTTTTTTTCAATCTATTTTATATATAAACTTTGTAAATGCACTTATTTTTTAATCTATTTATCTCATTTATCATGAGGTTATTAGACCTTAAAAAAAAAAGGATCTTAGTTACCTTGAGGTGGATCCACCTTTAGAAAAACTTGAAATTTTCAACCTCTTGGAGTGTGGTTCATCTTCCTGCTCCCCTTCCTCTTCCTCATAATCATCTTCATCAGGGATGGAACTTCTAATGCTGGATTTTAGAATTTTAATGCACTTGTCTTTAGTTAATTGAGTCATGGCTTCCACAACTATCTTGTATCTGGTATTATACAGAGTCAAGAGTCAAAATACAAATGTTTGTGCAGAGTCAATTATGTGGTTGTGTGCAATGATCAGAATTGTCTAGGAAAATAACTTTAGAGTTCCAGATAATATCTGTTAGTCCTTTAAATTGAATCCCTGCAGCCATTATATTGATAACTTAGATAAATTTCAAAAGAAATAAATTCATAAAGCTCTGCAGTAGCAACTCAACATTTGAACTCTGTTTTTATCTTATCCTTCTAAGTTTCTCTTTGACAGTAGCGTCTTCTTTCGGTTTCTTAGTCTCTTTCGGCATAAAATATGCTAATAACGAAACAAAACAAAACAAGATATTCATTTTGCAGAAAACATAAAAGTACGTGCCACTTGTGGCAATTTTTTAATTGAGACTCAAACAAGTAATACAAGGTTAAAATAGAGGAGGTCTTTTGAGAGATAACTCCGACTTTAATTAAAGAGACTGAAGCTCCAACGAGCTTTTGAATCGGCCTTAAATGACTCTGCTGTTAAGTGATCAATGTTATATAGAATAACTTAATTAGAGGGTATATTAGTAACTTTCTCTTAAATAAATAGGGAACCCTTATATTATTCAAAAAAACTAATAAAATATATTAGAAATTATCCTTAATTTATATAATTATTTTTATCTTCAATTTAATAATAGCTGTATAAAAGATATGAAAGTCTTTTAAGTTCAACACTTCATTTTAAAAGAACTCAACTAACACTAGGTCTTTTTGAGACTAATTAAAAGAAAAAGGAAGGAACATTTGTGTATGTAGGTCTAACCTCAAGGTCGTCTATAAAAATTTCCTATTTAAAAAATATATATCAACCTGCTTGGATCGGTGCCAAGGTGGTACAAGCTAGCGATACTCTTTTGAAAATTAAATGAATCAAGCGAAATCTTGTCAGTTTGAGCAGGTTGATGAAAGCTAGATTCTTTCCTATAACTATCTCTGTACCACAACTCAAACATTGGGGCCTCAAGCACTAAAAACAATCATCTAGATACGCGTCCAATAACAAAAAGAAAAATAAAGAACCGTGAGAAAATATGTGACATTCCAAATTTTTCTAATAATCATCATCTTAATATTTCATACCAATCATATTATTGTTTATGTGTGTATGCTTAAGGGAATGGAAGGAATTAAATTATTAAAGGGTTTAAAATTAAGACAGTGTAAGGGTTAAATTGAAATTTTGGTCGATATTTATCTATAAATACATGAGGGGAGCCTCTAGAAACCCATTTTTCTTCCCCCTCTTCCTCTAAAACGTCCAGCCCTCTCCCCTCATCTTTCTACACCCAATTTTGCAAGGATTTGAGTAGGGAGAAGAAGAAGAAGGAAGGAAAGAGGTACAATTCCACCTCCCCTTCAATAATTTTGCATTATTTCTTGTATATTTGGAAGAAATTAAGATGAGATAGCAAGATTTATGGTATGATTGTGTTTCGTATGTTCTGAAATTTAGTAGATAACATGATTTTATGTGATTTGTGGAAGATTTCATAAGACTGGATAGTGATAAGAGGTTAGAATTGATGATGGAGTTTGAGTTATATATGTAGAATTTCTATACTGAACAGAATAGGATACGAAAATTCTTATAAATCCTGTGGTTGTTTGCTGGCTTTGAAATTTTTATATGGTAAACTAGACACATCAAGGAGTTCATAGAATTTTGAAACACTCAAAAACCCGTAGTGTGTGAATTATAATGAATTTTTGAAGTTCTGGTTTGAAATTGTGAATTCCCCTGTTTCAAAATAGAGCAAGGGGAATGAACTCGAATTGAAGCACCAAATCTTCATAAAACTTTCTGATTTTTTATATGTAAATCCTTGGACACGTTCTATAATGGACTGTAAATTTTTATGATTGGAGCTGTGTATGAATTGTTGTGAATTTTTGAATATGGACTTATACAACTGAGAAAGTCAATTTCTGGAATAGAGTATGTGAAGTAAATTTCGTTTGACTGACTTAAGCTCCTTATAAAATCATGATTTTTGGTGGAATGACTTCTATATGTGTCTAGTTCTAGATTGGAAAGTTTGGTAGAGATTTGAGTATTATAGAATTTTATAAAATTCTTCAAAGTTGTACTGTTCAGTTGAGAGGTCTGTAGACAGATTTGCTGTGTAAATGAAATTAAGGGTTTTCAAGGGGTACATGACCTTATTTTTACTCAATAAAATTCATGGGATATAATATGTGTGTATACTTGAGTCCCATGAAATTTGGTGATAATTGGAGTACATATCCTTTTACTCTAATTGTCCAACCCATATGTGTATTCTAGTGAATTTACTATGACATTATTGGTTGAGTAAAGTGTAACTAACCTTTAAGAGATTTAATGATTTCTAGGTGGAAATCCAAGTCAAGGAATGAAGTATTTAGATAAGTAAGCTAAACTATTTTGAGGACACAATAAATTCTTGGTTATGCTAAGTGGTATGACATACTATGTGATTTCCTTTGGATATTGAGGATGTGTGAAACAACTTCTATAGTTGTTAGGGATGGAATATCCTTATTGTGAAATGAGTTTAGGAATTTGAAATGTGAGATCATGCTTAAATTTGTGATGTGTTGTGATCGTGGAGAAACTCCCCTTAAAGTTTTGTTTGTGAGACTGAAATGTGAATTTGATAGATGAAGGCATGATTGTGAAATAAAATGTTATGATTGCGAATGGCATGCCAAAAACTTTGAGTACTCATTGTGTGTTTATAAATGAGAGCCACCTCTTGAAGTTGTGTGTGTGAGACACCTCTTAGAGGTCACAATGATCGCAAAGTGTTACACACAATACAAAGTGACATAATGATTAGAACTGCTATTAATGTGTTGTGAATGGAAATGTGAGTAAGACTTTGTTAGATACAATGTTAATATAATTGCATTAACGTGTTGCGATGGATAGAAAATCCGATTTTAAGTTTATGTTATGAAAGAGAACTGTGAACTCATGTTATTGAGTATGTTATGATGTGATTAATAAGAAGCCTAATTAGAGCATTAATTATGAAATTGAAATGCAATATTGTGGATGTGAAAGGCATGCCAATTTTTTTGAGTACTCATTTTGTGATTGTGCATGGAGGGACACCTCTTGATATTGTGTGTGTGAGCTACCTCTTGGGCGTCATAAGGACCGCAAAGTGCTACACACAATACAAAGTGTTACATGCGAAAGTAAGTGTGAAATGTGAATTTGTAATGCCAAAGCCTTGGGGAAACATGGAATGTTTATTGTGTAATTGATGCATAGAGTTCACCTCCTGAGGGTTCTAGACCGCAAAGTGACACATGCTTGTGAAGCTAGTAACCACGTTAAAGGTTGGGTTATGGAAGTATCCGCCCAAAGTTAGTGGACACATTTCGGAACGCAAAGTGCCATGGGTCACCTCTTGAGGTTCCGAAAACAAAACTGTGAGGACACAAAGTGGCACATGTTGGGCCACCTCTTGAAGTCCAAAATCGGACAATGGGCTAGCTTCCAATATTTGATTATATGTGATTATGTGTGATACATGTATCCCTAAGGTTTCGTGTGATTAATTGTGATTATATGATTAGTGTGTGTGTGTCCGCAAGGCTCTTTAATTGTGATTATATGATTAGTGTGTGTGTCTCTTTAAGGCTCTTTAAGGCAAAGGATTGATTTTGAATAAGGATTCGTGTACACTTGCAAGGATATGTGATATATACGTTCTTATGGCTATGTGAAATTGTGAAAAGTATGTTACCCATATGTGATGTGTACATGTGTAATTGTGGGCACACTCATGTGTGAATGTGTGACAAGAACCTAGCCTAAAAGGGGCATATGTGAATTGATGATATGTACATATGATTACATATTGTTATGTGTGTACATGATATGAATTGCCCAAGAAATGTGTGTGTAATGAGATGGGCATATTGTGTATATGTTTGTATGATTTAAAGGGGCCTAGAAGAGGCATTGGTGAACTTGTGCAAGGATAGAAATGAGCCAAAGTTATAGGCTAAAATACATAATAGGCTGTGATAAAAATAGCCTCGAAAAGGCAAATATGAATTGAGATAATGCACATGTGTGCATAAGTGAGGTGAATAGCCTGAGTAGGTATGTTTGAAATGAGATGTGTATGTGTGTTAAGTATTGCCTAAAAGACGTGTGGAATGACGTGTGTATGTGTGATACGTTTCGGCTTGGAAGAGGCATGTTGAAATGAGTCATTTACATGGGTACACATATGAGTGTGTATGCGTATATGCGATGAGTTTTGACATGATAAAGCCATAGATGATTTTAAATACGAGCATGTGTAGTTATGCGATATGAATGGCCTAAGAGAGACAAGAAGTAAATGTATAAGTAATGGAAATAAGTTGAGCAAAAATGGGCCAAAACAGAGAAATGGAGCAGGAGCGCATCTCGTTTGGTGTAGGAGAGCCACTGTGAAGCTCCGCAAGTTTATTGAACCAGAGACTTGGCGTTGCTGTGTCAATCATTCCACGTAAGAGCGCGAATGAAGAATTATAAATAGTGATTTCTGACTTCCAGAACAATTAACTGATAACCTGAGAGAAAAACAATGAATATTATTTTTATTGTATTTATGTTTTGATAAATATTCATTGCTAAAACTATCATTTAGCTTACTTACTGAGTTTTATACTCACTAAATTTTATTGTGTGGCTCAGGTGATTAAGGTTGTTCAGGTTAAGGAGAATTTTGGCAGGACAAAGGTGAAGTTCCCTTGACAATTATAGGCCACTGCCATATAATATTGTGTTGATCATCGTTTGAAGTAACATCGTTTGTCTTTCTTCACATCACCATAATTAGGTTAGTAAAATAACTTTACCAAAATTCCTTTGTTAGAAAGGGGCAAATGTCGCTCTTCTTCAACGAGGATAAAAACGCTGTCCCATACTTAACAAGTATCATAAGTCTCAAACCCAATCAAACAAGGAAATGATTAAAACGAAATTATGAAAGCATTAAAAATTATGAGATCTAAATCTGTGCCTAAAATATAAAAACGATATAATAATCCAACTATAATATCGAACATGTTACGTTTAATGGCGGCAGTAGAGTATTTTATTCATATGCAAGTTCAATATAACACAATTAGCTCGAGCTAACTGTAGATGAAAAGATTGGAAAGCCAGCGTCTTATTACCTTGGGCTTGATTGGTGTATTCCGTCTTCGTCTTCGTCTTCTTCATAATATACATCATCAGCCTCCTTGGAGTACAATATGCGGACCCCACATTTTTTCACTTTGCAGTATTTGGCTGCTGTTCCAGAAAGCTGAACATCAATTGTGGTGGTCTCAGCTTCAATGTCAGAGTAATTACGCACCAAGCTAAAACACCCTAGGAATACGTGATCTGACTCAATGGAGTGGGGTCCTTCACCGTTTAGCCAACCAAATAGACAACATATGATACTTTCTATGGATTTAAGACGCAAGATAAAGTGGACATTGAAACTCCCAATTTCATAGTGATAATCCCGGAAGCCTAAAACAACGCAGCAAGCAATATCCACGACGTTTTTACGCAATGAATCTCGTGGTAGCTCTACAAAAGATCCACTGTTGTGGAAGTTAAACCACTCTGGAATATCACTGCCCGGGAAACACATAGAACGCTTCAGAACATGAGATTCCCTCTGTACCAAGGAAATAGTTAGTTGTAGCTTTGTTAATTTAACAAGAAGTTTTTTTCGTTAACGAAAGAAAATATATATATATATATATATATATGTATATGAAAAGAGAGAGGAGGATTTACTCCAACCGTACATATGCATTATGTTGAATATAATGTAAAGTATCTTCCACAAAGTCTCTGAGTGCATCCCGATCCAGTTGGAGACAATTGATGAAGTCATAACGTATCAAATCTTTCATCTCCATCGGATCTAACAAAATTGAAAATGCTTTCAGCGATTTACAGCCCTTTGCCCCTAGAACATCAATAAATGGAACCCCTGGCAAGGATTGAAGCCCACAACAATAGGTTAATAACAGAATCTTTAATCTAGAAAGGTTCATGATGCTTGTTGGTAGGCTCTCAAAGTTGTTTCCGGCTAGATTTAGATAAAATAGCGAGGATAATTGGAAAAGACTATTGGGTAACTCAATAATATTACGGTAACTTAGATCTAATGATGTCAAAGATGACAAACCCCATAAATCAGGCAGCAGCATAGCCACAACTCTTTCTTGACCCTCACGTCTCTGAATATTTTCAATTGGTGCTAGTGTTAATCTTCTTCCGTGGGAGACAACAGCCCCATCATTCTTCTCCAAACGTCCTAATTCTATTTCTTCTGAAGCAGTTCCATTTAAACATAAGTTCTCTATGTTGCATGGCATCTCCGGAATCTTACTGAGTTTTGAGCAACCATCGAGCTTAAGGGATTTAAGCGACTTGAGCTTATAAAGGTCATTTGGAAGACTCGCAATTTTTGAACAGTAGTTAAGATTCAAATCTACTAGACTCGATAGGTGCTCGATTGATGAGGCTAATTTTTCTATTGACGTTTCACATAAACTTAACCTTTCTATTGTGCACGACATTTCGGGAACCATTTTAAGATTTGAGCAACCAGAGAGAGTAAGTTCTTTAAGAGATTTTGAATGAATTCTAGTGGGAAAATTGACAAGACTTCTGCAATCTTTGAGGTCTAGCACGTCAAGCTTTTTGAGATGCCAAACGGATGAGTGAATCTTAAACAACCTTGTACAGCCTAATAAAATCAATCTCTTGAGATTCTGGATTTGTGAGAGGTCAGGGACTACGCAGATGCTTAGAATAACGGAGGTCTATGGATGTTAAACTAACAAGATTCTGCAATGGAAAAGTGAAAGACTAAAATGAATTAGCATTACATATCAGACAATTACAATAGATCAACAAAAATTACCATAGCCGTACGTGTTAAGATATACCTGCACACCAGTCCATAGTTTCTCAAAATTGTTATAAGGCATGTCCAGAGTAACAAGGTTGCTGGGACGAAAATTTGATGGTAATGATTTGGACAGATATCTATGCCAGGAGAAGAACTTTAAGCTGGAGAAATCAAATTCAAGGCCTTCAAAACCATGCAACTTATTGGCATTTTCATATTTCGAGTCATATACTTTCAAGAATCTTAGATTATGCATATTTGAGAAAGCAACAGGTTCTAAGTGTATCTCTTGTATTTTAGAAATGTCCAACAATATGCCTTGAATTGCTTTAGTTCCCTAACAATCAAGATGAGAACATAAGTTAGCTAAAATCAATATATAAAAACTTATATTATTTACCTGGTTATAATGTTAATATTTTAAAATAAGACTTCAATCAACCCGTTACCCATCTCACTTAAATCATAAGCCAAAAAAAAAAAAAAAAGAACTCTCCAAGCAATCTAGTCATGCTTAACATGATGTGATCATATGCATAAAGGAAATGAAAAGTTTATGGTTTTAGCTCTCACCGTAATATTTTTCAATACATCGTAGATATCTTTATCGTGCCATAATCGACTGCATCTACTTGGATCATGCCCAGATTCTTCTTGAACAATTTGCCTTCCCATTTCTCGAAGCAAATCATGCATTATAATCTTATCATCCCATGAAATAGTTATGAGACATTTATCAATAAGAACACTTATTCCATACTCAGCAAAGAAGCCACTAGCATCCAAGAATCTTATTGCCAAATCTTTATCCTCTGATTTGAAGAAACATGCTATGTCTAAGAAGATATTCTTCTCAAATTTTCCCAGTCCATCATAACTTACTTTTAGCACATCTAGAATATCCAAAGGAGAAGCTTCTTCTAGCCTATTTATTGCACTATCCCACTGCTCTTTTGTTTTGTAAAATAGAGATGAACCCAACACTTTAAGAGCCAATGGAAGACCTTTAGCATATTCTAATACCTTGTGTGATAGCTTCACATAATCTTCTGGTATTGAGTTTTCTTTGAAAGCATATTGCCTAAAAAGATGAAAATCTTGGGGATACAACAGTTCTTTAACCTTGTATATTTTATCCACTCCAAAGTTGTTAAAGACTTGTTTATCTCTAGTTGTTATAATAATTCGACTTCCGAGACCAAATATTTTAGGGTCTCCAATTAATTTTTCTATTTGTAGAAAAGATGTCACATCATCCAAAACAATGAGAATCTTCAACAGACCCAACCTTCTTTCTGTGAAGGAGCACTCTATATTAGGATGTGAATCCCCTAATAGAGTAGAAAGAAGTTTTTCTCGCAAGAAAATCAGTCCATTATGCTTCTCTGATTCTTCTTTGACACTTCTAGCAAAGTAATATCCTTGGAATTGAGTTGATATTTTATTGAATACAGCATGGGCAATAGTTGTTTTGCCAATACCACCAGTGCCCCAGATTCCTATAGACACAACATTTTTTGATCCAAAGTTTAATAACCGCTCAATTTCTTTGATTTTTGACTCTACACCAACCAAATTCTCATTGTGATCAATTGGAGGCATAACATCATTCAATTTCTTTAAAATATCATTGACAATATCCTCCATAAGTCTTGCTTCAGACCTAACAAATATGAAAAAAATAATGAGTACACATAAATGAGACAAAGGTGGAAGATTGTTATTTCGATTCCAGCAGCTGATTTTAGTTTTGATAATTAATTGATCAAACTAGTACAATTTGATGTTATTAATTAAAATAACTGGAAAAGGAAATTTTTTTTGTCTAGGTAGGGGAATGAACAAGGTCAGATATCAAGATATGTTCTCACTGAAAAGGTTATCAGCATAATTTTAGCAACATATAAATTAGTTCGGAGTATTCTATACATCTTAGTTTGAAAAGTTGAAAAATTTATGCTTCTCATTGAGATGTATAAACAGGTGTCATGTCACTGCTCTTAGTCTCCACACACAATATTTAAGAACTTGAGCCTAATTTCAACTGCAGGATATATGTATTGTAAATTTGACGAAAAGAATAACGTCTGAGCTGAAAGTAAAGATAATATGAAGAAGTAGAATATTACTTATCGTCACTTATATGGCAGCCAGATAGATTGGCTGCTTTGTTTAGAGCAGTCCTCCACATTTGCAGCATCTCTAGTTTCTCCTTAAAACGTTCTACAAGCTCAGCAAATCCATCCCCAAAAGTCCCATTTTGGCTCCTTACATGTGATGGATCTACTTGATAGAAAACTGGTATTACGATCTGGCCACGTGTTTCCCTGCATTCAATAACTTTCACAAGTTCTTGAAGGCACCATCTGGAAGATGCATAACGTTTTGAGAAAATGACTACCGAAATCTGTGAATGTTCGATTGCATTGAAAAGAGACGAGGAAATTTCATCTCCCCTATTCAGCTCATCATCAATGAAAGTCACAATCCTTTTCATATCCAAAGCTTTATAGAGATGGCTGGTAAAGTTGTGCCCAGTGTCCGCTCCTCTGAAGCTGATGAAAACATTATACTTCAATTGAGGACTCGTGGAAGAAGAAGCCATTACAGTTGGGTTGATGAGAGACTCTTAATGTAGTACACTACAAAGAAGCAACAGCAGCAACTCAGCAAATATCTGACTTTTCACATACTCTGCAAAGAATACCATGAATATGAATTCCACAAAGATTATCTACAAGTACCTGATCTGACCAGCAGATATAGCAGAAAGATATTATAAATTGTAGAGAGCTTCCCTGGGTACTCGGTTAACCTGAAACTGGAGATATAGCTACTGATTTGAGAGAATCTTTAGATCAGCAGGCACCACCCAATTAAGATAAGAAGCTCGATTTTAGAGATTAGTGTCTAACTCGTCATCACCGTATGTCTATATATTCAACGTACTTGTGCATCTACCAATGACAATTGACAAAACATCATATCACAAACAAACGCGTATACTCCTTAATTGGTAAGATGTAAACATACATCCATAAAAAATAATATTATATATATCTACTCAAAAAAATAAAATAAAATAAAATAAAATTATTGTATAAAAATTATAAATATACGATATCACAAGAGTACAAATATCATTCCACAAGAACTATTATTACTAAATATCAAAATTATATTAACCCTTAATTAATTTAAATAATTATAAAAGAAAATTGAGTTTTGGTAAAATTGAATAAAGCTTGATTAAATTAAAATTAACATTACGAGAACTCACAAAAACTATGGATAAAAGAATTTAATGATGAAAAATATAGGGAACAGATTTCATCAAAATTAATCGATTTAACTTTTATAATTTAATTAACCAATATTTTTTCTTATTATTGTCAATCGATTTCACTAATTTGATTATTATTCTTTCTCAAGCAATAAAAATATATATTAATATATTAGAATCACATCTTTATCTCATCTAACTCACTATTAATACTTATTAAACAGAAGAAATCATACAAGATTGTAAAAATCACATTCATATATCTATCTTACATGATTTATGGCAAGATAATTGAGGATTAATATGAACATCACTTCTCAATCTCAATCCACATATCAATTCATGCAATACTTGGCAAGAAAATCACAAGCATTAAGCACGTAATTAAATTGCTCAACAATATTAGAATAAACATCAATCAAATAAAATCAAGAGAAATTGAACATCAAAATACAGCTACATCTTCGCCCTAGAAAAGAGAAATTAATTCATATTACAAGGAAGTTTAAATCTCAACATGTTCTTAAATATAAGTAAAGAGAGGGATAGAAAAACTAGCGATGGGGAATTGAATCTTTGATGATGAAGATGAAGATGATGACTGTCTGGTTTCTACGTCTCCTCTCCAAAAAGTTCCTCTCTAAATCCGAATCACCAGAATTCTACCTTCTGCCCAAGTTTTGCTTCGCAGTCCGAATCCCCCTTGCTTCCATGAACTCTCCCACTTTTTTTCTTCTTTTCTCAGCAACAAAAGAGCAACATGCTCATTGCCTCTCTTAGGGATTCCACCAGCATTATTATGTCCCCTCCAAAAGTCAATCCACTTAGTTTGGTTGTCTTCTCTTAAGAGAAGTGTTCCACTCAAAGTGCTCCTAAGTGCTCCTCCGAAAATGCAAATGGGATGTTTTAAAATTTCTGTCCAGCTCATTTTTCTCTACAAGCTATTCGAAATTATCCTTCCACATGAGATACGTCATTGTAGAATTTTGTTTTCAGTTAATCGGGATTACAATCCTAAAATTCATTTATGTACAACCCATTTAAATTTAGATAAAATTCATCAATTAAACAAAAAGGGGAACATAAAACTCAAGATAAAAGATGAAAATAATGTGTAAAAATTAGAAATAAAAAATAATCCAGCTACAGAAAATATACAAAACGTCCAACATTGTGGAACTTGTATTAGCTTCTATCTCAGCATCAAAGAAGACATCACTATATGAATACGCACACACACATATCATTATTGAGATGGGTAACAGTGATGTCTCTACATATGTGTATGTGTGTATAAAGTAAGTTACGTGGCACCATTTTTTTACACAAATTTAGACAGGTCAACTCACCTTCAACCACCAAAATTAAATCCAAGAATTATAATTTTTGAGATGATTTAATCATGCATGTTAGATTTAATTTTAACCATAAAGATAGGTTGATTTAATGGTTCACAGTGTGTCAAAATTGATATATATGATTGTGACTATAATTGTCATGATGCCCTCCGATTGTGGATAGGTTGCTACGTTGTCATGGGAATTCTTGTAAAAGATCGTCGATTAATGCTTGTTTGCATTTAGATTAAGAACCATTAGTGCACACTTTCGACATTTTTTTGAAACCTCAATGTAATGAAAAAATTTTGTTTGATAAGAAAAAGAATAATAACATTCAAATTCAATTCTGTCACACACTTTGCAATTCTCAGATTCTCTCAAATAGTACTATTATTTTTAATGTCCCATTGCTTAGGCAAAGTAAAAAATACACTAAAAAAAATAAAAGGGAAAAAAATCGTGCCAGAAGTTTGATTTAAATAAAATTTCATTCGTAAGATTTTAGGCATATACAATGACATCTGTCAATGAATTTCAACCAGTACAAAAATATAAAATGTCTTATATGTCCTTGTTTATAATTAAAAAAACCTCACTTCCCTAATTTTTATGAACTTAATGCATAGTTAAGAAATTTTAATAATTTATAGAGTTTATATAGATACGCCCGGGATGACCATGAAAGCTTAATAAGAATTTAAGTTAAAAATGCCTTAGATATTTATTATTTCAAGTTTTTCTAAGTTAGAAATTATTCTTAATAACCTATAATTGTTTAGAAATAACAATTTTTGCATAGTTATCCTTGCACATATTTTTCATCGAATTGAATTCTTTATTTGATAATTTGTAAACAAATTGATATGACTTTTCAAAGATAGGTTGCTATAATAATAAAAAAAAAGTATATCAGATATTTTTTACATTTGCAAATGTTAAATTTGAATTGAATTCGAGAGATGTTATTGATATTTATGAAACCTCAAGACTGAGATTATATGACACAAAATTGAAGGACTTAATATTGTTACTTTTCCGAAATAATAATAAAAAGAAAGAAGTAGAATACCAATACTTCATTCTCTCTCTCCCTGCTTTTGTGCTGTGAAATTGTGATTACAGTAGTGGAACGTATACATTATATAAAAAGAAGTAGAATACCACGTATTTTGAAAAATACGTTATCACAACAATTATTCTTGATCATAACTAATGGTCATTTATGCAACAGAACATAAAAATTGTCTTGTTGTTTATAACACTTGTCACATTTTCAAAATACACAAGATTAGAAAAGGTAATCTCATACATTATATTCAACTTCGATGATGCTTATAAAAGGACTTTTAAGAAAAAAGTTTATCAGATTAATCAATGAATAAGGATCTTTTACTCATATGATTTTGCTTGAAAATTATATCTGGGAATTCATAATTTTACTGCATTGTAAAATAAAAATTTATTAAGAATTTCAATTAATTTAGTCAAAATTATAAAAAAAAAGAATGAAGCACTAAGCACCTCCTAACTTGACTTCTAGGTAGGCGACTATTTATAAATCTAAGTTATCAAATTAGTCACAGTGCAGCAGTTGTACCCTATATCATTTTTCAAACATCGTATACAAATTGTAAATAAGTGTATATAAATTATAAATAACTATATAAAAGTTGTTAATATAAAAAAAATCGTAAACGAGTAAACAAAAATTATATTTACAACTTTTATATACTCATTTACAACTTTTATACACCTTTTAAAAAATAATATATGATATAGCTATTTTACTGTAGCTAATCCTGTCCTTATACTGATGATAGAAGTTTAACTATGCTGGGTTAGTAATAAATTAGTGTGCGCTTGCTAGCTGATTAGCAAACTTAGTTACTTATAACGTTATTTGTTTATGATGTTAACACAGCTGATTCACTCCAAAAGGAAAAGGACACCATACAGATCCGTTTTGCACCTTTGAATTACTTGCTTGAATATTATTTGTCGGTTAATCTTAATTGGAAAATTCATTGTCAGATTGAGTTATTCCACAAAGATTTTTTAATATAAAATGAGGGATCACAATACCAAAGCTCTTTATTTCCCACCAACGAGTCAATATTGTTTGAAAATGGGCACTCTGTTAAATCATGGTAGCTTATACGTTTCCATAATTCAATCTAATCACTAACCGATCTTTGACAAATTTGATCTTAAGTGGTGTCGTACTTTGACTGGCAAGTAACGTATTGGATGGTAATAGACTTTGAATATTTGGTTATTGTTGATTAAAATCTTGAGCTATGTCACATAACGCAATAACATTATAGGACGAAAGGATAGTCAAACTCTAGATCTTTTTAAGTCATATGACGGCATTTACTAGTTGGCTATGGGTTACTAGTTTCCTGGAGAAAAAGATAAAAGATTAACTGTTACGATCCACATCAACTAAGTATGGGATTAGTTGGTGATGTTGCTAGGATCTCACATCGACTAAGTATGGGATTGGTTGATGGCTTATAAGCCTATGGGCACCCTCCCCTTACAAGCCGGTTTTTAAGGGTGAGTTCTACCCATGGGTTTGTAACAATTGGTATTAGAGCTAGCCCACGCGAGGCACACGTTGCGGAGGGGGCGACCTGGGAAGGGGCGACCTGGAAAGGCCAGAGTGGGCCACCCAAAGTGGACCGCCGTGGACGTCGGTGTCGGAAGCGTGGTGGTATGTTACGATCCACATCAACTAAGTATGGGATTAGTTGGTGGTGTTGCTAGGATCCCACATCGACTAAGTATGGGATTGGTTGATGGCTTATAAGCCTATGGGCACCCTCCCCTTACAAGCCGGTTTTTAAGGGTGAGTTCTACCCATGGGTTTGTAACATTAACATTATATTTTATTAACATTATTTTAACTTGTTAATCATTTTATCTCAACTTTTAATTAAATCAATTGTGTATCCTTTTTCTCTATTGTTTATATTTACACTTTAGTTACTTTTATATAATTTATACTGATACTTCCTAAGCTGCCTTAAATTTAAGTGTGCGGATTGCAAAACTATACTTGGTGTGGAAAACTTGCATAGCCTGATCTTATTTGACGATGGATGCATCCGACAGATTGTCTGATACTCAGCATTTCCAATAGAGTGTCTGGCACAATGACCAACGACATCCAAAAGTGCTCAACAGTGTTTGACAATGAGGATCTAGCTAGTGTTGAAAATGGATATAGCATGCAAAATTTCAAAAATTGATCCTTTTATGAAAGAGTTCGTCTAATTAAGGTCTTTTTTTTTTAAATTCCTGTAATTAATAAGTGGCTAAGTACATACTCTGGAAAGGAACGTTTATTGTTTATAGAATTATCAACTAAATGTTCATAACAATATGTTTTATAGAGCCATTTGTTCCCATAAAAACGCTCAGAATACCCCGTCAAATTTATGATTCATGTGGAAGTCTTTTCCTTAAGTAAACGTAGTAGTTGTTGATGACTATTTTGGAACTAGGCCCAAAGGTCATAAAAGAAGCCCAAGACTTTATGCAACATGCAGTGACGTACGCAAGATTGAAGTTTTAAGAGGGCTGAGTCATGTAAAAAAATTATTAATAAATTAATCCAAAAAATATATCATTAAAAAATTGTATAATTTAAAAATAAATTATTAATATCATTAACACATAAAAAATTGAACAGTTATAATAAAATTGTATATAGGTTGCTCATTAGTATTTTAGTTGAAAGCTCATTGCAAATCCTTTGTTAAGAAATCTATTTAAACTATTTTTTAGTAATTATTACAATAATGGCAAATTTATTTATATAGCAAACTCTTATTTAATTAGAAAATGCTATTTTCCAATTTAAAGAATATTTTAATTAGTTAAATATTGTTAAGACAATGACACGTGGATTGCTATGAGTTATAGTGAATCCATGTGGCATTGATTAGTTGGCATTTTGAGAGAAAACCAAATTTGTCATATTTATAAGTTTTAGTTTCCTGTTTTATAACTACTTCTATTTATTATAACGTTGCTGGATATTGTTTCCAGATTTGGATTTGTTTTAGGAATATTTTGATTTTATCTCACTTTAAGAAGAGATTGATATCTTGCTGATTTATCCGTTAACCTAACGTGATTTATTTTTCTTATATACATAAGATTTGTAGGATAATTATTAACAGGAAAGATATTGAAGAATCCTTATCTAATAAGGAAAAGTTGCTAGGCAAGTGGTTTTTAACTAGTAGACCTATGCTTGTGTCCTATAACAATTTTATAAACAAGCTGTATAAGTTTAGTTCGGGTTGTGATCAGTATATTTTACTGTTTGTGTTTGTGATAAACTAGATGAGTGCACTTATCTGATTGGGAATGTATAATACAATTTGAAGGGGACTCAAATTGTGGGAAGTGCAGCAAGGAGAGAGTTGGTTTCCTATGAGGAGAGTTCTAGGAGTTTAGAACGTCGTTTATATAGGATAGGTGAGTGTGAGTGAACTTGGGAGTTCATCAACTAAAAATTACTAGTCCTTGTAAACATGAACATTATAGTGAATTGCAGCTTGGCTGCTGTGGACGTAGGCTAGTTATAGCCAAACCACGTTAATTTCCTTTATACAGTTTATTTATTTACCGTTACGTCTACTATAATTTGTTTAGTTTTGTTTCATGTAACTACATTTGTAGTTAAGAACATACAATTGGTATCAGAGCAGAGCACGAATATATTTGCTCAGATCCTATCATTGTTCTTGAGCTATGAATTTTTATAAGCATGGAGGATCAATCAATCATCCACCACTTCTTGATGAAAGCAACTATGGATATTGGAAGGCCAAAATGAAGTTCATTATTAAGGCAATTGATGAAAGGGTATGGAAAACAGTAGTTTTTGGATGGAGTCAACCTACTCAAACCAAACAAGAAGGTGTTAGAGTTGTGAAAGCATCTGCTTGAAATCAACAAGACTATGATGCAGCTCAGTGGAGTTCTAAAGCCATTCACTCACTTTTCAATGTAGTCAATACAAAAGCTTTTAGCTTAATTTCTTCCTGAACATCAGCCAAAGATGCTTGGGAGAGACTTCAGAATAAGTATGAAAGGACTACATTAGTTAAAAGAACTAAAATCTTGACGCTTGCTTCTCAATTCGACAAAATCAAAATGCAAGAGGATGGGACAGTTTCAAAATTTTGTGCAAGATTGTGTGAGATAACCAATGCTGCAGCCTTGTTGGGAAATAATTACAGTGATACGGATGTTGTTCTAAAAATTTTTAATTCTTTGCCTGAAAAATATCAAGGTAAAGCCACCATTATCGCTGATACTCAAAACCTTGATGAACTGAAGATTGATGAACTTTTGGGATCACTTTAGTCTTACGAGTTGACAGTCATGCCACAAGTCAAGAAAAGCAAGACTATTGCTCTTGCAGCTTCTTCATCAAAAGATGTTGAAGATGATGAAAACTTAGAAATCTTAGATGATCAAGAAATGGCTTTAATATTGAGAAAATTTAAGAAATTCCTCAAGAAAAATTCCAGAAGAAAGACTCAGCCTAAGGGTTGGAAAGAAGAAAAGAATTCAAAAAACTTGAAAAGAGTTAACAAAGAATTTGAGAAGAAAACTCAAGTGTAGTGTTTTGAGTGCTTTGGATTTGTCACATCAGGTCTGATGTGCAAATTTAAAGAAGAAAGGCAAAGGATTGAATGTTACTTAGAGTGATAGTGAATCTAAAAGTAGTGAAGATGATCATCAAAATGGTTATATTGCATTTGTAGCGTCTGCATCAGACAAAGGAAAAGAAGTCATATCGGAGATAACTACATGTGTTAAGAATGAGGTAACTGATGATACTGACATTGAATCTGCTTTTGATCTAACTTATTATGAAGAACTGTAGGAAGCATACAACGATCTTCATCATGCTTCAGAATTTGAAATTCAAAAGAACAAGGAGAATGAAAAGCGGTTACAGGAGCTGATCAAAGAAATTGAGGTTGTTACATGTGAGAAAGTATTTTTGGAAGAGAATGTTGCTGAACTTGACTTAAGCATTGAAAAACTGAAATTAGAGCTGGTTAAGAAAAATGATTTCAGAAAGAAGCATGAAGTATCAATTAAATTTCTATCAAAATGAACCAAAAAATTAGATGAAATACAGGTTCAAGGAAGGAACAACAACATCAAGTATGGATTAGGGTTTGAAGCAACCAACCAAGCATCTTCTTCAAAAACAAAATTTATCAAGGCTTCTAGAGTTAACACTTCTCGGAAATCAAATTTTTCAACAAAGTCAGAATCACCAAAATCTGATGTCTCAAGAAACTCTAAAAACTCACAAAGTCCAGGTAAAGAGTCTTCAAGTTCAGGTAGAAACTCTTCTTCTAAAAGCTCAAAAAATTCATTTCACAGTGCATCATCACATTTTGTGAAGTCCATATCAACTGTGACCAGAAAATTTGTGCCAACATATTAATTTTATGGTGTTAAAGGACATATTAGGCCTAGCTGTTACACACTAAACAATCTTTTGTATATGAGTGAACAACAACATAGACAGTTACACAACACACAAAACAAATAGTCATATAAAGCACAACAAAACTGGGTTAAAAAGAACACAGATAAATGTAATGTTGCCTCATCTGCATTCACTAATGATTTTTGGTACTTTGATAGTGGATTTTTAAGACATATGATAGGTAACAAAGACTTGTTGAAAAATTTCAGATCATGCAGCCAAGGTTTAATCACCTTTAGAGATGGTGCCAAGAGTAAAGTAATGGGTAAGGGAACACTATGTGTTGATGGATTACCTGAGTTTCATGATGTTCTTTATGTTGAAGGTCTACAAGTTAATTTACTTGATATTAGTCAGATATGTGATGAGAAATACACTGTAGAGTTTGCTAAAAATAAATGTATGGTTCTTGACTCAAACAAAAATTGCATGCTTGAAGGTTATCTAGTGATAGCTGTTATTTATTGACCAAAAGAAGAGCACTGGATGTTAAGATTTCTAAAATTGAACTATGGCATCAACGACTTGAACACATAAACTATAAAGACTTAGTTAAATTAACTAAGATTGGTGTAGTCAAAGGTGTGCCTAAGTTTGAACAAAAACCTAACATTGCGTGTGGTCCTTGTCAAAAAGGTGAGCAACTCAAAAGCTCACATACTTCAAATTTTTTACTTAGCGCTTTAAATATTCTTGAACTGTTACATATGGATCTCATGGGTCCAATGCAAGTTCAAAGTATTGCAGGGAAAATGTATGTTTTTGCTTGTGTAGATGACTATTCAAGATACAATTAGATAGACTTTGTTAAAGATAGATCTGATACATTTGATGTGTTTAGAAACTTGTGTGTTAGGTTGGAAAATGAACAAAACAGAAACATTGGTAGGACTATTAGAATTAGAAGTGATAATGGGAAGGAATTTGAAAATGAGAGCTATGCTACCTTTTGCAAGCTTCATGGGATCACTCATAAATTTTTTGCTCCAAGTACACTCGAATAGAATGGAGTAGTGGAAAGAAAGAACAGGACCTTGCAAGAAATGGCTCAAGTGATGTTGAACAGCAAGAAGCTTACAAAGAGACTTTGGACAGAGGCAATCAACATAGCATGCTACATCATCAATAGAGTCTTCTTGAGACTAGGAACCTGTCAAACACCTTATGAACTGGCAAAATGGAGAAAACCTAACCTTAGATATTTTCATGTATTTGGGTGTAGGTGTTATGTTCTTAATGATAGAGAACATCTTGGCAAATTTGATGCTTAAAGTGATGATGGTGTTTTTATTGGCTATTCATTGAATAGTAAAGCATATAGGATTTATAATATGATAATTGAGAGTATTATGAAATTTGCTAATGTTGTATGTGATGATTGTGATGATTTTGTAGAATTTTCACATGAAGAATCTGCTGACAAGACTGAAACAGATTCTATAGAAAATTCTATAAAAAATACAATACCAGTCACACAAGAGGAAACTATTGTAGTGAAGATAGATGAGACGACCATATTTGACAATGTTGATTTAAGCAGAGGTGAAATCAGAACTGATGACAAAACCAAAGACCCCCCAATAGGGATACAGAAGGCACACCCTACCACATCTGTTATTGGAAGTCCAGAGGGTAGAGTCAAAACCAAAAGTAAGGTAAGAAATCATGTGAGTTTTTCTTGTTATGTTAAGAAATCATGTGAGTTTTTCTTGTTATGTTTCACTTGTAAAACCTAAATCTGTGAATGATGCACTCAAGGAGGAAGCATGGATTCAAGCTATGCAAGATGAGTTGAATCAATTTGAAAGGAATCAAGTATGGACCTTAGTTCCTAGACCAGAAAACACAAATGTTATTGGAACTAAATGAATTTTTAAGAATAAAAGTGATGAAAATGGATAAGTGATTAGAAATAAAGCTAGATTAGTTGCTCAAGGGTACACATAAATTGAAGGAATAGATTTTGATGAAACCTTTGCTCTCGTAGCTAGGTTAGAATCAATTAGATTGCTGCTTGCCATTGCATGTTTGTTAAATTTCAAACTTTTTCAAATTGATGTTAAAATAGCTTTTGAGGAAGTTTTTGTTGAGCAACCAAAAGGCTTTATTGATCCTAAGTATCCCACCTATGTGTAAAAATTGAAGAAGGCTTTGTATGGTCTTAAACAAGCTCCAAGAGCTTGGTATGAAAGACTCACAACTTTTCTCCTTGGTAAGGGATATGATAGAGGCAGCAATGACAAAACATTGTTCATAAAGCATGCATCTAAGTAGATTATTGTTGCTCAGATTTATGTTGATGATATAGTGTTTGGTTCTACACTTGATGATAAAACTAATGAGTTTGTTGAGCTTATGCAAGAAGAATTTGAGATGAGCATGGTAGGTGAATTAACCTATTTTCTTAGACTTGAAGTTAAATAGTTGGATAATGGAATTTCGTCTCTCAAACTAAATATGCAAAAAACTTAGTGAAAAGATTTGAAATGAACAAATGCAAAGCAATCAGAATACCTATTGCCACTAATCTCAAACTGTCAAAAGACAAAGCTAGAAATGATGTTGATCAGGGTTTATATAGAAGTATGATTGGAAGTCTTCTGTATCTTACAGCAAGAAGACCTGACATTAGTTTTAGTGTAGGCCTATGTGCACGATTCCAGTCATGTCCAAAAGAACTGCATCTGGCAGCTTTCAAAAGAATAATCAGGTATGTTCAAGGGTGTTTTTATCTTGGAAATAACATGGTAGCATGGCACAACAAGAAACAAAACTCAATTTCACTCTCAACTGCTGAGGCTGAATATATAATTGTTGGTAGCTGTTGCACTTAATTGCTGTGGATAAGACAAATGCTAGAGGACTATGGTATCCTACAAGAATCTATGATAATATTTTGTGATAACACAAGTGCAATCAACATCTCCAAAAATCATCTCCAACACTTAAGAACTAAACACATAGACATTAGGTATCATTTCATTAGGGAGTTAGTTGAATCTAGAACAGTCCACATTGAATATATTTCAACTAAAAACCAATTAGCTGATTTGTTTACTAAGGCACTAGACTCATCAAGATTTGAAAAGTTAAGAAAAGCCATTGGTGTGTGTTAGTTATATGAATGAGCATTGCCTCAGTCATACAAAAATTATCTGAAACTTCATGCAATTTATTTTGACTTTGCATTTTTCAGCTGTTTGCATATCAAATTCAAAAACTTTCCATCACTGGTGTTATTTAATGAAGTTTTTAGTACAGAAAGGGCTACCAATATGAGTTGAGCGAAGGCCATCTATTGAAAGCAATTTAGGTGTATCTAGGAAATATGCTTAAATTGCCCATTCAACATGAAAAAGGCTACCACCATACATGTGTGAAAGCCACTATACTTGTGATTAAGTTCAATTGAAATCAATTGCTGTGTATTTCAGAGATATGCTTAGATTGATCACTTGATTAAGGTTTAAATCATGTGACTCAACAGAAATATCAATTTAATTTATTTAAGTGTCTATACAGCTCTGGAAAATTCTTGGATATATAGATTATATGAAGACAGGATATTTTAGTTATGTCGGAGATAACAAGTGTAGTATTGTTATACATGAGTATGATTTTTAAATTTTCACATGACTCGGTGGAATATTGGATTGGATGAGTTACATGTGTGCAAGGATGACACATCAAAAAACAGGTTTGAAATTGAAATGTTGTTGAAAGTGGCAGGACTTAATAGTATTTGATTCTCCTTCTTTAATACATTAATTACCTAAATCTTTGTGATTTAGTATCTTGAAAAATCTTTTTGAAATTCAAATCATATTTTGAAGGGGAGACTTGTAATTGTGTTATCATAATTATATTAGGATTCTTGATTTAAAACTATTATTATCTTTTATTTCCTTCTCTGTCTCGGTTTGGCCTCATCCAGCTCAGTTTAAAATCGCCTTGCTAGGGTTTACTTATCTTGCAGATTCTACCCTTCAAGATGGCACCTAAGCTCTGATCTTAGTCAAAGAAAATGCAACCAGTGATGCATGATTCTCCATCTCGCTCACCATCACAAGAAGCACCACTGGAAGAGTCATCACCGACTTAACTAGAAACACAAGAAAATGTCAATCCTCCATCTGACCCTGATCAAGATTCGAACAATATATCAGAAGCTTTAGAGGCATAGATTGATGAAGAAGTCGAACCATCTGATGACTATGATCCGGCTAGGAGTGAAGATTTTGACATGCATGTAAATGAATTCGAAGCACTTGAGGAATTTAACCCCATTGAAGGCAAGTTTGCCTTTGAAGAAGTTACGGAATGGTATGATGACTATGTGGTGGCATGAGAACTCTAGAAGGAAAGGTTCGTCAAAATAGAGACAGTTTTTTTGCATATTCTCTTGATGGCTTGCTCCAAGACTAATAATGGCTAAGTCGGTAACACAGCTTCAACTTCCTGTTGTCTCTTTAATTAGGGAATTTTATGCTAATGTGACTGATGACATTAATGATTTTGCATATATTAGATATCACTTAGTCTATTGCAGAGGAAAGGATATCCATTTCTCTCTAAATGTCATAAATGATTTCCTTGAAATTGCTAGAGGTATGGATCATGATATTTGTGCTTTAAATATCACAAAAAATAATGTGTGGAAGGAACTTGCTGGCAAAACTATTAATGCTCAAGATAAAATCAACCACTCTTAATTGTTGCCTAGATACAGGATTCTAAAAAAAATTGCTTGATATAATTGGACTCCATCTTCACACTCTACTGCTATTAGTTTTAATCGAGCAAAGTTTTTGTATTGCTTAGGCAAGAATAAAATCAAAAATTTGGGAATATGGATTTATGACTATATCATTGCTACTACAAAGAATCTGTGATGACCTGTGGGCCCCACACAACCATGAATTATCCGCTTAGGGTTGCCCGCGTTGGACTCGGCACACAGGGTCGCACAGCCCATCCTACTGTATCATGCCCTCTCACGGCTTTGTCGACTTTGGGTTGTCCGCATCGGGCCGAAACCCTTCTCGCTAACCAGACACCCGCATGGCGCATTCCCCACTCGAACCTGAGACCTCCTCAAAGGTACCTACGGTTCATCATGAGTACCATTCGAGAGCTCGAGTGGGGGACGCGCCATGCGGGTGTCTGGTTAGCGGGAAGGGCTTCGGCCCGACGCGGACAACCCAAAGTGGACAAAGCTGTGAGGGGGCCTGATACAGCAGAATGGGCTGTGCGGCCCTGTGTGCCTTGCCCGACGTGGGCAGCCCATAGCGAACAATTTGTGGTTGTGTGGGGCCCACGGGTCATCACAGAATCATTCTCAGAGGTTGTATTTTCCTTATCTTATAATGGAATTTTGATGAAGAATGATGTTAAGCTTGAGACTGATGATGTAATTGAACTAGTTGAATCTCTTATTACTAGTGATTTCATGAAAAGAGTGAGAGGAAAACAAAGAGAAGATGAAGTAGAGGATCCTAAAGCTAATCCAGATGCTAAAGAAGAAGATGATGTAGAGGAAGAAGAACCAGCTCCAAAAAGAGCTCGACTGACCACTAAACAATCTTTTGATTCTGTTCAAGATACCTTGAACAATCTGTCTAACACTCTTGCTTTAATTTTGTAGCAACAATAGGAGATCTTAAGTAACCAATAGAAGCTGATGGATTAACAAAAAGAGCAAGCTGCCAAAATACTAGCTCACCATAAACTTTTGTTGAAGCATGTTACAGGTTTCTCTTCAACAAAACCAGTTATAGCTACTACAGGCCCCTTCAACTCTAAAATTCATTCTCCTAATGTTATACCTGAATCAGAACCTCCAGTCATTCATGTTTATGTGTCCTCTCAACTAGAATCTCCAGTCTTTCCACCTGGCAGTGTTGAAATTCTTGTTCCAACAGTTCCAGTTCCAGTTTATACTTCTGCTACTGCTCCATCTATAGCACCAAGACCAATTCCTATTCCTTTAGTCACTAATGATGCCACCACAACTATCTTTGTCTCCTCAATTTCTTTTGAGGCTCATATGCATCGAATATTCCTCCATCAGGTTCAAATATTCCTCAATCTCTAATATACTACACTGCAGCATCCCAACATTCCTCCTTCACTTCAGTAGATAAAGATGTTTCTCCACCAATTGCTGTTGCTACCTCATTGTTGCACATGTCCTATCTGTCACCTGAAACTGTAGCTACACAAGCTTAAGAAAATGCTGAAACTCTGGCTATAGTGACCACCACTTCTTTTGAACATCTGCTGCAATTCCTTCTCCTCCAGCACCATCCATCGAGCAAAGACCACGAACCAGGGGTGGTCTTTGCAAACCAGGCTTCTCTCCGAGGAGGTCTACTCACCATCAGAAGTAGTGCTCTTTGGTACTTTGCGAAGAAAAAAGGGGGAGTAGATGTATATGTTTTGTGCCCTTTGTGATTTTGTTTTAATTTCAGGGGAATGTAATGTGCTTGCTACTTTATGACTCTTTGTGTTGGGGAAGGGTTTTGGATTAATGGGAAGCTTAAACTTTGACCTTTGTTTACTTATTTGTGTTTGCTTATGTCCAATACCTGATCAAACCTCTAGTGTAGGATATTTATTTGCAACTACTTTCATGCAGTCCTGAATTTTTTTTGTTGTGTTATTATTGACTGATTCTATACAGGTTGTTTTACTTTGTGTTTTTTCACGAAATGCCAAAGGCAGAGATTATTTAGACAATGACACGTGGATTGCTATGAGTCATAGTGAATCCGTGTGGCATTGATTAGTTAACATTTTGAGAGAAAACCAAATTTGTCATATTTATAAGTTTTAGTTTCCTGTTTTATAACTGCTTCTGTCTATTATCACGTTTGTTTTTCTGGGGCCTTTGGGTTTCCTTTTTCCATTCGGACTTGTGAGTACTAGGTACTCTTCTTGAGGTATGCCCCTCGTATTTCTTTTTTCTTTAGGGTTTAGGGTTTAGGGTTTAGGGTTTAGGGTTTTAGGGTTTTAGGGTTTAGGGTTTTAGGGTTTAGGGTTTAGGGTTTAGGATTTAGGGCTTAGTGTCACGAGCTTAGAGTTTAGCGCAGCTGCTCGTGCGGCACTTAGACAACTTGAACCCGAAAGTTGCTAAGTAAGCCTTGAAGTTTGCTTCTCGCTCAAGGAGAAGTTAGGACCGTTGAGCCAAAAGAGCTTTAGAGGCTAGAAGAAGAGAAGGAACTTAGAGGCAAGTATTGCTAATGCAAATGAGCTTTGTATTACACAAGAGAACGCTTACAATGCTTTGTATTGTAATTGCTTGGATTAGCTTGGATTTGTGGGATTGGTTTGCAAATGAGCCTAGGAGGGGTATTTATAGTAATCCACCTCCTCAATGGACGGCTAGGATTAAATACATCCAATGGTCCATATTTCCTATCTAGAATCATCTCCCTAAATATCTAGATATTTATCCTAAAATATCTTAGATATTTCCAAGGAAGGTTCTTGGCTAGAGGATTCTAGAATGGGCTAGACGTTCTAGGACCTTCCGTAGCCTTCCACATTCTTCCGCAACCTTCTCGAGTCTTCTAGAGACTTCTAGAGTCTTCCGGACGTGTCTCACGACTTTCGGATCCTTCTGGATCTCTCCGGAATGTTCTGGAACGTTGCGGAACCTTCTAGAAGCTTCCGGATCACCGAGTCTACCCTTCACGCCATTGAGTTCCTCTCGACATGAGGATCCCAAATCACTATAACACTTCCCCTGAAATCCCATTCCTTGGCGTTCTTTCGAGCAAGCTTGACGTGGAATAGTGCGCATGTTGCGCGGGGCGTGACATCCTCCCCCACTAATTTCGCGACGTCCTCGTCGCGTCTTGGAGGATGTATCTTTGGTTGCGGGTAGGTGGTCTTCCCTCCATGTTGACGCTTCCCTTTCGTGTGCTTGCGTCGCTTCTTGGTGGCCTTCTTCGCGATCTTGGGTGGCGTCATGTGGTGAGGCGTTGTGGATGGAGGTTTGGCATTGGGCTCCAACTTGTCTTGGTGAGCCTCTCGTTTTGGCGGTAGCCTCCTTCGTAGCTTTTGGGTAGTAACATCCTTGTACTTCTCAAGGATGGCCTGGATTTGCCTTGGAATTGGATCCTTGGCAACGGTGGTGTCCTCCCCATCATTTACCTCTCGAACGGTGGCAAGGAAGCTCGGATCTTCCTTTATTCCTTGCTTGAGTTGTAGTGCGGACATCATCTTGCTTTCGACTTTGGTTGCACGTTCCGCCATGACCATGCATGATTGACTCCCATCGAGGATGTTGAGGGAGTTAGATGCTGGTATGGGGAAGGCATGGGCTTGGTCGAAGAACTCTATGCCCAACACTACTTGGAAGTCGTCCATAGAGACGATGGAGAAATCAAGTTTTCCGCTCCATGTACCCAATTGCGTTGGTGTCGCTTTGGACACCCCCACTATAGCTTTGGCGGGTGAGTTTACCGCCTTGATGGTGCCACCTCCGTTGGTGTATTTGAGGCCTAACCGTTTGGCCTCTTCCAAAGAGATGAAGTTGTGCGTGGCTCCCGTATCAAGCATCGCACGCACATCCTTGCCGTTGATTGTGGCGCTCACATACATTAGACCCTTTTGGACATGGGTGGGTCTTTCAAGTGCGCCAATGGTACGGAGAGAACCCATCTCCGCTTGAGGCTCCTCATTTTGCACGCTCTCATGTTGAGCGGCTAAGGCATTGAGGGCCTTCCTCTTTGGGCAATCACGCACCCAATGAGGACCATCACATATAAAGCAAGGACTTTTAGGTTTAGGGGCTTCGAACTTACCTTTGTTAGGCGTATCTCGTTTGTCCCCTCCGAAAGCCTTGCGCGCACCACCATCCCTTCGGTCATGTCCTTTCTTGGCGTTCCGCTCTCCCCCACCTTTGCCATGGTTGGGCTTTCTTTCCTTCGATTGGGATGTGTAGTCAACGAGGGATTCGGCTATGGCTATGGCGTCATCAAGGTTTTGCACGCCACGCCTCTCAAGCTCAACCCTTGCCCAATCCTTGAACCCATCAAGAAAGTAGAAGAGGGAGTCTTTTTCGGACATACCTTCAATTTCAAGGATGATTGTGGTGAATTCTTTGATGTACTCGCGAATGGTGCCACTTTGCTTCAAACGGCGGAGGCGACCCCTTGCCTCCTTTTCCGCATTGCTTGGAGAGAAATGCTTCCGTAGTTCTCTCTTGAAGTCCTCCCATGTGCGGAGGATGATGATGCCTTTGCCCGCGTCGCCATGCTTACGACGCCACCACAATTGGGCTGCATCACGAAGAAAAGTAGGTGCAATGCCTATTCTTGAAGTATCATCATAGACACCTTTCGCCTCGAAATATTGCTCCAAGCCGAATAGGAAGTTTTCGACTTCCGTGGCGTTGCGAATGCCATGGTATGTAGCGGGAGTTGGCACTTGCATGTTGCTTAGCCCACTAGGACTTGAGTAGGAGGGGCTAGCACGTTCACAACGGTGCTTCTCCCATTCCGTGCGAGATTCCTCCACTTCCGCACGAATTGCCCGCAACTCACGCTCCACAAAGCTTCGTAAACTAGCGAGCTCTCGTGTAAGGTTTTCACTAAGCTCGAGTATTGTGGACTTTGTTGCTTGGGTGATCTCTCCATAATCTGTCTCTAGGCCTTCGAGACGATCGGAGAGGCCCTCGATAGTATTGTCCATACTCGAAAGAGATTGCTCAATGCTAGCAACACGAGGCTCTAAGGATTCCGAGGAGAGAGCTTTGGACTTACCTCTTTTTCCTTGTGGGCGTGGTTGAGGTTGAGGTTGTTCCTCGCGTCCGCGAACTTGCTCCTCCACATTCATCTCCATGTCGGATGCCATTTGCTCTTGTACTCAAACCGTGCTCTGATACCAACTGTCACGAGCTTAGAGTTTAGCGCAGCTGCTCATGCGGCACTTAGACAACTTGAACCCGAAAGTTGCTAAGTAAGCCTTGAAGTTTGCTTCTCGCTCAAGGAGAAGTTAGGACCGTTGAGCCAAAAGAGCTTTAGAGGCTAGAAGAAGAGAAGGAACTTAGAGGCAAGTATTGCTAATGCAAATGAGCTTTGTATTACACAAGAGAACGCTTACAATGCTTTGTATTGTAATTGCTTGGATTAGCTTGGATTTGTGGGATTGGTTTGCAAATGAGCCTAGGAGGGGTATTTATAGTAATCCACCTCCTCAATGGACGGCTAGGATTAAATACATCCAATGGTCCATATTTCCTATCTAGAATCATCTCCCTAAATATCTAGATATTTATCCTAAAATATCTTAGATATTTCCAAGGAAGGTTCTTGGCTAGAGGATTCTAGAATGGGCTAGACGTTCTAGGACCTTCCGTAGCCTTCCACATTCTTCCGCAACCTTCTCGAGTCTTCTAGAGACTTCTAGAGTCTTTCGGACGTGTCTCACGACTTTCGGATCCTTCTGGATCTCTCCGGAATGTTCTGGAACGTTGCGGAACCTTCTAGAAGCTTCCGGATCACCGAGTCTACCCTTCACGCCATTGAGTTCCTCTCGACATGAGGATCCCAAATCACTATAACACTTCCCCTGAAATCCCATTCCTTGGCGTTCTTTCGAGCAAGCTTGACGTGGAATAGTGCGCATGTTGCGCGGGGCGTGACATTAGGGATGGTTTAAGGAGGGAGGGGAGGGAAATTTTTTCTCTCAACTGGGTCGCCGGAAAACACTATTTATTCCGGCCGTTTGGCAAATCAGCCTCTCAAATTTATGTATGTGGTAGATCGGGATACCCTGAAGACACTTTCCTTCTTGAGCCTCATCAAAATCTTGCCGGAAAGCGTTCAAAATTGCCCATAACCGTTACCGGATTTACTATTCATTCGTACCGACAAGCACGTGAATAGTCACCGCCATCACCACTGCCTTCGCCTTGCCTCGATCTTCATTTTCTCCTTCAGCACCACCATCTGGTTCGGCTCGCAACACCTTCGTCCACGGCGTTGAAGTTTCGGTTGTTTTACTATTCATCACCACGGTGTGGCGCGTGAATAGTCACCGCCTATACCATCGCCTTTGTTTAAGCCCGATCTACAACTTTCCCTTCAGCACTAATACCTGATTCCATTGCTATCTCCTCCGTCAAGGGCTGTTTAGTTTACTGTTTCAGCCGCTCCTCCGGCGAGCGGCGAGTGGATTGTCACCTCCTGCAAAGAATTGTAGATCAAGCACCGCTAGTCAATTTTCTCTTCTGTTGCATTATCAGATTCTAAGCAAATCAGCCAGTAATCGCGATTAAAGTTTCGGAAGTTTCCTTCTTGACCGCTTCCGGCGACACTGTTCATCCGGCACACTATTTATCAAATTTTTTCCAGTTTGCTCATCGGGTTATTCTACGCAAGTTTCCTTCTTGACCGCTTCCTTGATTCCTGGTGGATTATTTTTTTTTTTTAAAGAGGCGACGACGACTTTGGAAGCCAAGCCGCTTCGGTACCTGGTTTGCTTTCGTTTTCCATCTCTTTTTTATGAGTTTGCATTGTATTTGATCCGTATTTCACTTGATGGATGCACCCAAGTCAACTGCTGGCTCTTGGGCTGATAAAATCAAGATCACTGATTCGAATACCCGATGCAAATTGAATCCGGTTACTCCTAAGAAACCGGGTACAATTCTTGAGATTCCAGATGAGATTGTCGATGAGAATGTGGCCGAATGGCGTAGATGTCTTGTCGGCTTCTTTCCTGGATATGTGATGCCTTATCATGCTGCACGTTCGATAGCCATGCGTGCATAGAAATCTAGCAGCCTAGAGGACGTCCGCTCTACAGACATGGGCTTTCTCCTCTTTCGTTTTCGAACTGAGGATGAGATTCATGCTATTATTGCTCGCGGGCCTTGGATGTTTGGAGGTAAAAACATTTTCTTACAGCCTTGGCATCCACATTTGAATTTTAATGCGGATCAAGTAGTGGAATTTCCCGTTTGGATCTGATTATATGGCCTGCCGTTTCCTTTATGGACAACCAAAGGCCTTAGTATTGTTTCCAGCATGGTTGGAGAGCCTATTTCTTGTGACAAGATGACTTCTGATCTTTCTAGATTGGAATATGCGAGGGTATGTGTTCTTCTTGATGCAACCCACCCTCCGATTAAGAAGTTTGAGTTCAGATGCAAACTCTCTCCAGAGCCCATTCAAATTCAAGTTGAATATGAGTGGGTTCCAAAACATTGTCCCAAATGTTGCAGGTTTGGTCATCGTTGTCCAGAATCGGTAAAGACTTCGAGTCCAGATAAGAATGAGGCTAGCACCTCTGATAGTGCCCCTTTGAGAAAAGAAAAGGATGTGACCAAGGTCGTTGATTGCACCAAAATAGTTACTATCCCAGAAGTTTCTGCAGTGCAAGTTGAGCCTCCGAAGGCTACTACAGTTCCGAGTGCAGAGTCAGTTTCAGATTCTGATTCTCCATCTCCTTTTGCGACTGACGAGGGTAGACTTTTGGACACTATCAAATGTTCTACAAATCGTGAGGCATCTATTTCCTCAGGACGGATACCTACTGAGTCTTCTCCCACTTGTTTTGAGCCTTTGATTGGGCTCAATGAGGATGATCAATCTGATAGGATTGACCATGCTCATTCGGACACCCCAGCTACCCTGGTAAAGAAGGGTAAGAAGAAGAAAAACAAGAAGGGTTAAAGCTCTTGTATTTTTATGTTTTAGACCGTTTGTGATCATTTCTCTTCTATGTTGTTAAGGCCGTTTGTGGCTTTTTTACTTTGTTTAGGCCGCTTGTGGCCTTCATTTTCTATTTTTTTGTTGGATTGTTTGTTTGGACTTTACGTTTCTTTATAATTCTTGGGGTATGCTCCTCAGATTTTTGTACATTATAACTTTTTTGAATTTATATTACTAAGTAACTTTTCCAAAAAAGTTTAGGGTTTAGGGTTTTAGGAGGGAGAGAGGGTTTAGGAAATTCTCTCAACCTTTTCTCTAAACCAGCCGCTGGATTTTGGTCTCTACAGCCAATTTTCGGCATCAGCCTTGAGCAAGAGTGGTGCCATCGGAAAGCTGACGGACTCACGATTCCAACGGTGTATGGTAGGTGGTCAGCCACTGTCGGAAGTGGGAGAAATCAGCCGGAACAGTAACACCGCCAGGTATTTCTGCTCCTAGTTTCAATCGAGCAGTCTGTACTCTTTTGCTCTTTTGGGAGGATCTAGCCGTTGGAATTGTGCTTATGATATGGCGTTGGAAAGCTGAGACATAGATGCTTCCAACCCTGATCGGTAAATTTGCTGGTGATTCCGATGGTCAGAGATATCGCTGGTAACATTAGTGCCGTCGGATTCTGTTCTTGGCCTGCCAGATAGACCCAGCCGCACTCTTTTGCTTATACAGAACGATCTAGCCGTTGGATTTTAGCCTATCATACGGCGTTAGAAAGCTTATTTCCAGAAGATTCCAACCCCATCTGGCTGATTTGTTGAAGTTTTGTGTGGAGGGAGATATCAGCCTGGACATTAACGCCCTGTTACTCGTTTCTGCACCTTCCTGATCGACGTTGTCGCGCTTTCTGCCCTATAGGGGTTGATCTAGCCATTGGAATTGTGCTTATGATATGGCATTGGAAAGCTGAGACATAGGTGCTTACAACCCTGACCGAAAAATTTGCTGGTAATTCCGGTGGCCAGAGATATCGCTGGTAACAGTAGCGCTGCCGGATTCTGTTCCTGGCCTGCTAGATCGACCCAGCCGCACTCTTTTGCTTATACAGAACGATCTAGCCGTTGGATTTTGGCCTATCATAGGGCGTTGGAAAGCTTATTTCTAGACGATTCCAACCCCATCTGGCTGGTTGGTTGAAGTTTTGTGTGAAGGGAGATATCAGCCTGGACATTAACGCCCTGTTACTCGTTGGTGTCAAGTGTTCTTAGGATAGTCCCCTCTCCTTCTTGTCCATTATGCCAAATGTAACGAAGCCCAGAAGATGGAATCCTGATCAACTCCGTATCATGAACACACTGCCCAAACTCATCCATATAACCATGCCAAGTTTGATCCCCACCAACCCTGTCTGAAGACCTTAAGATAGCATTGAAATCACCCAATGCCATCCATGGAAGATCGCCAAAAGCTGCAGCCTGATCTCTGATGGAGTCCCATAACTGCCGACGAATACCCGGGTCATTAGAGCCATAAACAAATACCAACCCAAAAGAGATATTATCGGATAAACTGGTAACCCGACAAACAATCCACTGGGGGGAACACTGTAAGCTGCTTATGCTATACAACGTAGGATCCCAACAAACTAAGATTCTACATGCAATCGAATCAGTGACGTTCGACAAGAAACCCCAAGAGGGACAAACTGTAGAAACAACCGACTCAAGATGCTGCTGATCAACCTTAGTTTCCAAAAGACCAATTATATTCAGGGAAAACCTAGTAATCCAATTCCTAACCGCCCGCTGCGTAGAGAAGCCATTTAGGCCTCTAACATTCCAACTTCCTATCATAGGAAACTGGAACAATCACAATCTGGAAAACTGTCAGTAGGGGCTATTGTACCCCTGGCCCCATTACCTCTTCCAAACTTTTTGGACCCACAAAAAACATCAGAAGGCTGTATACAATCTAAAGGTGTTGGAGCAAAAGTCTCGGAGTTAGCTTCCGAGGGTGATGGAGTGAGTGGATCGTCAGAAAAGGAAGCCTCCTTGTTAATAGTACATTCTGGTAAGTGATATGATCCAGACCGAGGCTGATCTACCCCAACAATAGCAAGTGAATCAGGGTCCGTCTCAGACTCTGAATCCGAAACTGATGATGAAGAATCATCTCTAGTAGTAGTCACCAAAGCCCTGTCAATAGCAACTGGCCCCATAATTGCTAAGGTAGAAGCTGAAGCTGAATGCTCAGTATGATCAACTGCTGTAACATCGTCGGCAACAGCCTTTCCTTTATCCCTCGAGATAGGGTCTGAAGTAGTAACTGGGACAACCGGCACATGACAAGTATGTTCAAATAAGCAACACTTGGGACAACGTTTCGGTTTTCATTCATATTCTACTCTGATCTTGATAGGCTCAGAGGATAGCTTACAACGGATCTCAAAGTTCTGTACTGGAGAATGTTCTGCATCAATCTCAACACAAACCCGGGCATAAGATAACCGGGTCCGCTCATAAGTCATCCTGTCACAAGATAATGGTCGACCGACCATACTAGAAACAGCACTAAGAGCTTTGGCTGACCATAGTGGAAATGGTAGCCCATGCAAGCGAACCCAGACGGGGATCCTGGAGATCCTACTCTGATCAAATGAGAAGTGAGGGTTCCACTGTTGGAGAATGATGTGTTTTCCACCAAACATCCAAGGTCCTCTTTCTAGTATATCATGGACCTCCTCTACGGTCCTAAATCTGAATATCAGGAAGCCTGTCCCAGTAGAGCGGACATCCTCTAGGCCACTAGATTTCCATGCACGCATGGCAATGGAACGTGCAGCATAAAAAGGCATAGTATATCCCGGAAAGAATCCCACAATACAACGTTGCCAATCAGCCCCAGCATCATCAACCAAATCATCTGGGAGCTCAAGAATCGAACCTGGGACCTTTTTGGCTATCGGGTCAAGGTGAAATCTAGTGTTAGCCTCAGTAACCCGAATCCTGTCAGCTCAAGAACCGGGTGTTTTAGGTAAAGGTTGTGTGTGGGTGGTTTTTCGAGTAGGTGGGTGTGTTTGACTGTCACGAGGTGGGTGTTTTGGCTGGTTAGGTTTGTTAGTGGCGGGGGTGGCCATGGTGGAGATGGTGTGGTGCAGGCTAGGAAAAATATGGTGAAAAAACTCCAAGTAGCAAACAACCCAAACCAAACGAGAACTCCAAGAAATCCAACCAACAATCCAAATACCAACAGTCCAAACAACCAGTATACACAGAATAGCAAATTCACAACAGTTTAAAAATAAGCGAAAGATGATAAAGTGAAATTGCAGTAGAGTGTGCGCATACCGGTCACCAAAACGGGCATGAAATAAAACTGATGAATAGTTCTCATCGACGTCGCTCCTTAGATTTTATTATCCACAAGGAATTTGGGGGTCGACCAAGAACCAAATATGCATGAAATAGGCCGAGGAGCAACCTGCCAGGATCGGTGAATAGTGCCACCGGATGAACAGTGCCTCCGCAATGGGGAATAGTATTCCCGAAAAGGAAAATGCGATTTCAGGAGAAAAAACTGGGAATCTGACAACGCAATACAAGTGAAAGTTGATCGACGACTCCTAATCTACAGACTGATGCCGGAGGTGACGGCCCACTTGCCGTCCAAGAGAAAAGCGGTCGTGAACAGTAATTAAAAAAGGTCGTGAACGGGGTAGAAGACAGTCGAACCAGGTTTCGGCGCTGAAAGAAGAATTGCAGATCGGGCCGAGACGAAGGTGACTACGCTGGTCATGAGTTAGGTCTTCTTGCACAGATTTGAACGTCTTTCAGTCAAAATCTCCAAGGGCTCAAGAAGGAAAGTTTGATTATCATGCTTAGATCTACAATATGCGTAAATCCTAAGACCCAACTCACAAAACCGGCGAAGTGAACAGCAACTCCGGCGGTGTCATTTGAGAGAAAAAAATTTTTATTCCTTCCATCCCTCCCCTAAACCCCTAAACCCTAAACCCTAAAACCTAAACCCTAAACTCTAAACCCTAAACCCTAAAACCCTAAAACCCTAAAACCCTAAACCCTAAACCCTAAACCCTAAAAAGCTAAACCCTAAAAACCTAAACCTTAAACTCTAAACCCTAAACCCTAAACCCTAAAACCCTAAACTTTTTTTTGAAAAAATTACTATTTACATAAAAAGAAAAAAGATAGTACAAATTACGAGGGACATACCCCAAGAAGAGTACCTAGTACTCACAAGTCCGAATGGAAAAAGGAAACCCAAAGGCCCCAGAAAAACAAACGTGATATAGAGCCAAAAAGCTCCAAACAAAACAGAAAAAGGCGTAAAGGCCCAAAACCAACCACAATGAAAACTAGCATCACCATAACAACACAACAAAAGGGCGCATGTGCCCAATGAAACAAATAAAGTTCAAATAATCAACTAACAATGAAGGCCCCATATGGCACGAAGCTGAGTTGTTATCACATACTTGGCCTCAATGGTTTGAAGCCGAGAGCGAACCAAAGCAAAAATCTTATCAATCACCTGACGACGAGTCCTGTGACGCTGGTGATACACACGATCATTCCTCTCATACCATAGAAAATAAACCGTAGCAGAAAAAACCAAACGTGCAAGGATATGTCCAAAACTCTTCCTGCCCTGAAGATGAAGAGAAGCCTAATGAAGTAGAGAGCGCCAACTAAAGGATGGCCAAACAATGAGAGTCTTAGCTGAAATCTCCCCCCGTACAGAAGACGAGAAAGGACAGCTAAAGAAAAGATGCTCATGAGTCTCATTAGCTGAAGTACAAAGAACACAACCCGAAGAAGATAACATGCCATGACGCCGAAGTCGATCCATAGTACGAATACGACCCAAAGAGGCAAGCCAAAGAATAAAAGAGTGCCTCAGAACATGACCAGGGAACCATAAAAGGTGATGAAAGGAGTTCACCAAACGTCTACTCCGTAATAATTCCCATGCTGAGGCAATAGAGAAAATACCAGAGGTGTGGCCCTTCCAAACAATATGATCGGGAGTCCCCATCCTAGGCCAGATGTTGACAGAGTCCCAAACCCGTCCTAGGACCGACCCACCATCAGGAAAAGCCCAATCCCCATCCTGAATAATAGCTGAGACCTTTGCATCTGAGGGAAGACCTGTAGATGAAAGAGTCCTGAAAGAGAACAAATCACAAAGACGACCCTGCGGCAACCAGTAATCCTGCCAGAGTGAGGTATCACGTCCATCTCCAATACAAGAGACAAATTTACCCCTGCACCAGTCCCGACTGTGCAAAATCTTCCTCCAAGACCAGGAGGCTCCAGAAGTAACCCGAACCTGCCAAAACGAGCGACCCTGAAGGAGTACCTTATGAACCCAAGAAGACCATGTGGAAGACTCGTCAGAAAGAAGTCTCCAAATATGCTTCAGAATAGCAGCACGATTCCACTCCTTCACTCGCTTAATTCCTAAACCTCCTTCTTTCAATGGATAGCAAACAGAATCCCAAGCTACTTTGGCCCCAGAACGAGACAAAGAGGTATCTTTTCAGAGGAAAGCAGCTAGAATACCCTCAATCTTTCGCACCACAGCTGCCGGTAAAATGAACATAGATGACCAATAGACTTGGATGGAAAAAAGTACCGACTTAATCAACTGGAGGCGACCAGCATAAGTCAGCACAGCAGATGTCCACAACCTGACCCCTTGACAGAATTCGTTCTATCAAAGGAGCACAATCTGAAAGGCGCAATCTAGTACTGATCAGGGGCACTCCCAAATAACGGACCGGCAAACTCCCCACATGAAAACCCAAGATGGACTGCAACACTATTTGATCCTCATCATTGACTCCAGAAAGGAAGACATGACTCTTGGCTGAATTCGTAACGAGACCAGAGAGCTCTGCAAACTCCTGCAAAGCAGCATGAACCACCCTAACAGAACCCACATCTGCCCTACAAAAAACCATCAGATCATCTGCAAAACAAAGATGAGTAAGAGAAGTCTGCTGGCATCGCCAATGGTATCGAAAACCAGGCCGCTGAGAGGCCTTCCGAAGAATACCACTCAAACCCTCCATGGCCAACACAAAAAGATAAGGCGACAACGGATCACCCTGACGAACACCTCTGGAGGTGGGAAAGAACCCATGAAGCTCTCCATTTAAAGCAACCGAGAAATGTGTAGTAGACATGCAGGTCGCTACCCATCTAACCATACACTCTGGAATACCGATCGTCCTTAACCCCAAAAGGATGAAATCCCAACTGACAGTATCAAAAGCTTTGCGAATATCCACCTTTAAAGCACAGCAGGGAGGCGAATGCCCAAGATGGTAATCATGCATAAGCTCTTGAGTCAAAAGAATGGCATCAGAGATTCTTCGACCTGGGACAAATGCTGACTGCGAACTCCCAATTACATCAGGTAAAACTACTTTGAACCGGTTCACAATCATTTTAGAGATGCACTTGTAAAGTACATTACAACAAGAGATTGGTCGAAAATCACTCATAGTCCTCGGAGTCTCAACCTTGGGGACCAAGGCAATCCTAGTGGCATTAACACACTTCGACATCTGACAAGTCGCAAAGAAGTAACGCACAGCAGCCATAAAATCCACACTAACAATGTCCCAAGCCCTCTTAAAGAACAGAGAAGTGTACCCATCCGGTCCTGGAGCTTTATCATCAGGAATCGAGAATAAAGCTGACCTGATCTTATCGTCGGTAATAGGGCATACCAAAGAAGGCAGCATCTCTGTAGAAACTCTTCCAGAGAAAAACCGAGAAGCCTCTACAAAAGAAGGTCGAGAAATAGCTGTAAGTAATTTCTGAAAATACCTTGCAGCTAGATGACCCAAGTCGTCCCGATCTGTAACTATGGTACTATCCTCATCCTCAAGCTGATGGATCCGATTCCTGACCTGTCTATGGATCAAAGACCTGTGAAAGAACTTGGTATTCTGATCCCCCAAAGAGAGCCATTGGATCCTTGACCTCTGCCGAAAAAAAGCCTCCTCATCCCTGCACAACTGGGAATACTGCTTAGCATAAACTCTCTCAGCCAGAATACATTCTGGCGAATATGGGTTCTCATCCAGAGCGGCCTGAGCTGCAGCCCACTGAGCCCGAGCCTCAATGACTCTGCTAGAAATGTGACTAGAATCCTTAGCATGCAAAGCCTTAAACTCACGCTTTAGAAGGCCCAATTTTTGTGTGACTCGAAACATAGGATCTCCTCCCACATGCATAGACCATATCGCTGAACCATCTCCAAGAAATCCTCTCGGTCAGCCCAAAAGTTCAAAAATTTAAAAGGACTAGAGATCTGCCGGCGCCGATCTCCAAATCTGATGACCATAGCACTGTGATCAGAAACATCCCGAGGAAGAACCTCAGAAGTTGTGTGAGGCCAAGTTAGGAACCATGAAGCACTACCAAAACTCCAATCAAGAGTCCGAAGAATAGTACCATCTCCCTGCTGCCCATTATGCCAAGTATACCGAAGGCCCAAGGATGGAACCCTGATTAACTCTGCGTCATGAAGGCATTGACCAAACTCATCCATGTAACCATGCCATGCTTAATCCCCACCAACTCTATCTGAAGAGCGCAAGATCGCATTGAAATCACCCAATGCCAACCAACGTAAGTCACCAAACCCCATGGACTGAGCTCTGAGAAAATCCTACAACTGTCGACGAACACCCGGATCGTTAGAGCCATAAACAAAAATCAAACCAAAAGAAACCCCATCTGATAATCTGGTAACCCGACAAACGATCCACTGTGGAGAAAACTGTAAACCACTCAAACTGTACAAAGTAGGATCCCAACACACCAAAATTCTACAAGCAATGGACAAAGTGGCATTGGATAAGAAATTCCAAGAAGGACAAGTATCTGAAACAACTGAAGCAAGGTGCTGCTGCTCAACCTTAGTCTCTAAAAGACCAATTAAACCTAAAGAATACTTAGAAACCCAGTTTCTAACTGCTCGCTGTGTAGAGAAGCCGTTAAGGCCTCTAATATTCCAACTTCCTATCATAGGAAACTGGAAAAACTCAGAACTCAATAAGAAAAATCATCGGGGGTGCATGCCCCCTCTGCCCCCTCTACCACCCTTTTTACTCTGACCTATTGTTACTCTTACCAGCAGGAGGAGCAACAGTGGATTTTGGAACAGTGGCAGGTGGTCGACTATCCAAATGTGTCACAGTAGATTTTGGAGGATCCGGAGCAACAAACCCCTCTGGAAGGTCAATCCCTGAAGAAACAGTCAAAGCATCTATAGGGTTGGAGGAGCACTTCAATATCTGATCCTGGTCGTCCTCAATAGGAGATAGTGAATCAGAATCAGATCCAGACTCCGAACCTGAACCAGTGGCAGAAAACTTACCCATCATAGCAAAGATCCTGTCAATCGAAGTTGACTTCGTATTCACTGGAGTCGAAGTCAATGCAGCGAGAGGCCCTGCTGGTGCGGATTCTGTAGCAATGCCTTTACCTTTGTCCTGTAGAACTGGGGTTACATCTGCATCAAGAATCCGATCCTGACCAGCCTCTAATGCTACAATAGCAGGGTCACCCATCTTCCCATGTTCATGCAAAACAATGGCTGTAGTGGTATCCGGCGCCTCAGCCTCTCTAGATGAAGAATGCACAACAGGCACGGGACAGGTATGGCCAAATAGGCAACATTTGGAACATCGTTTCGGTTTCCACTCATATTCCACTCTGATCTTGATAGGCTCAGAGGATAGCTTACACCGGATCTCAAAGTCCTTCACTGGGGGATGCTCCGCATCCACCTCAACACAAACCCTAGCATAGAATAACCTGGTATGCTCATACGTCATTCTGTCACATGATAATGGCCGGCCAACCATACTAGAAATAGCACTGAGTGCTCTAGCTGACCACAGTGGAAATGGTAATCCATGTAACCGAACCCATACTGGAATCCTGGAAATCCTACGCTGGTCAAAAGAGAAATGAGGATTCCACTGCTGGAGGATGATGTGCTTCCCACCAAACATCCAAGGCCCCCTCTCTAAAATAGCATGAACATCCTCTATAGTTCTGAATCTGAATATCAAAAAACCTGTCCCCGTAGAGCGGACATCCTCCAAACCACTAGATTGCCATGCACGCATAGCAATGGAGCGTGCGGCATGGAAAGGCATAGTATATCCTGGAAAAAATCCCACAATACACCGCATCCAATCAGCCCCAGCATCATCAACCATATCATCAGGGAGTTCAAGAATCGAACCTGGGATCTTTTGGGGTATCGAGTCAAGAGAAAATCTAGAGCTAGCCTCAGTAACCCGAACCTTATCAGCCCAAGAGCCAGGTTGTTTGGGTAAAGGTTGTGTGTGGGTAGTGTTTTGAGTCGGTGGATGTGTTTGAGTGGTATGAGGTGGGCGTTGGGGCTGGTTAATTTTGGTAGGCGCGGAGGTGGCCATGGTAAGGACAGTGTAGTACAAGCTAGGAAATGAGCGGTGAAAATAGTGGGTAACTCAAAACCCGAAGCAAACAACCCAAACAACTCCAAAATTCCAAATCACCAATCAACAATCAAATCAACCAAAAATCCAAAATAGTGGTTAACTCCAACCCAAAGCAGTCAACCCAAACAACTCCAAAATTCCAAAATACCAACCAACAATCAAATCAACCAAACCTCCAAAATACCAACCAACAATCAAATCAACCAGGCCACAAATTGAACAATATCCCAACTAAGAATAACTCAACAACAGCAAACACAAAAGAAGAAACAAGGAAAAGGTACCAGAAATGCAAACCCGTCACCAATCGATAGCCAAATTCCCGTGTAGGCAAGGTTGTCAACAGAGATCACCTTCGTTAGACATCAATGGACTAACCAACCTATTCCTTTGAAATTGTGTTTCTGACTACTCCCAATATTGTAAGATACACTCAAATCCAGCGGCTGGATCGGTCGATAGAGGCTAAAAACCGTGGCTGGATCAAAGAGACTATAACTAGGAAATTCCGGTAAAGCTTCTGTTTCAGGCGATATCTCCCTCCTCTGAACACTTCTGGTGATGTGCCAGGCGGGGATGGAATCAACTTGTTCTCAGCTTTCCAACGCCATAGGTCTGAGCAAAAACCAACGGCTAGATCAACCCGTATAGGGCAGAAAGCGTGACAACGTCGATCAGGAAGGTTCAGAAATGAGTAACAGGGCATTAATGTCCAGGCTGATATCTCCCTCCACACAAAACATAAGCCAACCAGTCAGATGGGGTTGGAATCGTCTGGAAATAAGCTTTCTAACGCCCTATGATAGGCCAAAATCCAACGGCTAGATCGTTCTGTATAAGCAAAAGAGTGCGGCTGGGTCGATCTGGCAGGCCAGGAACAGAATCCGGCGGCGCTACTGTTACCAGCGATATCTCCGGCCACCGGAATCACCAGCAAATTTTCCGATAAGGGTTGTAAGCACCTATGTCTCAGCTTTCCAACGCCATATCATAAGCACAATTCCAACGGCTAGATCAACCCCTATAGGGTAGAGAGCGCGACAACATCGATCAGGAAGGTGCAGAAACGAGTAACAGGGCGTTAATGTCCAGGCTGATATCTCCCTCCACACAAAACTTCAACCAATCAGCCAGATGGGGTTGGAATCTTCTGGAAATAAGCTTTCTAACGCCGTATGATAGGCTAAAATCCAACGGCTAGATCGTTCTGTATAAGCAAAAGAGTGTGGCTGGGTCGATCTGGCAGGCCAAGAACAGAATCCGACGGGGCTAATGTTACCAGCGATATCTCCAGCCACCGGAATAACCAGCAAATTTACCGGTCAGGGTTGGAAGCATCTATGTCTCAGCTTTCCAACGCCATATCATAAGCACAATTCCAACGGCTAGATCCTCCCAAAAGAGCAAAAGAGTACAGACTGCTCGATTGAAACTAGGAGCAGAAATACCTGGCGGTGTTACTGTTCTGGCTGATTTCTCCCACTTCCGACGGCGTCTGACCACCTACCATACACCGTTGGAATCGTGAGTCCGTCAGCTTTCCGATGGCACCACTCTTGCTCAAGGATGATGCCGAAAATTGACTGTAGGGACCAAAATCCGGCGGCTGGTTCAGAGAAAAGGTTGAGAGAATTTCCTAAACCCTCCCTCCCTCCTAAAACCCTAAACCCTAAACCCTAAACCCTAAACCCTAAACCCTAAACTTTTTTGGAAAAGTTACTTAGTAATATAAATCCAAAAAAGTTATAATGTACAAAAACCCGAGGGGCATACCCCAAGAATTACAAAGGGACGTAAAGTCCAAACAAACAATCCAACAAAAAAATAGAAAATGAAGGCCACAAGTGGCCTAAACAAAGTAAAAAAGCCACAAACGGCCTTGACAACATAGAAGAGAAATGATCACAAACGGTCTAAAACATAAAAATACAAGAGCTTTAACCCTTCTTGTTTTTATTCTTCTTACCCTTCTTTACCGGGGTAGCTGGGGTGTCCGAATGAGCATGGTCAATCCTATCAGATTGATCATCCTTATTGAGCCCAATCAAAAGCTCAAAACGAGTGGGAGAAGACTCAGTAGGTATCCGCCCTGAGAAAATAGATGCCTCACGATTTGTAGAACATTTGATAGTGCCCAAAAGTCTACCCTCGTCAGTCGCAAAAGGAGATGGAGAATCAGAATCTGAAACTGACTTTGCACTTGGAACTGTAGTAGCCTTCGGAGGCTCAACTTGCACTGCAGAAACTTCTGGGATAGTAACTATTTTGGTGCAATCAACGACCTTGGTCACATCCTTTTCTTTTCTCAAAGGGGCACTATCAGAGGTGCTAGCCTCATTCTTATCTGGACTTGAAGTCTTTACCGATTCTGGACAACAATGACCAAACCTGTAACATTTGGGACAATGTTTTGGAACCCACTCATATTCAACTTGAATTTGAATGGGCTCTGGAGAGAGTTTGCATCTGAACTCAAACTTCTTAATCGGAGGGTGGGTTGCATCAAGAAGAACACATACCCTCGCATATTCCAATCTAGAAAGATCAGAAGTCATCTTGTCACAAGAAATAGGCTCTCCAACCATGCTGGAAACAATACTAAGGCCTTTGGTTGTCCATAAAGGAAACGGCAGGCCATATAATCGGATCCAAACGGGAAATTCCACTACTTGATCCGCATTAAAATTCAAATGTGGATGCCAAGGCTGTAAGAAAATGTTTTTACCTCCAAACATCCAAGGACCGCGAGCAATAATAGCATGAACCTCATCCTCAGTTCGAAAATGAAATAGGAGAAAGCCACCTTTCGACAGAGCGGACGTCCTCTAGGCCGCTAGATTTCCATGCACGCATGGCTATCGAACGTGCAGCATGATAAGGCATCACATATCCAGGAAACAAGCCGACAAGACATCTACGCCATTCGGCCACATTCTCATCGACAATCTCATCTGGAATCTCAAGAATTGTACCCGGTTTCTTAGGAGTAACCGGATTCAATTTGCATCGGGTATTCGAATCAGTGATCTTGATTTTATCAGCCCAAGAGCCAGCAGTTGACTTGGGTGCATCCATCAAGTGAAATACGGATCAAATACAATGCAAACTCATAAAAAAGAGATGGAAAACGAAAGCAAACCAGGTACCGAAGCGGCTTGGCTTCCAAAGTCGTCGTCGACTCTTTAAAAAAAAAACAATAATCCACAAGGAATCAAGGAAGCGGTCAAGAAGAAAACTTGCGTGGAATAACCCGATGAGCAAACTGGAAAAAGTTTGATAAATAGTGTGCCGGATGAACAGTGTCACCGTCACCGGAAAAGTGTCTTCCGAAACTTTAATCGCGATTACTGGCTGATTTGCTTAGAATCTGATAATGCAACAGAAGAGAAAATTGACCAGCGGTGCTTGATCTACAATTCTTTGCAGGAGGCGACAATCCACTCGACGCTCGCCGAAGGAGCGGTTGAAACAGTAAACTAAACAGCCCTTGACGGAGGAGATAGCAATGGAATCAGGTATTAGTGCTGAAGGGAAAGTTGTAGATCGGGCTTAAACAAAGGCGATGGTATAGGCGGTGACTATTCACGCGCCACACCGTGGTGATGAATAGTAAAACAACCGAAACTTCAACGCCGTGGACGGAGGTGTTGCGAGGCAGTGGTGAAGGCGGTGACTATTCACGTGCTGGTCGGTACGAATGAATAGTAAATCCGGTAGCGGTTATGGGCAATTTTGAACGCTTTCCGGCAAGATTTTGATGAGGCTCAAAAAGGAAAGTGTCTTCAGGGTATCCCGATCTACCACATACATAAATTTGAGAGGCTGATTTGCCAAACGGCCGGAATGAATAGTGCTTTCCGGCGACCCAGTTGAGAGAAAAAATTTCCCTCCCCTCCCTCCCTAAACCATCCCTAAACCCTAAACCCTAAACCCTAAAACCCTAAAACCCTAAACCCTAAAACCCTAAACCCTAAACCCTAAACCCTAAACTTTTTTTTTTTGGAAAAATTACTATTTACATAAAAAGAAAAAAGATAGTACAAAATACGAGGGGCATACCCAAGAAGAGTACCTAGTACTCACAAGTCCGAATGAAAAAAGGAAACCCAAAGGCCCCAGAAAAACAAACGTGATATGGAGCCAAAAGCTCCAAACAAAACAGAAAAAGGCGTAAAGGCCCAAAACCAACCACAATGAAAACTAGCATCACCATAACAACACAACAAAGGGCGCATGTGCCCAATGAAACAAAATAAAGTTCAAATAGTCAACTAACAATGAAAGCCCCATATGGCACGAAGCTGAGGAGAGATCACATACTTGACCTCAATGGATTGAAGCCGAGAGCGAACCAAAGCAAAAATCTCATCAATCACCTGACGACGAGGCCTGTGACGCTACTGATACACACGATCATTTCTCTCATACCATAGAAAATAAACCGTAGCAGAAAAAACCAAACGTGCAAGGATATGTCCAAAATTCTTCCTGCCCTGCAGATGAAGAGAAGCCCAATGAAGTAGAGAGCGCCAACTAAAGGATGGCCAAACAATGAGAATCTTTGCTGAAATCTCCCCCCATACAGAAGACGAGAAAGGACAGCTAAAGAAAAGATGCTCATGAGACTCGTTAGCTGAAGTACAAAGAACACAACCCGAAGAAGATAACATGCCATGACGCAGAAGTCGATCCATAGTATGGAGACGACCCAATGAGGCAAGCCAAAGAATAAAGGAGTGCCTCGGAACATGACCAAGGAACCATAAAAGGTGATGAAAGGAGTTCACTGAATGTCTACTCCGTAATAATTCCCATGCTGAGGCAATAGAGAAAATACCAGAGGTGTGGCCCTTCCAAACAATATGATCGGGAGTCCCCATCATAGGCCGGATGTTGACAGAGTCCCAAACCCGTCCTAGGACCGACCCACCATCAGGAAAAGCCCAATCCCCATCCTGAATAATAGCTGAGACCTTTGCATCTGAGGGAAGACCTGTAGATGAAAGAGTCCTGAAAGAGAACAAATCACAAAGACGACCCTGCGGTAACCAGTAATCCTGCCAGAGTGAGGTATATACCACTTACCCAAGCATAGGTCTACTAGCTATATACCACTTACCCAACAACTTTTCCTTATTAAATAAGGATTCTTCAATATCTTTCCTGTTAATAATTATCTTGCAAATCTTATGTATATAGGAAAAATAAATCACGTTAGGATAATGTATAAATCAAAAGGATATCAATCTCTTCCCAGAGTGAGATAAAATCAAAATATTCCTAAAATAAATCCAAATCTAGAAACAATATCCAACAACGTTATAATAGACAGAAGCAGTTATAAAACAGGAAACTAAAACTTATAAATATGACAAATTTGGTTTTCTCTCAAAATGTCAACTAATCAATGCCACACGGATTCACTATGACTCATAGCAATCCATGTGTCATTGTCTAAACAATCTCTGCCTTTGGCATTTCGTGAAAAAACACAAAGTAAAACAACCTGTATAGAATCAGTCAATAATAACACAACAAAAAAAATTCAGGACTGCATGAAAGTAGTTGCAAATAAATATCCTACACTAGAGGTTTGATCAGGTATTGGACATAAGCAAACACAAATAAGTAAACAAAGGTCAAAGTTTAAGCTCCCCATTAATCCAAAACCCTTCCCCAACACAAAGAGTCATAAAGTAGCAAGCACATTACATTCCCCTGAAATTAAAACAAAATCACAAAGGGCACAAAACATATATATCTACTCCCCCTTTTTTCTTCGTAAAGTACCAAAGAGCACTACTTCTGATGGTGAGTAGACCTCCTCGGAGAGAAGCCTGGTTTGCAAAGACCACCCCTGGTTTGTGGTCTTTGCTTGATGGATGGTGCTGGAGGAGAAGGAATTGCAGCAGATGTTCAAAAGAAGTGGTGGTCACTATAGCCAGAGTTTCAGCATTTTCTTAAGCTTGTGTAGCTACAGTTTCAGGTGACAGATAGGACATGTGCAACAATGAGGTAGCAACAGCAATTGGTGGAGAAACATCTTTATCTACTGAAGTGAAGGAGGAATGTTGGGATGCTGCAGTGTAGTATATTGGAGATTGAGAAACATTTAAACCTGATGGAGGAATATTCGATGCATATGAGCCTCAAAAGAAATTGAGGAGACAAAGATAGTTGAGGTGGCATCATTAGTGACTAAAGGAATAGGAATTGGTCTTGGTGCTATAGATGGAGCAGTAGCAGAAGTATAAACTGGAACTGGAACTGTTGGAACAAGAATTTCAACACTGCCAGGTGGAAAGACTGGAGATTCTAGTTGAGAGGACACATAAACATGAATGACTGGAGGTTCTGATTCAGGTATAACATTAGGAGAATGAATTTTAGAGTTGAAGGGGCCTGTAGTAGCTATAACTGGTTTTGTTGAAGAGAAACCTGTAACATGCTTCAACAAAAGTTTATGGTGAGCTAGTATTTTGGCAGCTTGCTCTTTTTGTTAATCCATCAGCTTCTATTGGTTACTTAAGATCTCCTATTGTTGCTGCAAAATTAAAGCAAGAGTGTTAGACAGATTGTTCAAGGTATCTTGAACAGAATCAAAAGATTGTTTAGTGGTCAGTCGAGCTCTTTTTGGAGCTGGTTCTTCTTCCTCTACATCATCTTCTTCTTTAGCATCTGGATTAGCTTTAGGATCCTCTACTTCATCTTCTCTTTGTTTTCCTCTCACTCTTTTCATGAAATCACTAGTAATAAGAGATTCAACTAGTTCAATTACATCATCAGTCTCAAGCTTAACATCATTCTTCATCAAAATTCCATTATAAGATAAGGAAAATACAACCTCTGAGAATGATTCTGTGATGACCCGTGGGCCCCACACAACCACAAATTGTTCGCTATGGGCTGCCCACGTCGGGCAAGGCACACAGGGCCGCACAGCCCATTCTGCTATATCAGGCCCCCTCACAGCTTTGTCCACTTTGGGTTGTCCGCGTCGGGCCGAAGCCCTTCCCGCTAACCAGACACCCGCATGGCGCGTCCCCCACTCGAGCTCTCGAATGGTACTCATGATGAACCGTAGGTACCTTTGAGGAGGTCTCAGGTTCGAGTGGGGAATGCGCCATGCGGGTGTCTGGTTAGCGAGAAGGGTTTCGGCCCGATGCGGACAACCCAAAGTCGACAAAGCCGTGAGAGGGCATGATACAGTAGGATGGGCTGTGCGACCCTGTGTGCCGAGTCCAACGCGGGCAACCCTAAGCGGATAATTCATGGTTGTGTGGGGCCCATGGGTCATCACAGATTCTTTGTAGTAGCAATGATATAGTCATAAATCCATATTCCCAAATTTTTGATTTTATTCTTGCCTAAGCAATACAAAAACTTTGCTCGATTAAAACTAATAGCAGTAGAGTGTGAAGATGGAGTCCAATTATATCAAGCAATTTTTTTTAGAATCCTGTATCTAGGCAACAATTAAGAGTGGTTGATTTTACCTTGGGCATTAATAGTTTTGCCAGCAAGTTCCTTCCACACATTATTTTTTGTGATATTTAAAGCACAAATATCATGATCCATACCTCTAGCAATTTCAAGGAAATCATTTATGACATTTAGAGAGAAATGGATATCCTTTCCTCTGCAATAGACTAAGTGATATCTAATATATGCAAAATCATTAATGTCATCAGTCACATTAGCATAAAATTCCCTAATTAAAGAGACAACAGGAAGTTGAAGCTGTGTTACCGACTTAGCCAGTATTAGTCTTGGAGCAAGCCATCAAGAGAATATGCAAAAAAAATGTCTCTATTTTGACGAACCTTTCCTTCTAGAGTTCTCATGCCACCACATAGTCATCATACCATTCCGTAACTTCTTCAAAGGCAAACTTGCCTTCAATGGGGTTAAATTCCTCAAGTGCTTCGAATTCATTTACATGCATGTCAAAATCTTCACTCCTAGCCGGATCATAGTCATTAGATGGTTCGACTTCTTCATCAATCTATGCCTCTAAAGCTTCTGATATATTGTTCGAATCTTGATCAGGGTCAAATGGAGGATTGACATTTTCTTGTGTTTCTAGTTAAGTCGGTGATGACTCTTCCAGTGGTGCTTCTTGTGATGGTGAGCGAGATGGAGAATCATGCATCACTGGTTGCATTTTCTTTGACTAAGATCAGAGCTTAGGTGCCATCTTGAAGGGTAGAATCTGCCAGATAAGTAAACCCTAGCAAGGCGATTTTAAACTGAGCTGGATGAGGCCAAACCGAGACAGAGAAGGAAATAAAAGATAATAATAGTTTTAAATCAAGAATCCTAATATAATTATGATAACACAATTACAAGTCTCCCCTTTAAAATATGATTTGAATTTCAAAAAGATTTTTCAAGATACTAAATCACAAAGATTTAGGTAATTAATGTATTAAAGAAGGAGAATCAAATACTATTAAGTCCTGCCACTTTCAACAACATTTCAATTTCAAACCTGTTTTTTGATGTGTCATCCTTGCACACATGTAACTCATCCAATCCAATATTCCACCGAGTCATGTGAAAATTTAAAAATCATACTCATGTATAACAATACTACACTTGTTATCTCCGACATAACTAAAATATCCTGTCTTCATATAATCTATATATCCAAGAATTTTCCAGAGCTGTATAGACACTTAAATAAATTAAATTGATATTTCTGTTGAGTCACACGATTTAAACCTTAATCAAGTGATCAATCTAAGCATATCTCTGAAATACACAGCAATTGATCTCAATTGAACTTAATCACAAGTATAGTGGCTTTCACACATGTATGGTGGTAGCCTTTTTCATGTTGAATGGGCAATTTAAGCATATTTCCTAGATACACCTAAATTGCTTTCAATAGATGGCCTTCGCTCAACTCATATTGGTAGCCCTTTCTGTACTAAAAACTTCATTAAATAACACTAGTGATGGAAAGTTTTTGAATTTGATATGCAAACAGCTGAAAAATGCAAAGTCAAAATAAATTGCATGAAGTTTCAGATAATTTTTGTATGACTGAGGCAATGTTCATTCATATAACTGACACACACCAATGGCTTTTCTTAACTTTTCAAATCTTGATGAGTCTAGTGCCTTAGTAAACAAATCAGCTAATTGGTTTTTAGTTGAAATATATTCAATGTGGACTGTTCTAGATTCAACTAACTCCCTAATGAAATGATACCTAATGTCTATGTGTTTAGTTCTTAAGTGTTGGAGATGATTTTTGGAGATGTTGATTGCACTTGTGTTATCACAAAATATTATCATAGATTCTTGTAGGATACCATAGTCCTCTAGCATTTGTCTTATCCACAGCAATTGAGTGCAACAGCTACCAACAATTATATATTCAGCCTCAGCAGTTGAGAGTGAAATTGAGTTTTGTTTCTTGTTGTGCCATGCTACCATGTTATTTCCAAGATAAAAACACCCTTGAACATACCTAATTATTCTTTTGAAAGCTGCCAGATGCAGTTCTTTTGGACATGACTGGAATCGTGCACATAGGCCTACACTAAAACTAATGTAAGGTCTTCTTGCTGTAAGATACAGAAGACTTCCAATCATACTTCTATATAAACCCTGATCAACATCATTTCTAGCTTTGTCTTTTGACAGTTTGAGATTAGTGGCAATAGGTATTCTGATTGCTTTGCATTTATTCATTTCAAATCTTTTCACTAAGTTTTTTGCATATTTAGTTTGAGAGACGAAATTCCATTATCCAACTATTTAACTTCAAGTCTAAGAAAATAGGTTAATTCACCTACCATGCTCATCTCAAATTCTTCTTGCATAAGCTCAACAAACTCATTAGTTTTATCATCAAGTGTAGAACCAAACACTATATCATCAACATAAATCTGAGCAACAATAATCTACTTAGATGCATGCTTTATGAACAATGTTTTGTCATTGCTGCCTCTATCATATCCCTTACCAAGGAGAAAAGTTGTGAGTCTTTCATATCAAGCTCTTGGAGCTTGTTTAAGACCATACAAAGCCTTCTTCAATTTTTACACATAGGTGGGATACTTAGGATCAATAAAGCCTTTTGGTTGCTCAACAAAAACTTCCTCAAAAGCTATTTTAACATCAATTTGAAAAAGTTTGAAATTTAACAAACATGCAATGGCAAGCAGCAATCTAATTGATTCTAACCTAGCTACGAGAGCAAAGGTTTCATCAAAATCTATTCCTTCAATTTATGTGTACCCTTGAGCAACTAATCTAGCTTTATTTCTAATCACTTGTCCATTTTCATCACTTTTATTCTTAAAAATTCATTTAGTTCCAATAACATTTGTGTTTTCTGGTCTAGGAACTAAGGTCCATACTTGATTCCTTTCAAATTGATTCAACTCATCTTGCATAGCTTGAATCCATGCTTCCTCCTTGAGTGCATCATTCACAGATTTAGGTTTTACAAGTGAAACATAACAAGAAAAACTCACATGATTTCTTAACATAACAAGAAAAACTCACATGATTTCTTACCTTACTTTTGGTTTTGACTCTACCCTCTGGACTTCCAATAACAGATGTGGTAGGGTGTGCCTTCTGTATCCCTATTGGGGGGTCTTTGGTTTTGTCATCAGTTTTGATTTCACCTCTGCTTAAATCAGCATTGTCAAATATGGTCGTCTCATCTATCTTCACTATAATAGTTTCCTCTTGTGTGACTGGTATTGTATTTTTTATAGAATTTTCTACAGAATCTGTTTCAGTCTTGTCAGCAGATTCTTCATGTGAAAATTCTACAAAATCATCATAATCATCACATACAACATTAGCAAATTTCATAATACTCTCAATTATCATATTATAAATCCTATATGCTTTACTATTCAATGAATAGCCAATAAAAACACCATCATCACTTTAAGCATCAAATTTGCCAAGATGTTCTCTATCATTAAGAACATAACACCTACACCCAAATACATGAAAATATCTAAGGTTAGGTTTTCTCCATTTTGCCAGTTCATAAGGTGTTTGACAGGTTCCTAGTCTCAAGAAGACTCTATTGATGATGTAGCATGCTATGTTGATTGCCTCTGTCCAAAGTCTCTTTGTAAGCTTCTTGCTGTTCAACATCACTTGAGCCATTTCTTGCAAGGTCCTGTTCTTTCTTTCCACTACTCCATTCTATTCGAGTGTACTTGGAGCAAAAAATTTATGAGTGATCCCATGAAGCTTGCAAAAGGTAGCATAGCTCTCATTTTCAAATTCCTTCCCATTATCACTTCTAATTCTAATAGTCCTACAAATGTTTCTGTTTTGTTCATTTTCCAACCTAACACACAAGTTTCTAAACACATCAAATGTATCAGATCTATCTTTAACAAAGTCTATCTAATTGTATCTTGATTAGTCATCTACACAAGCAAAAACATACATTTTCCCTGCAATACTTTGAACTTGCATTGGACCCATGAGATCCATATGTAACAGTTCAAGAATATTTAAAGCGCTAAGTAAAAAATTTGAAGTATGTGAGCTTTTGAGTTGCTCACCTTTTTGACAAGGACCACACGCAATGTTAGGTTTTTGTTCAAACTTAGGCACACCTTTGACTACACCAGTCTTAGTTAATTTAACTAAGTCTTTATAGTTTATGTGTTCAAGTCGTTGATGCCATAGTTCAATTTTAGAAATCTTAACATCCAGTGCTCTCCTTTTGGTCAATAAATAACAGTTATCACTAGACAACCTTCAAGCATGCAATTTTTGTTTGAGTCAAGAACCATACATTTATTTTTAGCAAACTCTACAGTGTATTTCTCATCACAGATCTGACTAATATCAAGTAAATTAACTTTTAGACCTTCAACATAAAGAACATCATGAAACTCAGGTAATCCATCAACACATAGTGTTCCCTTACCCATTACTTTACTCTTGGCACCATCTCTAAAGGTGATTAAACCTTGGCTGCATGATCTGAAATTTTTCAACAAGTCTTTGTTACCTATCATATGTCTTAAAAATCCACTATCAAAGTACCAAAAATCATTAGTGAATGCAGATGAGGCAACATTACATTTATCTGCGTTCTTTTTAACCCAGTTTTGTTGTGCTTTATATGACTATTTGTTTTGTGTGTTGTGTAACTGTCTATGTTGTTGTTCACTCATATACAAAAGATTGTTTAGTGTGTAACAGCTAGGCCTAATATGTCCTTTAACACCATAAAATTAATATGTTGGCACAAATTTTCTGGTCACAGTTGATATGGACTTCACAAAATGTGATGATGCACTGTGAAATGAATTTTTTGAGCTTTTAGAAGAAGAGTTTCTACCTGAACTTGAAGACTCTTTACCTGGACTTTGTGAGTTTTTAGAGTTTCTTGAGACATCAGATTTTGGTGATTCTGACTTTGTTGAAAAATTTGATTTCCGAGAAGTGTTAACTCTAGAAGCCTTGATAAATTTTGTTTTTGAAGAAGATGCTTGGTTGGTTGCTTCAAACCCCAATCCATACTTGATGTTGTTGTTCCTTCCTTGAACCTGTATTTCATCTAATTTTTTGGTTCATTTTGATAGAAATTTAATTGATACTTCATGCTTCTTTCTGAAATCATTTTTCTTAACCAGCTCTAATTTCAGTTTTTCAATGCTTAAGTCAACTTCAGCAACATTCTCTTCCAAAAATACTTTCTCACATGTAACAACCTCAATTTCTTTGATCAGCTCCTGTAACCGCTTTTCATTCTCCTTGTTCTTTTGAATTTCAAATTCTGAAGCATGATGAAGATCGTTGTATGCTTCCTACAGTTCTTCATAATAAGTTAGATCAAAAGCAGATTCAATGTCAGTATCATCAGTTACCTCATTCTTAACACATGTAGTTATCTCCGATATGACTTCTTTTCCTTTGTCTGATGCAGACGCTACAAATGCAATATAACCATTTTGATGATCATCTTCACTACTTTTAGATTCACTATCACTCTAAGTAACATTCAATCCTTTGCCTTTCTTCTTTTAATTTGCACATTCAGACCTGATGTGACAAATCCAAAGCACTCAAAACACTACACTTGAGTTTTCTTCTCAAATTCTTTGTTAACTCTTTTCAAGTTTTTTGAATTCTTTTCTTCTTTCCAACCCTTAGGCTGAGTCTTTCTTCTGGAATTTTTCTTGAGGAATTTCGTAAATTTTCTCAATATTAAAGCCATTTCTTGATCATCTAAGATTTCTAAGTTTTCATCATCTTCAACATCTTTTGATGAAGAAGCTGCAAGAGCAATAGTCTTGCTTTTCTTGACTTGTGGCATGACTGTCAACTCGTAAGACTAAAGTGATCCCAAAAGTTCATCAATCTTCAGTTCATCAAGGTTTTGAGTATCAGCGATAATGGTGGCTTTGGCTTCATATTTTTCAGGCAAAGAATTAAAAATTTTTAGAACAACATCCGTATCACTGTAATTATTTCCCAACAAGGCTGCAGCATTGGTTATCTCACACAATCTTGCACAAAATTTTGAAACTGTCCCATCCTCTTGCATTTTGATTTTGTCGAATTGAGAAGCAAGCGTCAAGATTTTAGTTCTTTTAACTAATGTAGTCCTTTCATACTTATTCTGAAGTCTCTCCCAAGCATCTTTGGCTGATGTTCAGGAAGAAATTAAGCTAAAAGCTTTTGTATTGACTACATTGAAAAGTGAGTGAATGGCTTTAGAACTCCACTGAGCTGCATCATAGTCTTGTTGATTTCAAGCAGATGCTTTCACAACTCTAACACCTTCTTGTTTGGTTTGAGTAGGTTGACTCCATCCAAAAACTACTGTTTTCCATACCCTTTCATCAATTGCCTTAATAATGAACTTCATTTTGGCCTTCCAATATCCATAGTTGCTTTCATCAAGAAGTGGTGGATGATTGATTGATCCTCCATGCTTATAAAAATTCATAGCTCAAGAACAATGATAGGATCTGAGCAAATATATTCGTGCTCTGCTCTGATACCAATTGTATGTTCTTAACTACAAATGTAGTTACATGAAACAAAACTAAACAAATTATAGTAGACGTAACGGTAAATAAATAAACTGTATAAAGGAAATTAACGTGGTTTGGCTATAACTAGCCTACGTCCACAGCAGCCAAGCTGCAATTCACTATAATGTTCATGTTTACAAGGACTAGTAATTTTTAGTTGATGAACTCCCAAGTTCACTCACACTCACCTATCCTATATAAACGACGTTCTAAACTCCTAGAACTCTCCTCATAGTAAACCAACTCTCTCCTTGCTGCACTTCCCACAATTTGAGTCCCCTTCAAATTGTATTATACATTCCCAATCAGATAAGTGCACTCATCTAGTTTATCACAAACACAAACAGTAAAATATACTGATCACAACCCGAACTAAACTTATACAGCTTGTTTATAAAATTGTTATAGGACACAAGCATAGGTCTACTAGTTAAAAACCACTTGCCTAGCAACTTTTCCTTATTAGATAAGGATTCTTCAATATCTTTCCTGTTAATAATTATCCTACAAATCTTATGTATATAAGAAAAATAAATCACGTTAGGTTAACGGATAAATCAGCAAGATATCAATCTCTTCTTAAAGTGAGATAAAATCAAAATATTCCTAAAACAAATCCAAATCTGGAAACAATATCCAGCAACGTTATAATAAATAGAAGTAGTTATAAAACAGGAAACTCAAACTTATAAATATGACAAATTTGGTTTTCTCTCAAAATGCCAACTAATCAATGCCACATGGATTCACTATAACTCATAGCAATCCACGTGTCATTGTCTTAACAATATTTAACTAATTAAAATATTCTTTAAATTGGAAAATAGCATTTTCTAATT